>CM065591.1:291758141-292348619 GCA_033119425.1 Bufotes viridis | reverse complement strand
TACTCAAATGTATTAAGGAGACCTATGTATGTTATAGGATTGCGGTGACGTGAGAGCGGATGCACAAGCTGTTAAACTAAAGATTTTTACTATGTAACTAATCTGGTGGGATACTTTGGATGTATGGTGGTTAAATATGATTTTAGCGATGAGAAATCAGTCCCCTGATTAAGTTTGTATTTTTATATGAGCAATGTTTAATATATGCTGATTGGGTAATGACTCCCAGAGTTCGGGAACAGGAAACTGGGCTATTTAAAGGGCCATGCTATGGACATGCGCAGAGATCGCCCCTGAGGAAGCCAGAGAGCGAAACCCGGGTCGGGCAGGAACCTGATGTATTTTATCTTTGTGATATGCCTGAAAACCACCTGTGTTTGTGAGTAAAATAAAACCATTTTTACCAACTATTAAGAGGGTACTTCACTATATGCCGGTCGTTTAATCTTACAGAGGAGACGGTCTGAGGAGGATCGAACCCTTTGAGAGAGGAGGACAAAGGCTAATACCCTTTATATATTCACCTGTGCTTCACACGACGGATTTAGAAGCAGCGCGGTTTCAGACCCTTTTTACTTCATGAATTTTCCAGTGTGAATTACCCACCACACTACATTGGAACCAGCAGCGCAAGTAACTGTCCGTGTTTTTGGGATACAAGACTGACACTTTCTTTTTATTTCACGTTTCCCTGATATGCTTGGGGGTGATGTGACAGACTGATGGGCTTGGTTTTCAGGTGCCACCTGTGCGCTTTCCGCAGAAGACTGGGTGGAAGACCATGTGGTGAACGTGCTGGAAGCACTGTCGGCCACCCAATCGATTAATGCCTGTACCTGCTCAGGCCTTACCATCCTAAGAGCGGCATTGGGCCCCACGAGATATTGCGGTACATTCTGCCGGCTAGTTGAGGGAGTTTGTTCCCTACTGTGTGCGCCTGGGGCCGAACGGCCACGTCCTCTACCAGCAACAGAGGCTCCACGGACACCACCACGACCGCGTCCTCGTCCCTTAATAGTATTTTTCTTCATTGTTGCGATTCAACTCGCACCACAATGAAATATATTATTTTTTATAAGCAAAATCCCCTCACTGGAATACTTTCAGTCTTTTGACTGTATGGATTACAGATGGAATGACTGTTATATGTGAGTACCGCTTTCTTTGACAGATTCTAGTATGGGTACATATATGTTTTCCCAACCCCAGCACATTAGTTTGCTAATTCCAGATGTATGAAACGCAGGCCTAACTGTATCTAGTATATTGAACGCCAGATAAACTAACTTGGCCTTTTTAAATAAAAAAATTCCCTCACTGGAATACTTTCAGTCTTTTGACTGTATGGATTACAGATGGAATGACTGTTATATGTGAGTACCGCTTTCTTTGACAGATTCTAGTATGGGTACATATATGTTTTCCCAACCCCAGCACATTAGTTTGCTAATTCCAGATGTATGAAACGCAGGCCTAACTGTATCTAGTATATTGAGCGCCAGATAAACTAACTTGGCCTTTTTTAAATAAAAAAATTCCCTCACTGGAATACTTTCAGTCTTTTGACTGTATGGATTACAGATGGAATGACTGTTATATGTGAGTACCGCTTTCTTTGACAGATTCTAGTATGGGTACATATATGTTTTCCCAACCCCAGCACATTAGTTTGCTAATTCCAGATGTATGAAGCATGAGGCCTAACTGTATCTAGTATATTGAACGCCAGATAAACTAACTTGGCCTTTTTAAATAAAAAAAATTCCCTCACTGGAATACTTTCAGTCTTTTGACTGTATGGATTACAGATGGAATGACTGTTATATGTGAGTACCGCTTTCTTTGACAGATTCTAGTATGGGTACATATATGTTTTCCCAACCCCAGCACATTAGTTTGCTAATTCCAGATGTATGAAACGCAGGCCTAACTGTATCTAGTATATTGAACGCCAGATAAACTAACTTGGCCTTTTTTAAATAAAAAAAAATTCCCTCACTGGAATACTTTATGGCTTTTCACTGTATGGATTACAGGTGGACTGGTATTAGTAGGGGTGACACAAGCACACCCAAGTCCCTGATGTAGGATTTCTATGGCACAGACCACTATTACAAGTGATTAATGGACGTTGGGAGAGATTGTGCTGCAGCACTAGTCCCAAGATGGCCGCCGCCTATCAGCCCAGTAACATGTGCCACAAAATGGTCTGCACAACCTTTAAAAAAATAGCCTTGGACTGTGCTGCTAAATCGCTATTGGTCTGAATCCCAGGTGTAGATGTCTGACTTGTTTGGAGCTTTGGAATGCACACTGTGGCAGCTTCTGCTGCAGCACTACAAGTCGCAAAATGGCGGCCGGCGGTCAGCCCAGGTACATGTGGATGGAAAAATCACTCTGGCCACTCTAAAAATAGCCAATCCCTATCAAAAAAGCAGCTCAGCTGCAGTTGTTCAGATGAATCACAGGTGGAGGAGAGAAATTTGCTTCCAGTTATTCAATTATCCCTGCCTATTCTCGCCCTAGCATCAGCTGCGTTTATCCCTGTTCTATTCACATCGGGAGTGAGCACGTCCTGACGTGCGCACAAGCTTATAAAGAGGCTGAGTCACATGCTGCACTTGGCCAATCACAGCCTTGCCAATAGTAGGCATGGCTGCGATGGCATCTTAGGGCAAGTAGTATGATGCATGTTGATTGGCTGCTTTGCAGCCTTTCAAAATGCGCCAAAATACATGCCGAACGACGAACCCGAACCCGAACTTTTACGAAAAAGTTCGGGTTCGTTTCCGTGTCACGAACACCCCAAAATTCGGTACGGACCCGAACTATGCTCGAACTGTTCGCTCAACACTATTAATAACCAAAAATAGTTTATACATTGACCACGGAGGCGACATTCGAGAAGCAGGCTGAGATTATGGATCAACGTTTTCAACAACGAGGCTATAAGGGGAGGGACGTCAGAAAGGCATATGAACGGGCGAATTCTATGGATAGAAATATCCTACTATACTCGAATAATAATATGGAGAAACAAGTGATGAAGGAAGAGGCTGTGAGATTTATCAGGGAGTACAATGGAGGTTTCAGGGAGATAAGAAAAGCTCTTTCAAAATATTGGGACGTCTTGTGTATGGATCCCCAACTGGCCAAATGTGTGAGACCACAGCCTGCCATTACCTATAGGAGGCTTTAGAATCTTCCTTGTGAAGAGTCATTACGAACGTCCAAGGTTTGTGCGGATTTTTGGCACAAAAGGCCCCAAATGGGGCTGTAGACCATGTGGATTCTGCGTGGCATGTACTAATTAGTGTTGAGCGTGAATATACGCATAGCGAATTTTTTTAGCCAATATCGGCACTTCGCTAACTTGCGAATATTGCGCTATATATTCTCTATTTCGAATATTCGTTTTTTGTTTTTTTTATTGTTATATTTTTTTCTTTCCCACTTCCCAAAAGTAGTTCTACATCATGCATTCGTCAATCGTCATCTTCTTCTACCAAGCCAACCATAGAAACCAGGTCTAAGTTGAAATCCCAATGCGATTAATTCAAGTTATATTAATCGTATTGCGATTTCAACTTAGACCTAGTTTCTATGGTTGGCTTGGTAGAATTAGCGAATATGATGAAAGTATTCGTCATATTCCTCAAAACTAAGATAACGATGTATTCTCCATCTTCGTTTTAGCTACCTATGCGTCAACTTCGATAATTCTAGCAATCAAATAGGAATGTTGACTATAGAGACAGCTGTGTTTATTTCGCTATGTGGTTATATTACTTAGCTTTTTTTTTAATAAATAGAATAATTATAATACTTGACAATTATTATAATTATTCTATTTATTAAAAAATAATAATAATAGAATCACATAGCAAATTAAACACAGCTGTCTCTATAGTCAACTTTCCTATTTTATTGCTAGAATTAGCGAAGCTGACGAATAGGTAGCTAAAATGAAGTTGGAGAATACTTTGTTATCTTTGTTTTGAGGAATATGACGAATACATTTGCCATATTCGCTAATTCTAGATATCAAACCAATAGGAGAGTAGCCTTAAGTTACAATCGCAATACGCGATTATTTAAATCGCATATTAATCGCGATAATGACGAATATTCGATTTTGACGAATAAGAAACAAATATTCTATAGAATATTCGCGAATTTCGTCGAAATCGAATATGGCACCTGCTGCTCATCACTAGTACTAATGTGGATAAGGCAGAGGTTTTTTGGAATTTTTTCGGTAACCCATACGATCACTTGTGTGACAGTGGGTGTTGTGTATTGGGCAATCTGTCCGTTTCAGAAGATATATATGGGCATGATGACCCGGCCCCTGAAACGCACGATTAGAGAACACATACTTGCCATTGAAGCAGCAAAAGATGCCCGAGAGATGGAGATTAAAGCCTTGCAGTCTAACCCTAGACACTTTCGAGAAGTCCATCAATCTGATGGAACAGGATTTAGGTTTAGGGATATTGATAAACTTTTCCTTTCACCTAGGGGTGGAAATTGGAAAAGGATTTTGGCCCAAAAGGAAACCAAATGGATTTATCTATTGGATACTTTGGAATCTGAGGGCCTTAATGAAGTCAATAGCTTCGTCCCTTATCTCTAGAGTTGTCTTTAGGTCCGGATACAATGATATATTGGTGTTTTAATCAAGTTAACAGCGTTGTCTCTAGTGGTTTACCCCATGTGTTTTTATTGATACAATATACATATATGTTTTCAGTATTTTAACCACTTGCCGCCACGCTAACGCCGATGGGGGTCAGCGAGGCGGCTCTCTCAGGTCTCAGTCACGCATATCAGCGTCATCTCGTGAGACCCGAGATTTCGCATAAACACGCGCGTTCATGCGATCGTGACCGGGACAACTGAAACTACAGCCTGCCAGCGCTGATCACGCGCTGGCAGGCTGTAGATGCGAAAAACGCATTTAAAACGCATATCAGGCGCTGTTTTGTAAACAGCGTCTGATATGCCTGCTGTCTGCTCGTCTGGTGGTCCCTTTGTCTGGGACCACCAGAGGAAACATAAGTAAAGTGCACCAATCACTACACACACACACCCCCCCACCCCCATCACTGATTAACCCCTGATCACCCATGTCACCATTTTTCCTCAGAAAGTGTCATTTTCCGCTAACTTGTGAAAAAAAATGAAATGATACATGAACTCACCATGCCCCTCCGTGAATACTTTGGGGTGTCTTCTTTCTAAAATGGTGTGATTTGGGGGGTATTTATACTATCCTGGTATTCTAGCACCTGAAGAAACATGACAGGTGCTCAGAAAGTCAGAGCTGCTTCAAAATGCGTAAATTCACTTTTTTGCACCATAGTTTGTAAACGCTATAACTTTTACCCAAACCAATAAATATATACTTATTGGATTTTTTTTTTATCAAAGACATGTAGAACAATACATTTTGTGAAAAATTTATATAGAAATGTAGTTTTTTTTTTTAAATTTTACAACAGAAAGTGAAAAATGTAATTTTTTTGCAAAAATGTCGTTGCATTTTTATTAATAGCAAAAAAAGTAAAAATGTCAGCAACAATGAAATACCACCAAATGAAAGCTCTATTAGTGAGAAGAAAAGGAGGTAAAATTCATTTGGGTGGTAAGTTGTATGACCGAACAATAAACGGTGAAAATAGTGTAGTGCGGATTTGTAAAAAAGGGCCTGGTCACTAGGGGGATATAAACCTGTGGTCTTCAAGTGGTTAATTATATTTTTGCATTATTTCTGTATAGTTTTGATTTCCTATTTGGACATATGTGTATGGCTGGTTAGGCTATGAGATTTTGTTAGCAGGGGTATCTTAACTAATAATAACTCTCTCCCCAGAACATTTGGATAAATACGGCCCCTTGGTGTGTGAAAGAAGAGTTAGGTGTTAAACTGGGACGCATCGGAAAAGAATAAAGAAAAGAGGATTTTTATGATTGACACAGGTGGCTTTATGATTGAGGTTTTTCTTGCTGGTCTTATTTGCTTTATCAGATATTTTATTTCTTATTTTGTTATTGAAAATTGTTGCACACAGTCATGTATGCCTATGTAATATGATGTCTATAGAATCCGACACGGTTACTTATGTGAACTGATGAGCGGGAGGTGCCATATTCGATTTTGTGATATATCGCAAATATTCGATTGAATATTCGTCATATATTCATCGAAATCGAATATTTGTCATTATTCTATTTATTACAAATATTATGCGATTTAATTATTCGTGTATTGCTAATTTAACTTTGAACGGTGTATAAAGGCAACTTTCCTATTGGTTGGCTATGTAGAATTAACAAAGATGACGAATATAGCGCTATATTCTCTATCTTCGTTAATTCTAGAAAGCCAACCAATAGGAAAGTTATACCCCGTTCAAAGCTTTATTCGCAGTACGCAAATATGTAGCACTATATTTGTATTCGTAAATATCGTTGTTAATTCTAGCAAGCCAAGTAAACTTGCCTATACACAGCTCTAAGTTGGATGCGCAATGCAAGAATATTAAGTAATATTACTCGCATTGCGCATCTAACTTAGAGCGGGGTATATGCAACTTACTTATTGTTTTAGTGGGTGGAAAAAATTAACAAATATGACGAATACGAATATAGCGCTATATTCTCTATATTCGCTAATTCTAGCAAGCCAATAGGAAAGTTGACTGTACCCAGCTCTAAATTGGATGTGCAATGCAAGAATATTACTTTGCCTATTTTTTTCAATAAATAGAATAATGACTCAGAATTCTATTTATTGCAAAAAAATAGGTAAAGTAATATTCTCGCATTGCGCATCCAACTTAGAGCTGTCTATAGGCAACTTTCATATTGGCTTGCTAGAATTAGCGAATATAGAGAATATAGCACTATATTCGTATTCGTCATATTCGTAAAATTTTTTTACCCAGCCAAACAATAAGTAATTTGCATATACCCTGCTCTAAGTTAAATGTGCAATGCGAGTAATATTATTTAATATTCTTGCATTGCGCATCCAATAAAGCTGTGTATAGGCAAGTTTACTTGGCTTGCTACAATTAACAAAGATAACGAATATGAATATAGTGCTATATTCTATATCTTCGTTAATTCTAGCAAGCCAACCAATAGGAAAGTTATACCCCGTTTAAAGTTTAATTCGCAGTACACGAATATTACATTACGTAATATTTGCGTACTGCGAATGAAACTTTGAACGGGGTATAACTTTCCTATTGGTTGGCTTGCTAGAATTAACGAAGATAGAGAACATAGCGCTATATTCTCTATCATCGTTAACGGTATCTTGGGTTCAGATTCAAAAAACAAAACGAATATTCGTTTTTTACGAATATATAGCACTATATTCTAAATATTCACAAATTAGCGAAGTGCCGATATTCGCATAAAAAAAAAAATCACTATTCGAATATTCGCGCTCAACACTACTTATGTGTGTGTAGCCTTTTGGCTAGTAGGGGTTTACATATATGAAATGGTTTATATTTATTTTTATATTTATATTTGTATCTATATGAAATGGTTTTATTTATATGGCTAATATTTAATATCCACTGTGATGGGCTGATTAGATTTGATTGTTTCACCCTAGCCACTAAGTCTGATATTTATTCATGCCCATAAATTGATGTCCTCGGATTTATCCTGATAGGAATACATCATTTCCTTTCTGTCTGCAGTTCTATTATAACCTGGCCGCCCTTAGTTAAAATGGTCACATCGTTATAGCTAGTGATGTGACATGAGGCGCCGGGATTGTGCACAGGTGCATCAAGGGATGGACGTGAGTGATGTGGGGAGGGATTTCAGTATTTAGAGGGTATTTAAGCCTAGCAGTAACACATAGACAAGCCATTGTCTATGTGAAGAAGCCATTTTGGCGTGTATTAGTGGCAATAAATATATATTATTTGCCATGCAGCGGTGCAGTTTTATGTTCTAAAGCCCTTGGCGTGTATTAGTGGCAAAAAAAAAAAAGAGTTTGCCGTTGTGTGATGAAGTGAGAAAATAAGATCTTTTTGGTGTGTATTAGTGGCAAAAAAATATATATTTGCCATTTAGCGGTGCAGTTATTTGTTCTAAAGCGCTTTTTGGCAAGTACTAGTGGCACAAAAATATATATTATTTGCCGTTCAGCGGTGCAGTTATATGTTCTAAAACCCAGTTTGCAGTGTATTCATGGCGAAATAAAAAATATTTGATCTAAAATTTGATTATTTGATCTAACAGTATTTCAGACAGAAGTGCCAGGCCCTGCTTAGGGAAGTGCCAGAGGTGTAAATGTTTCTGGCGCAGGCAGAGGTCGTAACAGAGTAAAGAGCCGTGGCAGGAGGGGTCACTTCGAGAGGCCTGAGCTCCCAGTGTCAGCTAGCGGTCGTGTCGTTACCAGTAACCCAGGGGTTCTTGAGTGGTATACTTGATCTTTGACTTCGTCGCAAGTAACATCAGACACCAGCAGCCAAGAGTTAGTGGGCTTGTCAGACACAACCCTTAGTTGGTATGGCCCAGAAGCAGGCTCTGTGCCCTCCCCTGTCCTCAACCTGCCTCTGTCCTTTCCTCCACTTGGCTGGCAAGTAGTGATGGGGAGAGTGGCATGGGAGCTGGTGTTGTGAGTGGTAAGGCTCCTGACCCAGAGACCATTGAGAAGGACATCAGTGACGTGCAAACAATGCTCGATGATGATGATGTAGCGTTTAACTATTGTGCCCTTAGAAGCCATCACAGCCATGCCTACTAATGGCATGGCTGTGATTGGCCAGTGTCATGTCATGTCAGCTCTTACTGTAGGGACAGGGATAGGATGCTGCTGCTGTGAGGAAGAGATTAGAAAACAATTCTGGTGTACTTGGTGTTGTTAAATCTGCAAACTACAGCAATTTTTTTTGTAGGTGCTATGCTACATTTTTGTACCCATGAGCCCAGTGCCACAGAGAAATAAGCTTTAATCACTCTGTTAGGTGGGCGTCAGTGACCAATCAGCAAGCGTTTTACTTCTTGCTCTAAGAAGCCATCACAGCCATGCCTACTAATGGCATGGCTGTGATTAGCTGAGTGTGCCATGTGACCCAGCCTCTTTATAAGCTGGAGTAACGTAGTGCTGCTTGTCAGTCTGCTGAATTGAGATTAGGGCAAGATTGCTGCTGGTGTGATCAGGAACTGAATAGGGCATACATCTGAAGAACCTATGCAACTTTAATCCACAAGATACAGAACATAGAGAGGGAGGGAGCCTCAGGAATGCAACATTAATGTAACCAGCCACTGCCACAGAGATTTTTTTTGTAATCCATTTGTTACTGAGGTGGGGGTCGGCGGCCATTTTTGGCAGTGCAGTGTACTGCATGTCTACCAGCCTGCCAGGGACATCAGCCTAATCCTATTTTGTAACTCAGTCAGGGGATGCTCAAGTCCCCTATATTGCCTTTTGTATGTTTAAGGGGTGACATACTCCATTTGTCTAGCTTGGGATCTGTGGTGCCACAGAGCACTTGTACATACAATGCACTAAACCGTATATTCAGTTTCAGCTAGTGCATCAATGTATTTTAGTTAAAAAAAAGTGGTCATCCTGATCCACCAAGCCTATTTTACACCGCCAAAATATATACAGTATTTGACATTTCTGCGGTGAAATAGAGAATCCGTGTAATTTTGGGGGAAAAACCGTAATCCTTATCCACAAAACAGTTCTGCATACATAGTCCAACGACATATTTTATATTTCTGCATGGAAATAGTGCTTCTTTGTTTTTTAAAGAAAAAAAACGTTATTCAAGGTCCACCAAACAGTCTGAAATAGACATTACAACCACCTATTTTATATTGCTGCTGTGAAATACAGCATAAGTGTATTTTTTTGGCAAAAGAGTGGTAATCCTGATCCACAGAGCATCTTGAAAACACTGCCTAAATACCGATTTCACATTACAGCTGAGAAATAGTGCATTATTCTTTTTTGGTGAAAAAGCAATATTCTTGCTTCACAAAGCAGGTGTACATGCACAGTATAAATATCTCATTTAAATTTACATCAGTAAAAAACTGCATTTTTTTTTTAAAAGCTGTGTTTTAGGCCGAAAAAAACTGTTGTGCATCCGTCGTTTAAATAATTATTTACAATTTATAACAATCTAATACTGCATTTGTGAATTTTGGTGACTAAATCCGTGTTCTGGGTCCCTAAATTTGGTGTCCAAACATAGTATAAATATGGGCTGAAAAAACAGTTGTGCATCCGGCGTATAAATAATTAATTTCAATTTACAGCAGTAAAATACAGCAGTGTTCTTGCTCCACAAACCATTTGTGCATACAGTGTACCCAATTTTTTTTTTACATTTACACATAGAAATTGAGAATCAGTGTATTTTGGGCTCAAAAAACATTATTCTGGGTCCACAGAACATTTTTATGACACGGGCACTGCCTTAGCGAACAATTGTCGATAAGTGGCAGGTAAATTGACAACAGAAAGAGACCAATCTTTCAGCTTGGTGGGTGAACGCAAATAATGAGGAGATCATCAAATAAGGGACGTGGGCATGGTCGTGGTGGTGTTGGTGGAGCTCCTGTTGCTGGGAGAGGACGTGGCCGTTCAGCGCCAACTACAGCTCCAAGTCAAACACCTTCCTCTGGTGCAATTAAGCGACAGAATCTGCAGCGTTATTTGATAGGCCCAAATGCCACTCTACGGATGGTGAAGCCAGAACATGTACAGGCGATAGTAGATTGGGTGGCTGACAGTGCCTCCAGTTCCTTCACAGTATTTAACACCCAGTCCCCTGCAGAAAGCTCAGAGATGGCAGCCCATGCCCATCAGTCTTCCACCTCACCCCCTTGCAAATCAGCCAAGCAGTCAGAGCCCCAAATCATGCAGGAAAGTCTCATGCTTTTTGATGACTCTGTTGGCAGGGTTTCCCCGGCCCATCCACCTAGCCCTGCCCCAGAAGAGGAAGACCTTGAATGCACTGATGCTCAGCCACCTTTGTTGCAGGATGAGGACATGGGAATACCGCCACAAAACGTCTCTGATGATGACGAAACACGGGTGCCAACTGCTGTGGCTCTCTGCAATGTGCAGACCGACGAGGAAGGCAGGGGTCATGAATGGGTGGAAGATGATGGGGAGGATGATGAAGTCCTAGACCCAGACTGGACTGAAGGTCGTGCTAGTGAGGCGTGCAGTTCTGAGGAAGAGGCGGTGGTCGCACAGAGGCAACAGCACAGAAAAAGAGGGAGCAGGGTGCAAAAGCGCAGCTGCCGTTCCAGAGACAGTACGCCTGCTACTGTCCACCGCACCCAGGCACAGAGCACACCAACGCCTGCTCCGAGGTGTTAATTGGCGTGGCAGTTCTTCACACAATGTCCTGACGACAAGACACAAGTGGTTTTCATGTTGTGCCATCAGAGCCTGATGCAAGGCATAAACATTCTTAACCTGAGCACAGCCTGCATGACCAGGCATCTACATGCAAAGCATGAACTGCAGTGGAGTAAACTCTCTCATTCTCCTCCTGCTCCCTCTTCTGCTGCTGGCTCGGCCTCTCCCTCCATCTCTGGCGTCACCGTGGCACCTGGCGACCAGCAAAGAGAGGATGTTCCACCAACACCACCACATACGACACCATCACCAAGCATCTCCACCATGTCACACGGCAGCATTCAGCTGTCCATCTTCCAAACATTGGAGAGAAGGATGAAATACCCACCTACCCACCCTCGAACCCTGGGCCTCAATGCCAGCATTTCAAAATTACTGGCCTTTGAAATGCTCTCATTCCGTCTGGTGGAGACTGACTGTTTCAAAGGGCTAATGGCGGTGGCTGTCCCCCAGTACGTTGTTCCCAGCCGCCACTACTTTTCCAGGCGAGACTTCCCTTCCCTGCACATCCAAGTGGAGGATAAAATCAAGTGTGAGCTGTGCAACGCCATCTGTGGCAAGGTCAAAATAGCCACAGAGTAATGGACCAGTAAGCACGGCCAGGGCCGCTATATTTCCCTAACTGTACATTCGGTAAAAGTAGTGGCAGCTGGGCCCGAGGCGTATAGCGGTTTGGCGCATGTCCTTCCACCACGAGGATCACAGGGCATTATTCGTTGCCTCCTGTTGCTTCCTCCTCCTACTCCGCATCCTCCTACACCTCTTCTACCACCCCCAAATCCGGTCATCGAAAGAACCTCACCCCCAACTTCAGCACAGCCCGGGGTAAATGTCAGCAGGCGATTTTAAAACTCATGTGTTTGGGTGACAAACCCCACACCACACATCAGCTTTTGAGGGTCATAGAACAGCAGACTGATGAGTGGTTGCTGCCTGTGAGCCTCAAGCCATGTTTGGTGGTGTGCGATAATGGGCGAAATCTCGTTGCAGCTCTGGGACTAGCCGGTTTGATGCACATCCCTTGCCTGGCGCATGTGTTGAATCTGGTGGTGCAGAAGTAACTTAAAAACTACCCAGACATGTCAGAGCTGCTGCTGAAAGTGTGGTCAGTATGTGCGCCCTTTCGGCGTTCTCACCCTGCTGCTGCTCGCCTGTCTGCACTGCAGCATAACTTCAGCCTACCTGCTCACCGCCTCATATGCGACATGCCCACCAGGTGGAACTCCACCTTACATATGCTGGAGAGACTGTGCGAGCAGCAGCGGGCGATAGTGGAGTTTCAGATGCAGTATGCACTGGTAAGTCGCTCTGCGGATCAGCACCACTTCACCCCCAGTGACTGGGCCTGCATGCGAGACCTGTGTACCTTGTTGCGGTCTTTGGAGTACTCAACCAACATGGCCAGTGCTAATGACGCCGTTGTTAGCATTACAATACCCCTTTTATGTCTCCTTGAAAAAAATATTACGGCGATGATGGAAGAGTATGCTGCACAGAAGGAGGAGGAAGAGGGGGCATTTCACAGGGTTTCAGACAGGTCATACAGAAGTAGCTCAGAGGGTGGGTTCCTGCACCAGCAGAGGCCAGGTACACATTTGGACAGCCAGGGAAAACTTCTGGAGGATGAGGAGGAGGAACCGGTTTTTCTGCAGGGTGGCACCCTACGCAGCTCACGGCCATCACTGGAGCGTGGATACGGAGAACACATACGATACACCACCTACAGAGGACAGCATATCGTTACCTCTGGGCAGCCTAGCACACATGAGCGACTACATGCTGCAGTGCCTGCGCAACGACCAAAGAGTTGCCCACATTTTAACTTGTGCTGACTACTGGGTTGCCACCCTGCTGGATCCTCGTTACAAGGACAATGCGCCCACCTTAATTCCCACACTGGAGCATGATAGGAAGATGCGCAACTACAAGCGCATGCTGGTAGATGCGTTATTGAGGGCATTCCCAACTGACACGGGGGCACAAGTGAAAGCACAAGGCGAAGGCAGAGGCGGAGGAGGAGGAGGAAGAGGTCGCCAATGCAGCTGTGTCATGGCCAGCTACTCAGACAGCAGGGTTAGCATGGCCGAGCTGTGGAAAAGTTTTGTCACCGCACCACAGCAAACTGCACCACCAGCTGATAGGGAATGTGTTAGCAGGAGGCAGAATTTCAACAACATGGTGGAACAGTATGTGTGCACACCCCTCCACGTACTGACTGATGGTTCTGCCCCATTTAACTTCTGGGTCTCCAAATTGTTCACATGGCCAGAGCTTGCCCTTTATGCCTTGGAGGTGCTGGCCTGCCCTGCGGCCAGTGTATTGTCTGAACTTATATTTAGCCCGACAGGGGGCGTTATTACAGACAAGCGCAGCCGTCTGTCCACAGTCAACGTGGACAATCTCACGTTCATTACAATGAACCAGGCATGGATCCACAGGACTTGTCCATACCTTGTGTAGAATAGACATTTACAACTGCCTCGCCCTCAACTATAAATTATTGTACTCCAGGGCACTTCTTTATTGAATACTTTTTTTTTTATTGTACCATTATTTCGTGGGCAACCCCAAGTTGAATGAATCTCTCCTCTGTCTGGGTGTCAGGGGCCAAAAATTCTATTAATCGCCTGCTGCTTTGGCGGGTGACATCAAGCTTGATTTTCTGCCATGGGACCTCTCTCCTCTGTCTGGCTGCTGGGGCCTAAACTGAAAGTGGCCTTTTCCATTGCTGGGTGACATGAAGCCTGTTTTTCGGCTATGGGACCTCTCTCCTTTGTCTGGGTGCCAGGGACCTACATTTCAGATAATCACCTGTTGCTTTGGTGGGAGACATTATCCTCTTTATACTGTAAATTGACCTCTACATTATCTGGTTGTCAGGGGCCTATATTTTATTGCATTGCTTGCTGCATTGGGGGGAGACGTTAAACTCTTTAGACTGTCAAATGACCGCCCCATTGTCTGGTTGTCAGGGGCCTATATTTTGCTTCATCACTTGCTGCATTGGTGGGAGAAATTAAACTCTTTAGTTTGTCAAATGACCTCTACATTGTCTGGTTGTCAGGGGCCTATATTTTGTTTGAACGCTTGCTGCATTGGTTCAAGAAATTAAATTCTTTAGACTGTCAAGTGACCTCTACATTGTCTGGTTGTCAGGGGCCTATATTTTGTTTCATCGCTTGCTGCATTGGTGGGAGACATTAAACTCTTTAGACTTTCAAATGACCTCCCCATTGTCTGGTTGTCAGGGGCCTATATTTAGTTTCATCGCTTGCTGCATTGGTGGGAGACATTAAACTCTTTAGACTGTCAAATGACCTCTACATTGTCTGGTTGTCAGGGGTCTATATTTTGTTTCATCCCCTGCTGTATTGGTGGGAGACATTAAACTCTTTAGACTGTCAAATGACCGCTCCATTGAATCGTTGTCAGGGACCTATATTTTGTTTCATCCCCTGCTGTATTGGTGGGAGACATTAAACT
Organism: Bufotes viridis; assembly: GCA_033119425.1. Lineage (NCBI taxonomy): Eukaryota > Metazoa > Chordata > Amphibia > Anura > Bufonidae > Bufotes > Bufotes viridis. The sequence goes on along the minus strand of CM065591.1, from coordinate 292,333,714 downwards.
CTTTAGACTGTCAAATGACCTCTACATTGTCTGGTTGTCAGGGGACTATATTTTGTTTCATCCCTTGCTGCATTGGTGGGAGACATTAAACTCTTTAGACTGTCAAATGACCTCTACATTGTCTGGTTGTCAGCGGTCTATATTTTGTTTCAATGCTTGCTGCATTGGTGGGAGAAATTAAACTCTTTAGACTGTCAAATGACCTCTACATTGTCTGGTTGTCAGCGGTCTATATTTTGTTTCAATGCTTGCTGCATTGGTGGGAGAAATTAAACTCTTTAGACTGTCAAATGACCTCTACATTGTCTGGTTGTCAGGGGCCTATATTTTGTTTCATCACTTGCTGCATTGGTGGGAGACATTAAACTCTTTAGACTTTCAAATGACCTCCCCATTGTCTGGTTGTCAGGGGCCTATATTTTGTTTCATTGCTTGCTGCATTGGTGGGAGACATTAAACTCTTTAGACTGTCAAATGACCTCTACATTGTCTGGTTGTCAGGGGTCTATATTTTGTTTCATCACTTGCTGCATTGGTGGGAGACATTAAACTCTTTAGACTGTCAAATGACCGCCCCATTGAATCGTTGTCAGGGGCCTATATTTTGTTTCATCGCATGCTGCACTGGTGGAAGACATTAAACTCTTTAGACTGTCAAATGACCTCTACATTGTCTGGTTGTCAGGGGCCTATATTTTTTTTCATCGCCTGCTGTATTGGTGGGAGACATTAACCTCTTTTTACTGTCAAATGACCGCCCCATTGTCTGGTTGTCAGGGGCCTATATTTTGTTTCATTGTCTGCTGTATTGGTGGGAGACTTTAACCTCTTTTTACTGTCAAATGACCGCCCCATTGTCTGGTTGTCAGGGGCCTATATTTCTTTTAATTGCTTGCTGCATTGGTGGGAGACAATAACCTCTTTTTACTTTCAAATGAGCTCTCCTCTGTCTGGTTGTCAGGGGCTTACATAAATGATAATGGCCTGTTCCATTGCAGAGTGACCTGAGGCCTGTGTTGCTGTTACGGGACCGCTCTCCTCTTTGCGGGTGCCATGGTCCTGAATTAGTGAATGAGGCCTGTGGTCCTACTGTGTGAAATCAATACTGTTTTGGCATGATTGTAACTCTCCTCTTTGTGGGTACCATGGGTCTGAATCTGTGAGTGAGGCCTGTGGCATTGCTGGGTGAAATCAATTCTGTCTTGGCGAGATTTTAAATCTTCTCTTTGTGGGTCCCGTGGGTCTGAATGTTTGAATGAGGCCTGTGGCCCTGCAGGCAGACATAATTCCTTCTTGGCTGTGATGACAACTTCAACTCCCATGTATGGTTGCCGTGGCCCTGAGTCTGTGAATGAGGCCTGTGGCACTGCAGGCAGACATGACTCCTTTTTGGCTGTGATGAAGACTTCAACTCCCATAGCATTCCCACCTGACGCCACCCCAACCTCCTATTCCACCTCCTTCTCCAAGTTGCCAATTGATATTGGTTAATTTTTTTTATTTATTTTAAGTCGTTTCCCTATCCACATTTGTTTGCAGGGGATTTACTTACATTTTGCAGCCCTGTAGCCCTTTCCAGGGCTATTTTACAGCCTTTTTAGTGCCCAAAAGTTTGGGTCCCCATTGACTTCAATGGGGTTCAGTGTCAAGTTCAGGTCGAGTTCGGATCCCAAACCCGAACATTTTCCTGAAGTTCGGCCGAACTTCTCGAACCCGAACATCCAGGTGTTCGTTCAACTGTACTCACCTGTCCTGAACCTGCCTCTGTCCTTTTCTGTTCCCTCATCCAGAGAAGTATTATATGCTGTGTGCTCATCTCCACTATTCAGCGAGGAAAAGCTACTAGTGGAAAGTTAGTTTCTACTAGCCAGCCAAGATGTGCAGGAGACATCCGCCACTTCCTCCAGTAGGCGGGCAAGTAGTGATGAGGAGAGTGGCGTGGGAGCTGGTGTTGCGAGCGGTCAGGTTCTTGACCCAGAGACGTCAGTGACATGCAGACAGTACTTATTGATGAAGATGTAGCTGATCGCACTTGGGAGCCGGCTGAATTAGGGACTTAATCATTATCGGGAGAAGAGGGTGGCAGTTTGCCCGTGAAGCAGCGGTGGAGCCAGCAAGTCGCTAGCGTGGCCGGGAGTCAGCAGTGTGGCAGCAGTGGGAGGTCCGGAACCAAATGTGCCCAGGCTATACCAATTGCTTCACAGGAGCCTGTCTGCCCGGAAAGTAGTGGTTCAAGGGTTTACGGAAGCAGCGGCGGCAGCAGTTAGTCAGTGCGGAGTTTTGGGGGTAAAATCACCTATTCGCTGGTGTGGCAGTTTTTTATTAAGCTACCAGAGGACATGGCCATGGCCATTTGTAGAATCTGTGGGCAGAAGGTGAAATGTTGGCACCATGGCCCTGCATCAACATATACAGCGTCACCATGAAGTGGCCTGGGAGAACCGTGGTTCCAATGTGGTGGTCCAGCCTGCTGCAACAATTCACAGTGCCCCTCCAGCATAGGCATGGCTGTGATGACTTCTTAGGGCAAAGATGTAAAATGCTTGCTGATTGGCTGCTCTTCAGCCTTTCATAAAGTGGGAAGAATCGACGAACAACGGACCTGAACCTGAACTTTTATGAAAATGTTAAGGTTCGGGTCCGTGTCCTGAACATCCTAAAATTCAGTACGAACCCGATCTATACAGTTTTGGTTCTCTCAACTCTATTCATAAACACATGTTTAGCCTTTAAAAACTCCATTAACTTAATAACCACAGAGATTTTCTTAACTCTTCAACATGTCTTGCAGTCACAGGCTTCACACTACTCACTCAGCTATTCCTCCATTGGCCTATGGATGGTTGTCCCTAGGTATGTAGGGCATCTTCCCTAGTAGGAGGGTTCCTGAGCTTTAGGTTCCTAGTCCTCTAATTAACTAGTTAAGATTCCTGACTACAAGTGTTGCCTGATTCTTTGGTACCTCGCAACGATGTGTCTGAACCCTGTGGTTCAGCTGCCAACTACATCAAAACTATTCCAGGAGTTAGAAGCCTGGTTGGTTCACTTCAGCAAAGTCCATATTCCGGTACAGAGGTTAAAGGGTGAAAACCAGAGGACCATCAGGACAATGCCCTTAGGTTTAGCCCAACGCCAAACTGGTTAGCTGGCACAGTAGGTCCACACTGAGGTCCAACAGAGTTATAATATACAAAACTCCATTGGTTAAAATTTGCAGATGCTCCTGTTTCAGTTCTTGTAGGAAATCTATAACTCTTCAGCTATGAACCGCTGTTTCAGAGAAAAAAAATGGTCCACTTTCATGTTATACAACTGTCTTTTCTGGATGTAGTTTGGCAAATCAACATAATTCATATAACAGATAAGTCAAGTTAATATTTTTTTTCCCCATACTGTGCTAGCACTAATAAAATCTATTCTGCAGCAGTTTACTTTTCCTATGCAAGGAAAATAACTGTATCACATATCTTTATTGCAAAATTGTTTTGAGAAGAGCTATATTTACAGGTAGCAATCAATAAGACCGTAAAAAGTGCTATCAAAGGCTATCTCACTGCACTATACATCCTCCTGGAAAATTAAATATTTACTGTGTGTTGTTACAGCAAGAAATATGTTTGTTTTTGACTCTCTGCCATTTCCACTGTTGGTGTTCATCAGCGAAAATATAAATTATATATCTTACTGTACTACTATGAGACATAAAAGCCCCCTATTCCATCATCTAGATGATAATAAACATTACCACTAAAGAAACCTTTCTGCATTATTGAAGTCATTATGTCGACAGAATAATAATGAACTTGACAGGGTAGATAGACAGACGGACAGACGGATAGACAGACAGATGGATGAACAGACAGACGGATAGATGGATAAATTGATGGATAGATAGATAGATAGATAGATAGATAGATAGATAGATAGATAGATAGATAGATAAACAAAAAAAAGGAATACCGCAGCACTTTCAATAAAGTGACATGTGCTTTATTCACCAATTAGGCACAACATTTCGGTTCACTCCATGGAACCTTCCAGGTTCACTTTATTGGAAGTGCTGCGGTTTTCCTTTTATTTCATATTTATATGGGTCATTGGACCCCCATCTTAACCGCGGGCACTCCATTTTTTACTTTGATTTGGTGGTGCTGCCCAAATTTTTTGATTTTTTAGAAAGATAGATACATCTCACATAAATGTAAACTGGGACTGGGACTCATTACCATTGAAGAGATCTTTCTGGATTAGGGAAGTCATAGTGTCGACAGAATAAACTTGACTAGATAGATAGATAGATAGATAGATAGATAGATAGATAGATGGAAAGAGATAGAAGAGGGAGAGAGCTCACATAAATGTGCTCTGGGATCATGACTCAAATAAAAAAATGTATAATCTACAGTAACTGGAGATGAGCAAATCAATTACAACAAACCAGTGTTTATTAAGCTTTTCCCAACAATTCAAATTTCAGTGCATTCAAAGCTTTTGTAATTAATTTTGGACAAACAGCTCAAAATGGAAGAAAATACAAACCATCTACCACTAAAAGGAATCATTTTTAGAAAGCTTTTCAATAAAAAAAAACAACTGTGCAGTGTGTTTCTCACATGCTTTTTGTTGCCACCAGCTACCTTTCATTTATCCATGGACATATAAATTGCTGTCACTTTTCTATTACTAATGGTGCCTTTGGATACAGAGTGCCATACATATGTTTTCAGAGCAATTAGAGTAATTTGGTAATTTATCTGACAGCCGAATCAGAATTAGAGCCAAAATTAATTTTCCACATTTTTTAAATCTCTTACAGTAATATTAATTTAATCCAGTGGCTGTGAGGAACAACAAGTAGTGGATTTTTAAAGGATCTTCTATATACATCTTTTTCAATAAGACCGCTTTCCCAATTAATCATGGACGTGTGCTGTCCATGGAGAACATGGACAGCACAAATATACTTTTATTTGCTATTTTTTGTAGACCAGACACAACCATTGATGTCTGTAAGTCCATGAAAACCACTAACAGAAGCAATGGTTTTCATGGACTATTGGTAGGGGATACTCTGGAAATCTCTCTTCAGCCTAGCAGTGCATGTGGAAAAAAATATATGGACCAACAACAGACCCTTCACAGAAATCTTCACAGAACATCAGTCTGTGAAAAAGGCCTAACGTTTGGTATAACAGACAATCAGTTGCATGCATGAATCAGATATCAACTTCACCAGTTCAAAGAAAATGAGAAAAATAAGGAATATATCTAAGCATAGGAGACAAAAGAGTGAGTGTATTGTGTGGGAAGCTACCTCCAGCTGTTAAACTTCACTACTTAAATTCTAAGATTCAGTTAATACCTTTCCCTCCTCTTTGTTAGCATCCACTGGATTAAACACATAAAAGTTGAGGAGAAGCTGATGATAATAGATCCCCTTGATTTTAATGGGAAACTGCTGTGAACTAAAAAAAGACCAAAATAGCATGTATTTATGATAGACGGCTTATTTTGCCTGATAGAGAAACATTGTGTGCAATGTTATAGTTTTTTTCACTTGACTTTCTGTTAGATATTTTAGAATCTTACTAAAAGTTAACACCCTTAGGACCATCCGTACAAAAAAAAAAAAAATAGTTTTTCAATTGTGACATTCCAAGAATGATAAAATTTTCCATGTAGATAGCAGTATGGGGGCTTGTTTTCGGCATGATAATTTGGCACTATTTTTGGGTACAGTTCCCGGCGAACATAGCTTGTTCGCGTTCACCGCAGCGGGCAAACACATGCGATGTTCGGTCCGCCCCCTATACATCATCATTGAGCAAACTTTGACCCTGTACCTCACAGTCAGCAGACACATTTCAGCCAATCAGCAGCATACCCTCCCTCCCAGACCCTCCCATCTCATGAACAGCATCCATTTTAGATTCATTCGGAAGCTGCAGTCTTAGTGAGAGGAGGGAGAGTGTAGTTGCTGCTGATTTAATAGGGAAATCGATAGCTAGGCTAGTGTATTCAGTGTCCACTCCAGTCCTGAAAGACTCTGAATCTGATCTCTGCTGTAAGGACAGCGACCTGACAGCACCCCAAAAAGCCCTTTTTAGGGCTGCAACATTAGTCTGCTTTTTTTTTTTTTTTCACCATATACATATTGCAGTTGACTGGCCTGCCTGTGTGTGAGGAGCTGCAGGCCCACAGACTGTAGTGTGCCCACTGCCAGTGCCCACCCCTGTTATCCCGTGTGGCACAGGACTTTGCATCAAAAAAAGGCATTTCATTTTTACACTTTAGTGTAATTTCAGTTGCTTGCCTGCTAGTGTGTGTCAGGCCGACTTTCACTGACTGTAGTGTGCCCACTGCCAGTGCCCAACCCTGTCATCTCGTGTGGCACAGGACTTTGCATCAAAAAAAGGCATTTCATTTTTACACTTTAGTGTAATTTCAGTTGCTTGCCTGCTGCCAGTGTGTGTCAGGCCCACTTCCACAGACTGGAGTGTGCCCACTGCCAGTGCCAACCACTGATACCGGGTGGCACAGTAGCTTGCTGATATATAAGGCATTTAATTTTTAGACAGTAGTCTAATTTCAGTTGCTTGCCTGCTGCCAGTGTGTGTCAGGCCCACTTCCACTGAATGTAGTGTGCCCACTGCCAGTGCCCACCACTGATACCGGGTGGCACAGTAGCTTGCCGATAAATGAGGCATTTAATTTTTAGACAGTAGTCTAAATTCAGTTGCTTGCCTGCTGCCAGTGTCTGTCAGGCCCACTTTCACAGATTGTAGTGTGCCCACTGCCAGTGCCAACCACTGATACCGGGTGGCACAGTAGCTTGCTGATAAATAAAGCATTAAATTTTTAGACAGTAGTCTAAATTCAGTTGCTTGCCTGCTGCCAGTGTGTGTCAGGCCCACTTCCACAGACTGTAGTGTGCCCACTGCCAGTGCCAACCACTGATACCGGGTGGCACAGTAGCTTGCCGATAAATAAGGCATTTAATTTTTAGACATTAGTCTAATTTCAGTTGCTTGCCTGCTGCCAGTGTGTGTCAGGCCCACTTCCACAGACTGTAGTGTGCCCACTGCCAGTGCCAACCACTGATACCGGGTGGCACAGTAGCTTGCCGATAAATAAGGCATTTAATTTTCAGACAGAAATCTAAATTCAGTTGCTTGCCTGCTGCCAGTGTGTGTCAGGCCCACTTTCACAGACTGTAGTGTGCTCACTGCCAGTGCCAACCACTGATACCGGGTGGCACATTAGCTTGCCGATAAATAAAGCATTTAATTTTTAGACAGTAGTCTAAATTCAGTTGCTTGCCTGCTGCCAGTGTGTGTCAGGCCCACTTTCACAGACTGTAGTGTGCCCACTGCCAGTGCCAACCACTTATACCGGGTGGCACAGTAGCTTGCCGATAAGTAAGGCATTTAATTTTCAGACAGTAATCTAAATTCAGTTGTTTGCCTGCTGCCAGTGTGTGTCAGGCCCAATTCCACAGACTGTAGTGTGCCCACTGCCAGTGCCAACTACTGATACCGGGTGGCACAGTAGCTTGCCGATAAATAAGGCATTTCATTTTTACACATTAGTCTATTTTCAGTTGCTTTCCTGCTGCCAGTGTGTGTCAGGCCCACTTCCACAGACTGTAGTGTGCCCACTGCCAGTGCCAACCACTGATACCGGGTGGCACAGTAGCTTGCCGATAAATAAAGCATTTAATTTTTAGACAGTAGTCTAAATTCAGTTGCTTGCCTGCTGCCAGTGTGTGTCAGGCCCACTTCCACAGACTGTAGTGTGCCCACTGCCAGTGCCAACCTCTGATACCGGGTGGCACAGTAGCTTGCCGATATATAAGGCATTTAATTTTTAGACAGTAGTCTAAATTCAGTTGCTTGCCTGCTGCCAGTGTGTGTCAGGCCCACTTTCACAGACTGTAGTGTGCCCAATGCCAGTGCCAACCACTGATACCGTCTGGCACAGTAGCTTGCCGATAAATAAGGCATTTCATTTTTAGACAGTATTCTAAATTCAGTTGCTTGCCTGCTGCCAGTGTGTGTCAGGCCCACTTTCACAGACTGTAGTGTGCCCACTGCCAGTGCCAACCACTGATACCGGGTGGCACAGTAGCTTGCCGATAAATAAGGCATTTAATTTTTAGACAGTAGTCTAAATTCAGTTGCTTGCCTGCTGCCATTGTGTGTCAGGCCCACTTTCACAGGCTGTAGTGTGCCCACTGCCAGTGCCAACCACTGATACCGGGTGGCACAGTAGCTTGCCGATGAATAAGGCATTTAACTTTTAGACAGTAGTCTAAATTCAGTTGCTTGCCTGCTGCCAGTGTGTGTCAGGCCCACTTCCACAGACTGTAGTGTGCCCACTGCCAGTGCCAATCACTGATACCGGGTGGCACAGTAGCTTGCCGATAAATAAAGCATTTAATTTTTAGACAGTAGTCTAAATTCAGTTGCTTGCCTGCTGCCAGTGTGTGTCAGGCCCACTTCCACAGACTGTAGTGTGCCCACTGCCAGTGCCAACCACTGATACCGGGTGGCACAGTAGCTTGCCGATAAATAAGGCATTTCATTTTTACACATTAGTCTAATTTCAGTTGCTTTCCTGCTGCCAGTGTGTGTCAGGCCTACTTCCACAGACTGTAGTGTGCCCACTGCCAGTGCCAACCACTGATACCGGGTGGCACAGTAGCTTGCCGATAAATAAGGCATTTCATTTTTAGACAGTAGTCTAAATTCAGTTGCTTGCCTGCTGCCAATGTGTGTCAGGCCCACTTTCACAGACTGTAGTGTGCCCAATGCCAGTGCCAACCACTGATACCGGGTGGCACAGTAGCTTGCCGATATATAAGGCATTTAATTTTTAGACAGTAGTCTAAATTCAGTTGCTTGCCTGCTGCCAATGTGTGTCAGGCCCACTTCCACTGACTGTAGTGTGCCCACTGCCAGTGCCAACCACTGATACCGGGTGGCACAGTAGCTTGCCGATATATAAGGCATTTAACTTTTAGACAGTAGTCTAAATTCAGTTGCTTGCCTGCTGCCAGTGTGTGTCAGGCCCACTTCCACAGACTGTAGTGTGCCCACTGCCAGTGCCAACCACTGATACCGGGTGGCACAGTAGCTTGATGATAAATAAAGCATTTAATTTTTAGACAGTAGTCTAAATTCAGTTGCTTGCCTGCTGCCAGTGTGTGTCAGGCCCACTTCCACTGACTGTAGTGTGCCCACTGCCAGTGCCAACCACTGATACCGGGTGGCACAGTAGCTTGCCGATAAATGAAGGATTTCATTTTTAAACAGTAGTCTAAATTCAGCTGCTTGCCTGCTGCCAGTGTGTGTCAGGCCCACTTCCACTGACTGTAGTGTGCCCACTGCCAGTGCCAACCACTGATACTGGGTGAAACAGTAGCTTGCCGATAAATAAAGCATTTAATTTTAGACAGTAGTCTAAGTTCAGTTGCTTGCCTGCTGCCAGTGTGTGTCAGGCCCACTTCCACAGACTGTAGTGTGCCCACTGCCAGTGCTCACTACTCTTACCGGGTGGCACAGTACCTAGCACGCGTAGTACCACTTATCTAAAAAATGATAGGCAGAGGCAGGCCACCCTGCAGGGGCCGTTGTGGTGCTGTGATTTCCACTGTCCCTTGAATAATGCCTAGTGTTCAGAGGCCACGTACCGTGAACCCGAAAAATTCTGATGACATAGCTGACTGGCTTAGACAGGACACCCAATCTTCAACAGCTTCCGCTAAGAACCTTGACGCACCATCCTCCTCCAGCTCAGCTTCGGTCACCTACTCTCAAGTTACCACGGTCCCGCCCGCCGCCACCACCACCACTACCACCACAGCCGCTTCACTTGATCCGATAGAGGAGTTATTTACACATCAGTTGGATGCAATTAGTGATGCGCAGCCATTATTGCCAGATGATGTAGATTACAGGGATATGTCTCAGTCAGGCAGGATTACACACATGGACGTACAGTGTGATTATGATGATGATGATGTTGTACCCGCTGCTGCTTCCTTTGCTGAGGTGTCAGATACAAGTGAAGCGGTTGATGATGACGATGTGTCCACGGATGCCACGTGGGTACCTGCTCGAAGAAAAGAAGAGGGGGAAAGTTCAGAAGGGGAGACAGAGAGAAGGAGGAGATGAGTTGGAAGCAGGGGGAGGTCGTCGCAAGGAGTTAGTGGCACAGTCAGACAGCATGTATCGGCTCCCGGGGTCAGCCAGACAGCACGCCAGTCAACGCATGCTGTTGCCACCACCAGAATGCCGTCATTGCAAAGCTCAGCAGTGTGGCATTTTTTTTTGTGTTTCTGCCTCTGATAATAGCAATGCCATTTGCAACCTGTGCCAAAAGAAACTGAGTCGTGGGAAGTCCAACACCCACCTTGGTACAACTGCTTTGCGAAGGCACATGATCTCACATCACAAACGCCTATGGGATCAACACATGAGTACAAGCAGCACACAAACTCAAAGCCACCATGCTCCTCCTGGTCCAGCATCTTCAGCCACTGCTGTCCTCCCTGCCCCCTCTCAACCAACCGCCACTCCGCCTCTCACCTTCAGCAGTTCCTGCTCATCTGCCCACAGTCAGGTATCTGTCAAGGAACATGTTTGAGCGTAAGAAGCCAATGTCACAGAATCACCTCCTTGCCCTGCGACTGACAGCTGGCTTGATGGAACTCTTAGCCAGCCAGCTTTTACCATACCAGCTGGTGGAGTCTGAGGCCTTCAAAAACGTTGTCGCTATTGGGACACCACAGTGGAAGGTACCCGGACAAATTTTTTTTTCAAAAAAAGCAATCCCAAACCTCTACAATGTAATTGAAAAGGAAGTCATGGCATCTCTGGCATACAGTGTTGGGGCAAGGGTCTATCTGACCACTGATACCTGGTATGCAAAGCACGGTCAGGGCAGGTATATCACATACACTGCGCATTGGGTCAACCTGCTGACGGCTGACAAGCATGGAATGCGTTGGTGAAACAGTCACGACTTGCAGGCAGACCTACTCCATCCTCTTCGATATCCTCCTCGGCTGAGTCCTCTTCTTCTGCGGCGTCAGGCTGCACATCAACTGAATCCCCCCAGCTCCCCAGGGGCTATTCCACATCCCGGATACGACAGTATCACGCTGTCTTGGGGTTGACTTGCCTGAAAGCAGAGAGCAACACAGGACCAGCACTCCTGTCCGCCCTGAACGCACAGATGGATCAGTGGCTGACCCCGCACCAACTGGAGATCGGCAAAGTGGTGTGTGACAATGGAACAAATTTGTTGTCGGCATTGAATTTGGGCAAGTTGTCACATGTGCCGTGCATGGCACATGTGTTGAATCTCATCGTACAACGTTTTGTGTCTAAGTACCCAGGCTTACAGGACGTCCTCAAGCAGGCCAGGAAGGTGTGTGGCCATTTCAGGCATTCCTACACGGCCATGGCGCACTTTTCCGATATTCAGCAGCGAAACAACATGCCAGTGAGGCACTTGATTTGCGACAGCCCGACACGTTGGAATTCAACACTCCTTATGTTTGACCGCCTGCTCCAACAAGAAAAAGCCGTCAACGAGTATTTGTATGACCGGGGTGCTAGGACATCTCTACGGAGCTGGGAATTTTTTTGCCACGTTACTGGACGCTCATGCGCAATGCCTGTAGGCTCATGCGTCCTTTTGAGGAGGTGACAAACCTAGTCAGTCGCCCCGAAGGCACCATCAGCGACCTCATCCCATTTGTTTTCTTCCTGGAGCGTGCCCTGCGAAGAGTGCTGGATCAGGCTGTAGATGAGCGTGAAGAGGAAGAGGAAGAGTTGTGGTCACCATCACCACCAGAAACAGCCTTGTCATCATCGCTTGCCGGACCTGCGGCAACGCTGGTAGAGGAGTATGAGGAAGAGAAGTCAGAGGAGGAATGTGGCGGCTTTGAGGAGGAGGAAGACCAACCACAGCAGGCACCCCAGGGTGCTTGTTGTCGTCACCTATCTGGGACCCATGGTGTTGTACGTGGCTGGGGGGAAGAACAGACCGTCAATGACATCAGTGAGGACGAGGAACGGGAAATGAGTAGCTCTGCATCCAACCTTGTTCAAATGGGGTCTTTCATGCTGTCATGTCTGTTGAGGGACCCTCGTATAAAAAGGATGAAGGAGAACGACCTGTACTGGGTGGCCACGCTACTAGACCCCCGGTATAAGCAGAAAGTGGCAGAAATGTTACCAAATTACCGAAAGTTGGAAAGGATGCAGCAGTTCAAAACCAAACTAAAAAATATGCTTTACACAGCTTATAAGGGGGATGTCACAGCACAACGGGAATCTAACAGGGGAAGAGGTGAGTGTAATCCTCCTTCTACCACAGCGGCAAGGACTGGACGATTTACAGATGTGTTGTTGATGGAGGACATGCGGAGCTTTTTCAGTCCTGCACATCGCCACAGCGCTTCGGGATCCAGCCTAAGAGAACGACTCGACCGACAGGTAGCAGACTACCTCGCCTTAACAGCAGATATCGACACTCTGAGGAGTGATGAACCCCTTCACTACTGGGTGTGCAGGCTTGACCTGTGGCCTGAGCTATCCCTGTTTGCGATAGAACTTCTCGCCTGCCCTGCTTCAAGTGTCCTGTCAGAAAGGACCTTCAGTGCAGCAGGAGGCATTGTCACTGACAAGAGAAGTCGCCTCGGTCAAAAAAGTGTTGATTACCTCACCTTCATAAAGATGAATGAGGCATGGGTCCCGAAGGGACTGACAGTGGGGGACACGTTTGACTAACAAAAGGCCTGATTACATGCCTTGGCCTCAAAATGGTCCCCACGCTGCTGTATTTAATGTCTGCATACCGGATGACTTTCGTGAATTCTCCACCACCAACTAGGGTTCAAGCCGCAATGTTTTAGTCACTTTTCTGCCTGGAAAACATAAATTTTTCCGGCCGCTGCTACAATAGCGGCTGCAACAATGCCATTATTTTTCAGGCATGTGTACATGCCTAATTTTTATGTCCTATGGTGCAGCACTGTGGCTGCAAAAACAAAACAAAACAAAAAAGGCACATACAAGTGTCAATTCCCCTTCGTGATCGTTACCTTGTTGTGGTGAAGGGGCTTGCGTATCACAATGAAGCAATCATCACCTCTATTAGTGTGTTGGCACCCCATCTGATAAGGCCGTTGCTTCATTATGGTCAGACCAAAAGCGATCGGACGGCTTGATAATATTTCATAGAAAAAACATTAATTTGCTTTTTTTTTTTTTTTTTTAAGTTGTATGGGTTTTTAATACATAAAATAAAAAATCATAATGAAGTCTCTTAATAGTTTATTATAAATAATGCAGACAATTAAAAAAATCCCCATCAATTCCAATACAAAGCAAGTACACAGCTCAGAACTAAATTATTTCATGATGTCGTAATGGTTCGTTAATTCAACAATGTTTAATCAATTCGACACACGTCCCCGGATAGGGTACGTAACAGGGATTAAACTGATAGGAATAGTACTAGTTAAGACACCACTCATATAGGGTGTCACAGCACATTGCTCTGTGCACGCGCAGTGCCCCAATTTGGGAGTAAGAGGACCGACCAAGCTGCTTTTTCCATCTCCCGGTTCCTAAAATCAATTCAGTTTGGTGTATGAGAGTTTGGTCTGTCACTGTGAAGGCAGTCGAAGGTACCCGGCCTAAAATTTTTTTCACAAAAGGCAATCCCTGATATGCGACGTAACAGGGATTAAACTGATAAGAATAGTACTACAGAAAATACCACTCATATAGGGTGTGACAGTAAATTGCACGGCGCAGACGCCGTGACCGTGGATTTAAACAAAGCGGAGGGAGCCAGCGTTTTTTTAACCATCTCCCCGTTCGAAAAAACAATTCAATAAATGGACCCCAGATTGGGGACGTTAGAGGGATTAAACTGATGAGAATAGTACTACAGAAAATACCACTCATATCGGGTGTGACAGTAAATTGCACGGCGCAGACGCAGTGACCGTGGATAAAACAAAGGGGAGGGAGCCAGCGTTTTTTTAACCATCTCCCCGTTCGAAAAATCTATTCAATTCACCTTTCGGGGACCCTTGGTGTTGTACGTGGCTGGGTGGAGGAAGAAACCTTCAATGACATCACCGGGACATGGCTAGCTTGGTATCCAACCTTGTGCAAATGGGGAGTTTGCCGTTGTGCAAATGAACTGTTTGCGGTTGTTTGCGGTGCATTAAAAGGGGAGTTTGGTCTGTCAATGTCTGTGAAGCGGGCATAACCCTTACACTACCTGATCGATACAACATCATACCTGATCGTATACACACACTGGATGTTTTAAAGCACGTTATTCCAAACAATTTAGGAATGTTAGTTGATTTATGCCCTTTATGGATTAAAACCCGACTCTGCGTCCACTACGTAATTTTCCATGGGAGTTTTGCCATGGATCCCCCTCCGGCATGCCACATTCCAGGTGTTAGACCCCTTGAAACAACTTTCCCATCACTATTGTGGCCAGAAAGAGTCCCTGTTGGTTTTAAAATTCGCCTGCCTATTGAAGTCTATGGCGGTTCGCCCGGTCGCGAACAAATTTTATGTTCGCGACATCACTAATATCTTATTGATTAACTTTTAATAACATTTACTGGAGGGAGTGGCAAAATATAGCAACTCCACCAATGTTTTATAGCGTTATAAATGTTGTGGCAGTCACTGTGTGGCATAAATAACGTTACTTTGATTTTGTTAAGGCAATACCAAATCGATATAGTTTTATTAAGCTTTATAATTTTTGCAAAATAAATTAACTTAAAAAACAATTTGTTTTTGTGTCACCATATTGTGAGAGCTATTAAATTTTTCCATCAATGGAGCTGTGTGAGGTACGTAGATCTTTTTTTATTTCACTTTATGGGAAAGATAATAAACAAAAATGGCAATCCTGTGTTTTTTTCCCCCACACCATTCACTGTACAGTATAATAGACATGTGGTGATAAAGGAATCCATTCTGATGAATTGATTAATCTCATCAACCAGAGTTCTACATCTGCGAGGGGCTGTCTCCACAGGTAAAACTGGTAGTTGAGCTTTTCACTGTATAGTGATCTTGACAGAGGACGATCACAAGGCGCATAACCACAACCCGGTACAGGATGCAACAAGTTTTATTAAAGAGACAATGCCTTTCGGGGTCTTAACGACCCCTTTATCAAGTCTGAGGCATCCCAATCAAGATGTGGGGGGGACATCCGCTGCCTGGCTCCTTATATAAGCTGTTGGTGCCTTTGTGCAAAGATAGTGTCTGTATCAGCTGGCTGGAGTGGTATTGCTCTGGTGCTGCATGTGGCGGTGAAGGCGCACAGGCATGAAAAGGTAAAGACACTCCCCTTGTAGCTTCATTGACAGGGTAGACATCTTGACCACCCCTGACAATTACACTCCTGCTTCACTGTTCCGTGTTGTGAATCAAGCACAGATTCTCTGCTTCTGCTAGTGGAACACTTTCAGGTAGTGGAACATGAACAGTCATTGCCCCAGAAGCATGCTCTGCTCTACTGCACTACTCAGAGCAGTGGCACAGGCACAAGATTATCAGGGCTGGTTGAGATGTCTTGCCCTGTCAATCAAACAGCAGTGAGGTATCTTTATCTCTATTGATATGTTAACCTTTATGTTTGATAACCCTTTGTACAAAAAAAAAAATAATAATAATACACTTTACACAATTCACAAATTCCATTCCTTTAACTGTGTGGGTGGATACAAATATGTTCAGGAATATATACCACATTCATCCACCAGGAGGAACTCTTGTGTCTGTGTTACACAGGCCGCTTGAGCAAGAGATTGTCAGGAGGAAAGCTTTCCCTCCAGGCAATCGCTTATTAGCTAGCGGATGAGAATGGCGCTATTACATGCAGCAATCTACTCCGTAGCATGGCAGAGAGCGATCGATATGCCATCGCTCATTCCCATACTGTCTAGCTGTTTGCGAGCAGCACATCAATATTAGACAGCACGATCTGCCACAGGCAAGCGCTGATTTTTTATGCATGCTAAAAACTCAGAATTGCTCCATCAATGAGCAATTGGCAGCTGTATTATATTGAGAGATGATCGCTAATGAGTGTTCATGAGAACGGTCATTAGCGATTATCGTCTGAAAATTTGCCCAGTGTAATACAGCCCTTAGACCTCTCACTTTATTACAAGAATGAAGATTTATTCCGATTTTTACTGATACACCACAAAATTTCTATGAATCTAGATACTTGCGCTGTTTTTATTCCTTCATGACTGACAACATGTACTGTAAAGTGCCGTATGGCTCTGGGATGGTCTTCAAACATGGTTTTAAATAGCAGAGGCCCACGGCTAATGTCTGTGACTGGCAATAATGCCAATCGCGGTCATTACAGCCTTTAGATGCCGTGTTCAAGTGTGATCACAGCATCTAAATACCGAAAAACCCAGGCTTCACTATCAGGGATGCTGGTCATTAATTCTAATACACTCTCTGAATAGACCCAGCGTATTAGAGCTGCATTTCCAATGCTGATCATCAGATAGCAGGCCAACATAGAATATCAGCAATTAGAGATTTTACTATGCTCGAATCGTGAATTTTAATGGCGAATATCGCCACTTCGAGAATTCACAAATATTTTGAATATAGTGCTATATATTTGTATTTTTGAATATTCAAGATTTTTTTCCATCTGAACCCATGATCGCTCCCTGCTTATTGCTTGTGGGCTATTGAGAAGGCTGCAATGTCTTTGTATGAGCTTAGCAACATCCCTAGCAACCAACAGGGAAGTTGCCTACCCCTTTAGTATATAAGAACCTCCCCAGCAGCCATTTTCTGCAGTTTTTTGCAGTTCTGAGAGAACAGTAGTATTGCTGTGCTCTCTGCTTTCATGTGTCATTACATTAGTTAGTTAGCTTATATATAATACAGATAGTTAGTGGGAGATAGGCAATGTAGGTTAGATCGTGATATAGTGTAGCTGATAGGTTATGTTGCCGGTAGATACATACATAGTGCACCAATCAGTAATATGTAGTCAGACCTGCTAAAATGTGAAGTTGCACGTATTGCGCCAAAATATTTGCATCATTAGTGCCGATTTGCGCAATCGTGAATATATTGGAGCACTCTATCTGCATATAAAGCTATTGTAATGTTCTGCCGTACCAATCATTTTCTCCAGTCTCAGGAAATTTCTAGCAGCTTGAAAAAAGTAGCAAAAGTGATCCACGCCTGTATTGAGCACACAATGCGCACATATTACATTGCTGATTTTCGCAATCAAGAAAATATATGACGAATATTCAACAAAATATTCATGAAATATTGCAAATTCGAATATTGCTCCTGCCGCTCATCATTAATACCTAGTGGCTGATCAAGCATTTGACTAACAGCTGTCAGAAGTATATGGGCAGCTTAAACCTCAAGCACATTGTATTGTACAGTTGTGTTGTACAGGTAATTAGTATGACAGCAATATAAATCTCTCATACCATAAATCTATATGGCTCTAACTATGCATGGCATTTGGAGATTTCTCTGAATTGTGGAATATTACATTTTATTATGCATTGTGGAGGTATTCTCTTCTAGAAGCATTAATTCTTGAGAATACAGAGCCATATAGAAGTAGCATAACACAGCAGTGAAGGTGCCATGAGTTCAAAAATGCAGAATGTCATGTATTTTGTACATGATTGTTTTAGAATGGCTAAATGTATAATTACAACACATTATTGTATGTTAAATTTGTAAATTAATTAACAACCACTTCCAAATCTAATATAAACCAAGGGATTTTAATAGCTTGGTTGGTGTCTTTTCAGATTAGCATTTCCATGAAAAAGGTGAGGTTGCAGATTTAGTTTATTATTATTATTTTTTTAACAATGACCTCTCTAATGATGAGTTTTCCAACCAGTGAAAATAGAGCAAAACTTATATATCTAAGCATATATAATAATGCAGCAGTCTACTAAACTATCCCTTTCTAGATGTTATATTGCATTATATTTTAGACAATATGCTCCTCATTTCAAACTGTGATAAAATGATCTTACAGCATCAATTCTATTTATTTATAAACATGGTTTTACTCAGCCCACAGCAAATTTAATAATTCATTGTCAAAATAATTGCCTCCTAATCAGCAGACTATGCGTTTCCCAAAAAGGCTGTTATATATCACTCCTCAGGAGACAATTAATAACGTATCAATAACAGGAGACTTTGTGAAAGACTTTAACTCCATTCACTGAGAAATTTTAATCAGCAACTATGACTAGAGATGAGCAAATCCAACATTAGATTCCATTCAGGTCAGAAAAAAATTGGCACAAATTCATAGTGCCCAAACGCCCTGAAAAATCATGTCTGACACTCTGATATCTGCTAGGAATGTATCCAACCCTATTAAAGCTCAAAACCCTATTAATGTCAAAGTGACAGAAAAATAAATCCTATAGGTAAATGTCTGGTATACAATGGTAATAAACAGTGCCGTTTTTAGTGTTTCGACTGAAACTAATCACAAATATTTTGGATTTACAAGCTCTACACATGCCACCCGCGTCCCTAGAAGCCTATTGGTTATCTCACAAGTTACCATATGTGGCACTACCAGCCATCAGAAGGCAGATACCCGCAATATATATGATGTTATCATCGATTTCCATCCGCTATTGCAATATCAATTATACATCTAGACACAACAAGGTGTGACCAGGAGACTATACAAAGGTTGCATTAACAATCCAACACAATGGGCAGCACATTGAACACATTTTATAAGTGGTCAGAAACTTGCAAATAACTCATGAAAGAATAAAGTTACATTAAAACTATTGTTTTTCTTGTGAAATTCCAAATAAGTTTGATGTGTCACATGACCCTCTTCCTATTGAAAAAATAAAAGTTGGATTCAAAATGGCCAACTTCAAAATGGCCGCCATGGTCACCACCCATCTTGAAAAGTTTCCCCCCTCACATATACTAATGGTATACTAAAGGAAGTTAATATCACCAACCATTCCCATTTTATTAAGGTGTATCCATATAAATGGCCCACCCTGTAGATATATATATATATATATATATATATATATATATATATATTTATAACAGCTCACAGGGACATATATATATTCACACTACAACAACACAGCAATACAGTCCTACATATGTTAACACCATCCCAAGTTCCACCCACAAACCTCTAACTAATACACTTCCATTCACAATAGCAGCCCACCCAGCCTGGCTCTAAACTATCCCTGAGGGAGTAACAAACGGTTAACGGTGGCACTGCAGGGATAAATGCAGGCCACAAACAGCATTACAGGGGTACAGCAGGAGTAAAAAGGGGTAATGTAAAAGGGAGCAAGGATGCTCTTGCAGGGCAGCAGGGGTAGGTGTTTCAGGAGTTAGTGGTAGGAGCGTATGGGCAGGTAGGGGTAACTTAATGGCAGTATAGGGTAGGTAGTGGTAGGTGGTTCAGGGGAAAAGTGTTGGTGGGAAAGTGGTAGGGGTTTGAAGCATGCAGGAGGACTGGACTCTTGTCCGGTCATTCTGATGCAATTAGCAAGATGGAATCAGTGTGAATGCTTGGGGCACATTCACACTGATGCATCTGGCTTCAGGTAAACCAGGGGACATAAGATACATGTATATGGATACTTGGGGCACATCCATATACATGAATACATTAAATAGATATTAATTTGGGAGTATACACGCATATGGATGCTTGGGGCACATCCATACACGTGTATATATCCATTATATACATATTCTGGTAGCATACATCTATATGGATGCTTGGGGCACATCCATACACATGTATACATCCCTTATGCATATATATACATATATATATATATATATATATATATATATATATATATACATTACACCCAGGCTTCCCTCAACAGCAACTAATAATAAGATTATAACACATATAAAAACCTATAAAAGTATACTGGACCACGTTTGAATCAAAATAATCTTTATTAACAATATAAAAGAACATGCAGCAGCATGTATGATATAACAATAAAGTGACACAGAGAGAGGGGTGCACAAATGGGCGGCATCCAGGAGAGAGAGACACAGGGCAATATAAATATAAACATCAATAAATAGCAAGTGCAAAAGATAACAAATATAAATATATCCTGTCAATGCATACCCATAGTGTCTCTCCTCGGGATGGCGCCAAACCCCGACGCGCTGCTTGGCGGAAGCGGAAGCCTTGACCCCCAGACGAAGGCTTCCGCCAAACGCTGCTCGGGTTTGGCGCCATCCCGAGGAGAGACACACTATGGGTATGCATTGACAGGATATATTTATATTTGTTATCTTTGCACTTGCTATTTATTGATGTTTATATTTATATTGCCCTGTGTCTCTCTCTCCTGGATGCCGCCCATTTGTGCACCCCTCTCTCTGTGTCACTTTATTGTTATATCATACATGCTGCTGCATGTTCTTTTATATTGTTAATAAAGATTATTTTGATTCAAACGTGGTCCAGTATACTTTTATAGGTTTTTGTTGCTTTAATACTGCAGACGTTTATATATTTACATATGTGGATGGTTGGGTGCGGACCAGCACCCTACTAGTGGTTATATTTTTGGTAATTTATAACACATATAGATCACATATCACATGATTACTAACGAAACCTAATCAAAATTACATACATATACCAACAACCATATTGATTTTTTATAATCATGATAAGAAGAAGAAAAAATAAAAATACAGTGCAAAAAGGTGCTCCCCAAGTGCAAAGTTTATCATACAAAGTGCTCAATACAATGCAATTACATAATCATTATTATGCATCATTTTTACCGCCTATGAAATAAATAAATAATATTAAAAACCATTCAATTCATATTACATTCATATAAACCATTATATGTGAATAAATATGCATGTACATTATAAAAACATGATAAATTACATACTGCATATGGCCTTCGAAAAGGGGACCCGGCAAACCTATGGGCTGCTGTGTAATAACCTGAAAGAGTATCAATATCAATTCATCGACATACTCGTTGGTTTGCCGGGTCCCCCCTCTCGAAGGCCATATGCTTTTTTTTATAATAAAGAAAGACAGATTTTGCCATCCATATAATCTGCTTTATGTTGCAGATGATTAGATTATAGGTAGCTCCATTTAGTCTGGTAAGAAAGGTAATTAGCAGAAATCATCTTCTCTGTAATATTTGCTCATTAAATCAAGTTAAAGGAAAAGCATGTACTGCATTTTGGATAATTTAGATCCAATAACATAACTATAGTTATAGTGTCACTTCTTGTAATAGACCATCACTATCATTTCTTCATTGACTGTTGTTTACAGAGAGTCCTACTTTGCAGAGAGATGTACGCTAAACTAAATTGTATGTAGACTATAACACAAACTTTATCTAGAGTTTTACATACCGTATTTTTCGCCGTATAAGACGCACTTTCCCCACCCCAAAATGGGGGGGGGGGGAAGGCAGTACGTCTTATGGGGCGAATACTTCAGTTTGTATACCGCCGACCGCATGCTGCACAGTGCGGTGGCGGGTGTATTAGTAGGCATGGATGAGGGAGGAGGGGCCGGCATCCAGCTCTGTAACTACAGCGGGCCCGGTGCAGTCACTGTATTCTGCTACACCGGGCCCGCTCACTGTAGGAATCCTAACTGCAGGCAATGCTAACAGTAGCGTTTTATGCAGCCTGTACTTACGATACTAACTTTCCGGCAGGCAGCAGGCAGGAGGCTGAGCTGGCGGGCGGGCGCTGACAATGTAACTCACTATGTCACGCGCCGGCTCCGCCCACTTTATGAATGAAGAAGGGCCGGAGCGTGACATAGTGAGTTACGTTTTCAGCGCCCGCCCGCCAGCTCAGCCTCCTGCCTGCTGCCTGCCGGAAAGTTAGTATTGTAAGTACAGGCTGCATAAAAGACTACTGTTACGGTACCTTAATCAGCATACAGCATTGCCTGCAGTTAGTATTCCTACTGTGAGCGGGGCCCGGTGTAGCAGAATACAGTGACTGCACCGGGCCCGCTGTAATTACAGAGCTAGATGCCGGCCCCTCCTCCCTATTGGGGGTCATTCTATGGATAGCACTGTTATGGGGATTTGTGGATGACACTGTTATGGGGGTCTGTGGATGACACATAGCGTAAAATGCTATTTATGTGTCATCAACAGATCCCCCATAACAGTGCCATCCACCGTCCCCAATAACAGTGCCTTCCACAGTCCCCAATAACAGTGCCATCCACAGTGCCCCCCATAACAGTGCCATCCACAGATCCCCATAACCGTGCCATCCACAGACCCCCATAACAATGCCATCCATGGACCCCCCATAACAGTGCCATCCACAGTCCCCAATAACAGTGCCATCCACAGTCCCCAATAACAGTGCCATCCACAGTCCCCAATAACAGTGCCTTCCACAGTCCCCAATAACAGTGCCATCCACAGTGCCCCCCATAACAGTGCCATCCACAGATCCCCATAACCGTGCCATCCACAGACCCCCATAACAATGCCATCCACGGACCCCCCATAACAGTGCCATCCCCAGATCCCACATAACACCATTAGACATACCTTTTGGTTCAAACATTTTTTTTTTAAATTTTCCTCCTTAAAAACCTAGGTGCGTCTTATGGGCAGGTGGGTCTTATAGGGCGAAAAATACGGTATATGAAATGTTATTAGTGATGAGCGAGTATGCTCGGCCGAGTATTGGTTCGTCTCGAGCATCGTTATGCCCGGCGCTCGGCTTAACTCGGTCGAGAGTTTGTCGCATTGCTCGAGTCTCCTCCCCGCATGTTTGGTGCCTCCTAAGCAGCCAATTAAGGTCCAGGTAAGTATTTCCCTTCAGTGTAAGGCCATAGCCATGTTAGCTGTAAGCCTTACACTAATTGGCTGGCCTGAACATGTGATACAAGTTGATATAGTAGCTGAGGTCCGGCGCTCGGATCATTCAGCATCAAGGAGAGCAGACAGTAGGCAGGGACAGATAGCGTTTTGTTGTAAACTTACTGATTTTACTCCAAAAACCTTATTGAAAGACCAAACAGTCCTTTTAAGGACTACAGTATGTGTTTGAAAGAAGTGCACCACCTTTCTTTTTTTTATTAAGAAGGGGTTTAATTCAGCACTATCAGGGACAGGTGTCGTAAGGAATAGACAGATCGTGCAGGGCTTGAAAATCGCTTTTTACCGTATTTTTCACCTTATAAGACGCACTTTTTCCCCCCCAAAAGTGGGGGGGAAATGGCAGTGCGTCTTATATGGCGAATGCTACCATTTTCCTATAGTTAAAGCCGATACATCGCACAGCCTGCGATGTATCAGCATGGAAGGAGGAGGGGGCGGAGCCTGGCAACACGTGGCGGGCGGCCCGCCGCTCACAGCGTGACTGCTTTCATAACATTTATAATCTTTAATCATGTCCCCTTATTCCCTATAAGCCCAGTACAGTAGCGCTCTGCTAACCTGCTATACCGATCCTCTAGCAGGCAGAGCGGTGCTGTGTAATGTCCTCACTGACGTCATCTGCCTGCTCCTTTCACTTTATGAATGAACCAGGAGGAGCAGGCAGATGACGTCAGTGAGGACGTTACACAGCAGCCTGCCGCCGCACCGCTCTGCCTGCTAGAGGATCGGTATAGCAGGTTAGCAGAGCGCTACTGTACTGGGCTTATAGGAATAAGGGACATGATTAAAGATTATAAATGTTATGAAAGCAGTCACGCTGTTAGCGGCGGGCCGCCCGCCACGTGTTGCCAGGCTCCGCCCCTAAGCAGTCACTATGGGCCAGATGTTTTAGAAAAGGGGCATCTTTGGATGACACTGTAATTGGGGTGATCTGTGGATGACACTGTGATTAGGTGATCTGTGGATGACACATATAGCATAAGATGCTATATATGTGTCATCCACAGATCCAATCCATTACAGTGTCATTCATAAATGCCCCCATCACAGTGCTATCCACAGATCCCCCCATCACAGTGCTATCCACAGATCCCCCATCACAGTGTCATCCACAGATCCCCCCATAACAGTGCCATCCACATCTCCCCCACATAACAGTGCCATCCACAGATCCCCCCCATAATACTGTCATGCACAGACCACCATTACTTCAAAAGCACACCTTTTGGTTAAAAATATTTTTTTTCTTATTTTTCTCCTCAAAAACCCAGGTGCGTCTTATAGGCCGGTGCGTCTTATAGGGCGAAAAATACGGTAAGTACCCAAACTTCTAAAAGACAGAAAGATTTCAGATTAGTGACATCCACAGTACGCCATCAGAAAGCAGTGTGTGGAGCAGACATTATAAAAAGTGGCTTATTCACTACAGTGTGCCTGCTAGTGAGCTATACACTGCACCATCATAAAGCAGTGTGTTGGGAAGACATTATAAAAAGGGGCTTATTCACTACAGTGTGCCTGCTAGTGAGATATACACTGCACCATCAGAAAACAGTGTGTTGGACAGACATTATAAAAAGGGGCTTATTCACTACATTGTGCCTGCTAGAGAGATATACACAGCACCATCAGAGAAATTATTTTTTCTGGGGAAATTAACCTAATTGGTGCCAAATCTGTGTGTATGTTCAATACCCAACTATTATATTAATTACACCAGCAGAGAGTGATTTATATTTTGGCCATAGTTAACTAGTTTTGGGCTCATCTGTGTGTGTTTAGGCCGCAACCGTATATACAGTATTCCAGCATAGAATACATTTTATTTAGGACAACTTTGTATCCAATATAGAACTATATCTGAATACAGTGTGTATATTATAAATTCCATTATCTTGGGCCTAGTATACTGGCTGACATCTGTTGTATTTTGCTTCCAATTAGAATTGAGCAAACAGCTGGAAGTTCAGGTTCACTGCGTTTGGCCGAACTTCGTTGAAAAATTTGAGTTCGGGACCCGAACTTGACCCCGAACCCCATTAAAGTCAATGTGGACCCGAACTTTTGGGTACTAAAATGGCTCTAAAAATGGAAAGGGCTCTAAAAATGGAAAGGGCTAGAGAGCTGAAAAAGGCAGCAAAATGTGCTTAAGTGCATGGCAAGTGCTCTGCAAACAAATGTGGATAGGGAAATAACTTAAAATAAAATAAACAAAAATTAAAAATAACAATCTTGAACTAGGAGGAGGAGGTGGATGTGGAGTAGAAGGTTGAGGAGGCAGTGACCCTGGCGGTGTAGGTGGAAGCGGGGGTGGAGGTGGAAGGGGTAGACGACACAGTTTGTTTTTTTTTTTATTGGGTTATTGGGACATATAAAAAAATAAAACAAAGAATAAGTGCACTTGAGTACAAGAATGGATGGTTGAGGCCGGTATAAATGTCTATTCTGCACAAGGTACAGACAAGTCTTGTGGGATCCATGCCTGGTTCATTTTAAAGAACGTGAGCTTGTCCACATTAGCTGTGGACAGGCGGATGCGCTTGTCTGTGATAACGCGCGATGCCGTGCTAAATACACATTCAGTCAATACTTTGGCTCTAGGGCAGGCCTGCACCTCCAAGGCGTTAGGGCAAGCTCAGGCAATGTGCCCAATTTGGAGACCCAGAAGTTGAATGGGGCAGACCCATCAGTCAGTAAGTGTAGGTGTGTGCACACATACTGCTCCACCATGTTGCTGAACTGCTGATTTCTGAGTAGACGTTGCATATCATCTGGCGGTGCTGGTTGTTGTGGATTGGGGACAAAGCATTTCCACATTTCGCCATGCTAGCCATACCTTCTGAGGTGCTGATAGTGCCCCAGCTCCGTTGGCGACCTCTTCGTCCTCCTTTACCTTCCCCTTGTGCTTCCACTGAGGCCCCGGTGTAAGGTGGGAATGCCATCAGCAGTGTGTGCTTGTACTCGTGCATCTTCTGATCATGCTCCAGTGAGGGAATTAAGGATGGCACGTTGTCCTTGTAACAGGGATCCAGCAGGGTGGCCACCCAGTAATCAACACAAGTTAGAATGTGGAAAACTCGGCAGTCATTGCGCAGGCACTGCAGCATGTAGTCGTTCATGTGTGCCAGGCTGCTCAGAGGCAATGACAAGCTGTCCTCTCTGGGAGGTGTATCATCTGTGCTCTCGGTATCCCCCCAGCCACGCTGCAGTGGTGGCTCTGAGCTGCTTTGGGTGCCACCCTGCTGTGAACACAGTTTCTCCTAATCCTCCCCCTCATCCTCCTCATCCTCCAGATCTGTGCCCTGGCTGGACAATTGTGTACCTGGCCTATGTTGGTGCAGGAACCCACCCTCTGAGGCACTTGTGAATGAATGGCCTGAAAACCGTGGAAATTATCCCTCTTCCTCCTCCTCTTTCTCCTGTGCCACACACATCCTCTTCCATCATCGCCCAAAGCGTTTTTTCAAGGAGACATAGAAGTGGGATAGTAACGCTGAGAACGGCGTCATTGGCACTGACCATGTTAATGGAGTAGTCGAAACAGCACAACAAGGCACACAGGTCTCACATGGAGGCCCACTCAGGGGCAGTGAAGTGGTGCTGTTCCGCAGAGTGACTCACCCATGCGTGCTGCAGCTGAAACTCCACTATCGCCTGCTGCTGCTGTCTCTCCAGCATGTGCAAGGTGGAGTTCCACCATGTGGGCACGTCGCATATGAGGCGGTGAGTGGGAAGGCCGAAGTTATGCTGCAGCACAAACAGGCGAGCAGCATCAGGGTGAGAACGCCGAAAGTGGCACTTTCTGCCGCAGCTCTGACATATCGGGGTAGTTTTTCAGGAATTTCTGCACCTCCAAATTCAGCACATGCGCCAGGCAAGGGATGTGCATCAAACTGGCTAGGCCCAGAGCTGCAACAATATTTCGCCCATTATCACCACCAGGCCCCCAGGCCAGGATTGAGGCTCAGTATCACCAACCACTCATCGGTCTGTTGTTTCATACCGGTCCACAGCTCCTGCGCAGTGTTGGTTTTTTCCCTCAAACAGATTAGTTTCAAAACTGCCTGCTGTCGTTTTCCCCTGGCTGTGCTGAAGTTGGTGGTGTAGGTGTTACACTGGCCAGATGAGGAGGTGTTAGAGGAGAAAGAGAAGTAGGAGGAGGAGGCAACAGGAGGCAAAGAGAGATGCCCTGCAATCCTTGGTGGTGGAAGCATATGCGCCAAACAGCTATCCGCCTCAGGCCCAACCGCCACTGCATTTACCCAGTGTGCTGTTAGGGAGATATAGCGTCCCTGCTCGTGCTTACTGGTTCATGAATCTGTAGTTATGTGTACCTTGCCACAGATGGCATTGTGCAGTGCACACCTGATTTTGACCTCACTTGTTTGTGCAGGTAAGGGATGGCTCGTCTGGAAAAGTAGTGGCGGCTGGGAACAACAAACTGTGGGAAAGCCAAGGCCATAAGGGTTTAAAAACTCTCCCTCTCCACCAGACAGAATGACAGCATTATAAAGGCCAGGAATTTTGAAATGCTGGCATTCAGGGCCAGGGATTGCAGTTGGGTAGGGGGATACTTCCTCTTTCGCTCCATTGCTTGGAAGATGGACAGCTAACCGCTGCCATAGGAAATTGTGGTGCTGCTTATTAAAGGTGACGGACGTGGTGGTGTTGCTGCCACATCCTCTGTTTGCGGGGTGGCGGGTGCCACTATCACTCCAGAGGTGAAGGAAGAGGCCCAAACTGCAGCAGAGGAGGGAGCAGGAGGAGCCTGAGACTTTCATGGTTTTTGAGTTGTTTACTCCACTGCATCTTGTGCTTTGTACTTAGATGCCTGGTCATGCCGGTTGTGCTCAGGTTTAGAACGTTTATGCCTCGCTTCAGGCTCTGATTGCACACCATGCAAACCACTCGTATCTTGTCGTCTGCACATTGTCTGAAGAACTGCCACGCCAGGGAACTCCTTGGAGCTGGCTTTGGTGTGCTCAGTCCCTAGATGCGGTGGGCAGTAGCAGGCATACTGGCTAGGGGACGGCCGCTCTGCTTTTGTACACTGCTCCCTCTTTTGCTGTGCTGGTGGCTCTGTGTGACCTCCGCCTCTACCTCTGAACTGCACAGGTCACTCGCATGACCTTGTTTCTATTAGGGGTCTAGGACCTCATCGTCCTCCACATCATCTTCCACCCTGTCTTCACCCCTGCCCTCCTTGTCGGTTTGCATACTGCAGAAAGCTGCAGCAGTTGGCACCTGTGTTTCGTCATCATCAGAGACTTGCTGTGGTGGTCTTTCCATGTCCACATCCTGAAACATAAGTGGTTGGACATCGGTGCACTCAATCTCTTCCATTTCTGGGGCAGGTCTAGGTGGATGGCCCTAGGAAACACTGCCAGCAGACTCATCAAAAAGCATAAATGACTGCTGCATGACTTTGGGCTGAGACTGCTTGGCTGATTTGCAAGGGGGTGAGGTGCTAGATAGATGCCCATGGTATGCAGTTGCCCACTCTGAGTTTTCAGCAGTGGACTGGTTGGGAGACAATGTGAAAATACTGAAGGCACTGTAAGCCACCCAATCTACTAGCGACTGTACTTGTTCTGGCCTCACCATTCGAAATGCAGGATTCGGGCCTACTGAATAATGCTGAAGACTCTGTCCTCTACGCGCACTTGAGGAAGGTAAATAAAAACTTACAGGATCATTTATGTCAATTTTGTGGTGTAAAAAAGTCCCAAGTCTTTGCAAATTAAATATTTTCATACCAACTGTGACATTTTTGTAACCCTTTTCACAGTGGTTTATGTTTAAGAATAAAAAGTGAGATTTCATCTAATGGATTAAACTAAGATTGTAATCCCTCACAAACTAGGTCCGGTCACTAATTTAGGTCATACCTATTGTACTTGTTTTTGTGTATGGAAGGATTAAAGGGGTTATCTGACTCTGAAACTGATGCCCTATTCATTGGTCGATGTCATCTGTGGCCTTGTGTATATTTTTGAGCGTGAATATTCGAATCGCGAATTTTAATCACAACTATCGCCACTTAGAGAATTCACTAAAATTTGGCATATAGTGCTATATATTCATATTCGCAAATAGTGTTGATCGCGAATATTCTAATTGCAAATTTATCGCAAATTTATCTTGAATATCGGCACTTAGCAACATCCCTAGCAACCAATAGGAAAGTTTCCTACCCCTTAGTGTTGATCGCGAATATTGTAACTGCAAATTTTTATCGCAAATATATTACATTGCCCATTTTAGAGATGAAGTAAATAATGACTGGAGATCACGAATTCTCAAATTTGAGAATTTATGGTAAATATTCGGCCAAAAATTCGCAAAATATTACGAATTCGAATATTGCCTATGCTGCTCATCACTACTTGTATAAGCAGTGAGAAGGCTGCTGGAGTCACAGGAGCACCGGGGCCTTCTTAAACAGGGATCCCTGTTGTTGGACCACCACCGATCAGATGCTGATGACAGAGGACACATCATTTACAAAGAGTCTGATAACCCCTTTAATTTAGGTTGGTTCCTCCACTTTAAGACTATTCACCAGTCAACAGATACTAGTATTTATTTCCCTTGTGCCAAGTACGGACAAACACTAAGTCACAATCCTGTTTAGATATAGAACATGTGAACTGCACACACTTTTGCATAAGAAGCCCTTATGGGCGATGGGTTATAATGCAATATATCTGTCCATAGAAAAGGCATGAAGATCAAAAGTGTATAAAAGCTCAATGTGCATCATTCCAGGATACTTATTTGACTTCAGATGTCTGCTAGGTTTTCTACAATCACTGAATACTACCATTAAATACAATTTTTGGACATTGGTGCTCAATCTATCATCTTACCAATAACGGATCTAAAGTTAAGTAAATACTTCATTTACTCTGAATGCTTGATTGATTCTTAATTATTATTCACTTGAGCACTTTTTATATTGTTTTGCACTGTCTATTTTCTTTCCATATTATTTAGTAAAGTCACTTTGTTTTCATTGATCACTGGTGCATTGGATTTTTGTTTCTCACTATCCTTGGAACTCACCTCACAACAGCTTTATAATAGGTATACCCCTTGTCATATGTACAGCACCAGGAAGTAATTATGCTTTAAACTGAGATGGTTAAAATCTAAGATTATCAAAATACTTTTGGATTAATAAATGTAAGTTGAAAACATATACGGTAAATTCATTTTAAGTGATGAGCAGCCAGTTAGAGCATTTACCTACATTTTAGGAGCCATAACACTAGCACCATAATTATGACTCTAATTCTTCTATAAATGCCTCTCTAAAATGCCACTTGAGTTTAACTCATAAAACTGTTTTTGTTGACAAATCTTTCTTAATTAACTAAAACTTGTGTAGATCAGTGTGAACCTCTAATTGCCTTTTATTAGAAATAGATCTGCGGAATGAAGAGCTGAGCATATAATACTTCCCAGTTGAATAGAGGCAATTAGCTCATTACATTGTAAATTAGACTGAGATAAGTAAAGGCAAGCTTTTATTCAAAACATACGGAATAACAGTTATTCAAGCAAACACAATATTCTATATTTTACCATACTTCTTTATCCTTAAAGGGGTTCTCTGGAAATTAAGAAAATAAAAATACGTAAATACTACTTCATTATAAATATAGTACCAAATACCTTTTATTAGTTATAATGGCTCGTTTTGTCCGGGGAGCAATCATTAGGAAAAATAAAATGGCCGCCGTCCTATTAGTGCACACAAAACTTGTCCTAATCACACATGAGGACAAGTTAAAGAGCTACAACTCAGTGGCCATTTTATTTCTCCTAATGATTGCTTCCTAGACAAAATGAACCATATTAGCTAATGAAAGGTATTTGTGAATATATTTATACAAAATAAATTTTTACGTATTTTCATTTTCTTAATTCCCAGAGAACCCCTTTAAGGTAAAAGCATGGTCTTTGAGATATCTGGCTTTTAATACAATTATTTTTATTAATGTTATGTATTTTTAATTCAGACTGTGTTACTAACTAAAAACCCTCACATGCTAAAATATTAGATAAATGAAAAACATATTTAGGTTGTTGAGTGATGTTTAGTATAAAAAGCACAGAGGCATAGCTTGAAATTCCTAAACAGAGAAACAAAATCCGATAAAGGATTGTATTAACTTGGGATCTGAAGTTCGGGAAAAAATACACTTAACATGACTTACAGAAGATGCATAAAGAGTTTAATAAACTATGACAAAATATATAAATAATCAAACATAAAGTTACAATCATTAAGTCGGCAAACAAATGGGAGACCAGTGCCCGAACATGGTATACAAAGAGAGGTGATGGTAGCAAGTAGGGTTGAGCAAACACAAACTGTAAAGGTCGGGTTCATACCTAAATTTTGGTACCCGGACCCGAAGCCCGACATTTCCATAAAAGTTTGGGTTCGGTGTTCGGCGATTTCTTAGCGCTTTTTGAAATGCTACAGGGCAGCCAAACAAGCGTTTCACTAGTCTGTCCTTAGAAGCCATCACAGCCATGCCTACTAATGGCATGGCTGTGATTGGCCAAGAGCCGCATGTGACCCAGAGTCATATAGTGCCGCACGTCACTCTGCTCTTCTTAGTATAGGGATAGGATGCTGCTGCTGTGAGGGAGAGATTAGGGAAGAATTCTGTTGAACTTGGTGGTTTTCAATCTTAAAACTACAGTGATTATTGAGGGTGCTATGCTACACTTTTGTACCCAGCTCTGAGCCTAGTGACACTAAAAAATAACTTGTAATCCATCTGCTAGTTCGGTTGGTGTCGACGGCCATTTTAGCAACTGCAGAGCACTTGCAACTGCAGGTAACCTACATTACTTTAATTCTGTTCTGGTAGCTCAGTGGAGGACAAATTCCCTTTTTTGGATGGTCAAGTACCCCTGTAGTGCATACCTGGCAGTGAAAATGATTCAATTACACCAGTCTGTCACATATTTTTGTGACCTAAAGCGATTTTTTATCTGTCTGTCCAATAAAAACGCTAAATACAGAGGTTACCTTGCTGATTTAAAAAAGCACACTTTTTTTTGCTAGAAAGTAAATTTACGGGCTATGTTGCATCTCAAACAGTCCAATTAAACCATTACATACTGCAGTAGGTAGATAGGTAACAGGGACGTAAATTTCTAAAAATCGTCTGTTCTATTGGTGGGTGACATTAACCCAGTTTTGCCATATACAAACTTCTTCTCTGCACAGGTGACAGGGAGGTAAATTTGTAAAAATCGTCTGTTACATTCTTGGGTGACATTAACCAAGTTTTGCCATATACAAACCCCTGCTCTACATAGGTGACAGGGAGGTAAATTTATAAAAAGCGTCTGTTACATTCTTGGGTGGCATTAACCCAGTTTTGCCATATACAAGCCCCTGCTCTGCATAGGTGACAGGGAAGTAAATTTGTAAAAATCGTCTGTTACATTCTTGGGTGACATTTTACCATTTTTTCCATATACAAACCCCTGCTCTGCATAGGTGACAGGGAGAAACCACCATACGGTCTTAAATAAGCTGCACACTCCTGATATATATATCGACCACGAAAAATGAGTGCAAAATACACCAATAATAAGCAATTAAAAAGTAATGTTTAATAATGATAAGTATTAAAAAGTGATATACACAATATAAAATTAATACTGAATAAGTGGGGAAAAAACACAGATGCAAACCACCTAAGTCAACA
The DNA here is from genome assembly GCA_033119425.1 of Bufotes viridis. Classification (NCBI taxonomy): domain Eukaryota; kingdom Metazoa; phylum Chordata; class Amphibia; order Anura; family Bufonidae; genus Bufotes; species Bufotes viridis. Next base: position 292,300,957 of record CM065591.1, on the reverse strand, counting down.
ACTCATAGAAGAAATGTAACATGATATAGACCTATAGAAATAGTAATGACCGGCTCCAAATATACAATATCACAGCCGGGTCTATATAAAGTGCATATGAGTGCAGAAGTATGTCTTAAAGTGACCTATGCATAGCATGAGTCACTCCTCCTGAGGAAGCTATCATACGCGAAATGTCGAGGAGCGCCACCACCTTCCCCACAGTTGCTCTCTTTAGTGGTATGTCGCCATTTTTATGCAATATTTGTAGCTAGTGAGCTTGTTTCTTGTCATTTTACTGCTCATGCTATGCATAGGTCACTTTAAGACATACTTCTGCACTCATATGCACTTTATATTTGGAGCCGGTCATTACTATTTCTATAGGTCTATATCATGTTACATTTCTTCTATGAGTTGTTGATTTAGATGGTGTGCATCTGTGTTTTTTCCCCACTTATTCATTATAAATTTTATATTGTGTATATTACTTTTTAATACTTATCATTAATAAACATTACTTTTAAATCGCTTATTATTGGTGTGTTTTGCACTCATTTTTCGTGGTTGATATCTAGGTGACAGGGAGGTAAATTTCTAAAAATCGTCTATTATACACTTGGGTGACATTTTACCATTTTTGCCGTATACAAACCCATGCACTGCATAGGTGACAGGAAGGTAAATTTCTAAAAATCATCTGTTCCATTGGTGGGTGACATTAACCCAGTTTTGCCATATACAAACCTCTGCTCTGCATAGGTCACAGGGAGGTAAATTTCTAAAAATCATCTATTCCATTGGTGGGTGACATTAACCCAGTTTTGCCATATGCAAACCCATGCTCTGCATAGGTGACAGGGAGGAAAATTTGTAAAAATCATGTTACATTGGTGGGTGAGTTTTTACCATTTTTGCCATATACAAACCCCTGATCTGCATAGGTGACAGGGAGGTAAATTTAAAAAAATATTCTGTTACATTCTTGGGTGACATTTTACCATTTTTGCCGTATACAAACCCCCGTTCTGCATAGGTGACCGGGAGGTAAATTTCAAAAAATCATCTGTTCCACTGGTGGGTGACATTAACCCAGTTTTGCCATATACAAACCCCTGCTCTGCATAAGTGACAGGGCGGTAAATTTATAAAAATCGTCTGTTACATTCTTGGGTGACATTTTCACATTTTTGCCGTATACAAACCCCTTTTCTGCATAGGTGACAGGAGAGTAAATTTGTAAAAATCGTCAGTTACATTCTTGGGTTACATTAACCAAGTTTTGCCATATATAAACCCATGCTCTGCATAGACGACCGGGAGGTAAATTAGTAAAAATCGTCTGTTACATTGGTGGGTGACTTTTACAATTTTTGCCGTATACAAACCCCTGCACTGCATAGACGACAGGGAGGTAAATTTATAAAAATAGTCTGTTATATTCTTGGGTGACATTTTATCTTTTTTGGCGTATACAAACCCCTGCTCTGCATAGGTGACAGGGAGGTAAATTTCTAAAAATCATCTGTTAAATTCTTGGGTGACATTTTATCTTTTTTGCCGTATACAAACCCCTGCTCTGCATAGGTGACAGGGAGGTAAATTTCTAAAAATCATCTATTCCATTATTGGGTGACATTAACCCAGTTTTGCCGTATACAAACCGAGTCTCTGCATAGGTGACAGGGAGGTAAATTTGAAAAAATCGTCTGTTACATTCTTGGGTGACGTTTTACCATTTTTGCCGTATGCAAACCCCTGCTCTGCATAGGTGACAGGGAGATAAATTTCTAAAAATCATCTGTTTCATTGGCGGGTGATATTAACCCAGTTTTGCCATATACAAACCCCTTCTCTGCACAGGTGACAAGGAGGTAAATTTGTAAAAATCGTCTGTTACATTCTTGGGTGACATTTTACTGCTTTTGACGTGTAGAAACCCCTGCTCTGCATAGGTGACAAGGAGGTAAATTTCTAAAAATCGTCTGTTCCATTGGTGAGTGACATTAACCTAGTTTTGCTAGTGAAAATACCTTGCTCTGCATTGCTGACAGGGAACAAAATTTAGCAAAAACATCTGTTACTTCGGTGGGTGTCCACAAAAAATGAGAATTGCGTCAAATAAGGGGCGTTGCCCTGGTCGTGGTGCTGCTGGTGTTGATGAAGCTCCTGTTTCAGGGATAGGACGTGGTCGATCTGTGCCAGCTACACGCCCAAATGAAGCACCTTCCTCATGTGCGCATATACTACAGAGCCTTCAGCATTATTTAGTAGGCTCGAATGACGCTCTACTAATGGTGAGGCCAGAACAAGTTCAGTCGCTAGAAGATTGGGTGGCTGACAGTGCCTCCGGTATCTTCACTTTGTCTCCCACCCGGTCCACTGCTGAAAGCTCAGCGTTGGCACCTGCAGGCCATGGGCATCTATATAGCACCTCACTCCCTTGCAAATCAGCCAAGCAGTCTGAGCCCCAATTCATGCAGCAGTCTCTTGTGCTTTTTCATGAGTCTGCTGGCAGGGTTTCCCAGGGCCATCCACCTAGTCCTGCCCCAGAAGTGGAACAGATTGAGTGCACTGATGCCCAATCACTTATGTTTGAGCATGAGGACATGGGAAGACCACCATAGCACGTCTCTGATGATGATGAAACACAGGTGTCAGCTTCTGCGGCTTTCTGCAGTGTGCAAACCGACAAGGAATGCAGGGGTGAAGACTGGGTGGTAGATGATGTGGAGGACAATGAGGTCCTAGACCCCACATGGAATCAAGGTCATGCGAGTGACCTGTGCAGTTCGGCGGGAGAGGCAGTGGTCGCACAGTGCCACCAGCACAGCAAAAGAGGGAGCAGGGTGCAAAAGCAGATCGTCCGTCCCCTAGAAAGTACACCTGCTACTGCCCACCACACCCAGGGACCAAGCACAACAAAGCCAGCTCCAAGGAGTTCCCTGGCATGGCAGTTCTTCAGACAATGTGCAGATGACAATACACAAGTGGTTTGCACGCTGTGCAATCAGAACTTGAAGCGAGGCATAAACGTTCTAAACCTGAGCACAACCTGCATGACCAGGCAAAGCACGAGCTGCAGTGAAGTAAACACCTTCAAAACCAAGGAAGGTCTCAGGCTCCTCCTGCTCCCTCTTCTGCTGCAGTCTTGGCCTCTTCCTCCACCTCTGGAGTGACAGTGGCACCGATCACCCCGCAAACAGAGCATGTGGCAGCAACGCCACCAAGTCTGTCACCTTCAACAAGCAGCACCACAATGTCCCATGGCAGCGTTCAGCTGTCCATCTTCTAAATAAGGGAATGAAAGAGGAGTTACCCCCCTACTTACCTACGATTCCTGGCACTTAATGCCAGCATTTAAAAATTCCTGGCTTTTGAAATGCTGTAATTCCATCTGGTGGAGACGGAGAGTTTTAAAAACCTTATGGCCTTGGCTGTCCCACAGTATGTCGTTTACAGCCACCACTACTTTTCCAGGCAAGCCATGCCTTACCTGCACAAACAAGTGGGGGACAAAATCAGGTGTGCACTGCGCAATGCCATCTGTGGCAAGGTACACATAACTAACGATACGTGGGCCAATAAGCACGGGCAGGGACGTTATATCTCATAAATGCAGTGGTGGCTGTGCCTGAGGTGGATAGCTGTTTGGCGCATATCCTTCTGCCACCGAGGATTGCAGGACATTTCTCTTTGCCTCCTGTTTCCTCCTCTTCCTCCTCTAACACCTCTTCATCCAGTCAGCGTAACACCTTCACCACCAACTTCAGCACAACCAAGGGAAAATGACAGCAGGCAGTTTTGAAACTCATCTGTTTGGAGGACAAACCCCACACTGCGCAAGAGCTGAGGATGGGCATGGAACAACAGACCGATGAGTGGTTGGTGCCACTGAGCCTCAAGCCCGGCCTGGTGGTGTGCGATAATGGGCAAAATCTCGTATCAGCTCTGGGCCTAACCGGTTTGATGTACATCCCTTGCCAGGGAAATGTGCCTAATTTGGTGGTGCAGAAATGCCTGAAAAACTACCTCGATATGATAGAGCTGCTGCAGAAAGTGCGGGCCGACTGAGTGCGTGTTCAGCATTCTCACCCTGCTGCTGCTCGCCTGTATGGTCTGCAGCGTAACTTTGGCCTTCCCACTCACCGCCTCATATGCGATGTGCCCACAAGGTGGAACTCCACCTTTCACATGCTGGAGAGACTGTGGGAGCAGCAACAGGCGATAATGGAGTTTCAGCTGCAGCACGCACGGGTGAGTGGCTCTGCTGGTTAACAGCACCACTTCACCAGCAAAGAGTGAACCTCCATGCAGGACGTGTGTGCTGTGTTGCACTGTTTTGAGTACTCCCCCAACATGGCCAGTGCCGATTACGCCATCCTCAGCGTTACTATCCCACGTCTATGTCTCCTTAAAAAAAGGCTTCGGGCGATGATGGAAGAGGATGTGGCACAGAAGGAAGAGGCATCATTTCCACGGTTATCAGGCCAGTCATTCACAGGTGGCTGAGCAGGTGGGTTCCTGCACAAACATATGCCAGGTACACAACTGTCCAGCCAGCGCACAGTTCTGGAGGATGAGAAGGAGTGGAGGATGAGGAGGAACCGTATTCACAGCAGGGTGGCACCCAAAGCAGCTCAGGGCCATCACTGCAGCATGGCTTGGGGGATACGGAGGACACAGATGATACACCTCCCACAAAGGGCAGCTTGTTGTTGCCACTGGCAGCCTGCCACACATGAGCAACTACATGCTACAATGCCTGCACACTGACCGCCGAGTTGCCCACATTCTAACTTGTGCTGATTACTGGTTGGCCACCCTGCTGGATCCCCATTATAAGGACAACGTGCCGTCATTAATTCCCTCACTGAAGTGTGCACGCTGGTAGACGCTCTGATGATGGCATTCCCATCTGACATCGGGCCTCAGTGGAAGTACAAGGCGAAGGCAGAGGATGAGGAAGAGATCGCCAACACAGCCGGGGAACCGACAACACCGCAGAAGGCAGGGTTAACATGGCCAAAATGTGGAAAAGCTTTGTCACCATGCCACAACAACCATCACCACCAGCTGATATGCAACGTCTTAGCTGGAAGCAACATTTCAGAAAGATGGTGGAGCAGTATGTGCGCACACATGTACACGTACTGACTGATGGGTCTGCCCCATTCAACTTCTGGGTCTCCAATTTGGGCACATGGCCTGAGCTTGCCCTTTACACATTGGAGGTGCTGGCCTTACCTGCAGCCAGTGTATTACCAGAGTCCACAGAAAATCTATTACTAAACGAGATAGACGAGGCCACAAATCATAATGAGGTGGTTATTATGGGGGACTTCAACTACCCAGATATAGACTGGGAAACTGAAAGCTGTATATCGCATAAAGGAAACAGGTTCTTGGTAATAACCAAAAACAATTACCTTTTCCAACTGGTTCAGGACCCAACTAGCGGGACGGCAATCCTGTACTTAGTATTAACCCCCTTATGTGCCAGTAGTCCCCCTTATGTGCCAGTAGTCCCCCCTTATGTGCCAGTAGCCGTCCCCCTTATGTTCCAGTATCCGTCCCCCTTATGTTCCAGTAGCCGTCTCACTTATGTGCCAATTGACCCCCCCTTATGTGCCAGTAGTCCCCCCTTATGTGCCAGTAGTCCCCCCTTATGTGCCAGTAGTCCCCCCTTTATGTGCCAGTAGCCCCCCCTTTATGTGCCAGTAGCCCCCTCTTATGTGCCAGTAGCCCCCCCTTATGTGCCAGTAGTCCCCCCCTTATATTCCTGTAGTCCCCCTATGTGCCAGTAGACCCCCTTATGTGCCAGTAGACCCCCCTATGTGCCAGTAGTCTGCCCCTCCCCACCTTATCATGTGCCCCCCCTCAGTTTATCATGTGCCTGTAGAACCCCCCCCCTCACTTTATCATGTGCCAGTAGAATACCCCCCTCACCTTACGTGCCAGTAGCCCCCAAAAAAAACAAAAAAAAAACCAAACATACAAAAAACACTTATACTTACCTCTAGTGATGCGATGCAGGCCTCTTCCGGCCTGTGTCCCTCGCTTTACCGCTCCGGCGGCGCGATGGCGTCATCGCGCCGCCTGCACCAGCCTCTGATAGGCTGCCGGCCTAGTGCTGGCAGCCTATCAGAGGAACAGGGAGGGGACATGCCTCTCCCTGCTCTGCCGCAGCACAGCCATCTGTATCGCTGTCCTGAGGACGGCGATACAGATGACTATGGAGATGAACGCTTCCCCAGTGGAAGCGTTCATCTCCCTGTGCCCTGCCGCCGGCCGCCCCCACTTGTCACCAGGGCCGCGGCAGGGCACATGCACACCCCAGAAGCCGGCCCTGGGTGACACTACAGAGGGTCCCGGGGGGCAATTGCCCCCCTGCCCCCCGGCCCAGTCCGCCCCTGCCATAGGCCTAACTAACTGAGACAAAATCCTCAAAAACAAAAGTACAGCCACAAAATGGGATATCTTTAAAAGCATCATATCATTGTGAGAGGTAAATAGCGTATGGGAATAAAAGGTTAAGGAACAAAAAGAAACCAATGTGGATAAATACAAATGTGAAGAAAGCAATAAATGACAAAAAGAAAGCATCTAAATCACTCAAACAGGAGAGTAGCGAGGAAGCACTGAAAAACTATAAGGAAAAAAATAGAATATGTAAAAACAAATAAAAGCGACCAAACTAGAGACCGAGAGATTAATTGCCAAAGAGAGTAAAACTAACCCTAAAATGTTCTTCAATTATATAAATGTTAAAAAGTATAAATCTGAAAGTGTCGGGACTTTAAAGATTAATGAGGGGGGAGTTGAAGAGATCGACGAGGAGAAAGCAAAGCTGATAAATATTTTTTTTCTCTATTGTATTCACTGAGGAAAATAAACTGTCAGAATAAATGCTGAATTTAAAAATAAATCCCCCATTAAAAGTGTCCTGTCTGACCCAAGAAGAAGTACAACAACGACTTAAAAAGATTAAAATAGACAAATCGCCAGGACCGGATGGTATACACCCCCGTATCCTAAGGAAATTAAGTAATGTCATAGCCAAACCCTTATTTCTGATATTTGCGGAGTCTATACTGACTATACTGTGAATGTTCCACAAGATTGGCGCATAGCAAATGTGGTGGCAATATTCAAAAAGGGTCCAAAAACAGAGCCCGGAAACTATAGGCCGGTAAGTTTAACATCTAAAAAGTTTTGAAAGACTGGTACTCACAATATAAGGAACACTTGGATTACTGTAGATCAAAATACTTTTATTAAAACATTACAAAATAACCTTCAAAAACTTGTTGCCAGGTTTTGAAAAATCCATGACTGGTTTTTGGAAATACTTGTGACCCATATAAAAGAGGAACATCATAAGGGGGAAGATAACCACTGAAGAAGAGGTAAGTTTGTAACCCTGAAACGCGTTTGGTGTTTTACCCCCCCAGCAACCACGTCAAAGAACAGTGACGAGGTCTGAGGAGATCATATCAGTTACCCGCAGAAGCACAAGCAGGGTAAAGCACAGCACGGCATCACAGTGCAGATATTTCCACGTGCAGCAGCTACCGTGCGCGTGGACTCTGTTTACCCGAACGGCTCCCGATACCGGAGTGTGGAGATAACAACATTTAGCACTACGCAGAGAGCCATCCTAAACCTCGAGACCCTGGTAAGACTGTTCTTATCTGTATCAAACATCATAGCAATCATAGTATCTGAGGAAAGGGATTTAGGGGTCATTATATCAGACGACCTAAAGGTGGGCAGACAATGTCATAGAGCAGCAGGTAATGCCAGCAGAATGCTTGGGTGTATAGGGAGAGGCATTAACAGTAGAAAGAGGGAGGTGCTCATGCCGCTCTACAGAGCACTAGTGAGACCTCATTTAGAGTATTGTGTGCAGTACTGGAGACCATATCTGCAGAAGGATATTGAAACTTTGGAGAGAGTTCAGAGAAGAGCTACTAAACTAGTACATGGATTGCAGGACAAAACTTACCAGGAAAGGTTAAAGGACCTTAACATGTATAGCTTGTAAGTAAGAAGAGACAGAGGGGATATGAGAGAAACTTTTAAATACATAAAGGGAAGCATCACGGTAAAAGAGGAGAGAATATTTAAAAGAAGAAAAACTGCTACAAGAGGACATAGTTTTAAATTAGAGGGGCAAAGGTTTAAAAGTAACATCAGGAAGAATTACTTTACTGAGAGAGTAGTGGACACATGGAATAGCCTTCCTGCAGAAGTGGTAGCTGCAAATACAGTGAAGGAGTTTAAGCATGCATGGGATAGGCATAAGGCCATCCTTCATATAAGATAGGGCCTGGGGCTATTCATAGTATTCAGTATATTGGGCAGACTAGATGGGCCAAATGGTTCTTATCTGCCGACACATTCTATGTTTCTATGTTTCTATTGATTTTAAGCGGAACGCCGCTACCTTAAGTGTCGGAGTGGGACGCCATTCTTGACACATATTTAAATTGACTCCACTGGCAACAGGTTTTTATTTTTTAACAAGAGACTACCCTTGACAGTTGTGTTTTTTGGATAACCACCCCATTTTACACCTTTTTATTGCATTTTTGCATTTTTTTATCAAGAATTATTGATGCTTATAATTGACATTGTACTTGGGATTGGTCTGTGAACCACTGTATTACATATCCTTTGATATACTAAATAAATATTCCCTTTTACTTTCTTTTCCTATATGTTTCTTGGTATTTAGAGAGTGCCACACAATTCTCTACCATTTTATTCACATTTTGTGTGGAGTGAGTGACTCTACCTGTGTAGTGCACCTCTTCCTACATATTCTATATTCTAGTGCAAAATTTTTTCACTTTTTGTTTCTAAATGGTAAAACACTAGGTAACACTGACATGGAAAAGGATCTAGGAATTGTAATAAACAGCAAACTAAGCTGCAAAAGATTATCAAAATTAGGGTCATTCACTTTAGAAAAAAGACGACTGAGGGGAGATCTAATAACTACAGTGGAGGAAATAATTATTTGACCCCTCACTGATTTTGTAAGTTTGTCCAATGACAAAGAAATGAAAAGTCTCAGAACAGTATCATTTCAATGGTAGGTTTATTGTAACAGTGGCAGATAGCACATCAAAAGGAAAATCGAAAAAATAACTTTAAATAAAAGATAGCAACTGATTTGCATTTCATTGAGTGAAATAAGTATTTGAACCCTCTAACAAAAAAAGACTTAATACTTGGTGGAAAAACCCTTGTTTGCAAGCACAGAGGTCAAACGTTTCTTGAAATTGATGACCAAGTTTGCACACATTTTAGGAGGAATGTTGGTCCACTCCTCTTTGCAGATCATCTCTAAATCCCTAAGGTTTCGAGGCTGTCTCTGTGCAACTCTGAGCTTGAGCTCCCTCCATAGGTTTTCGATTGGATTAAGGTCCGGAGACTGACTAGGCCACTCCATGACCTTAATGTGCTTCTTCTTGAGCCACTCCTTTGTTGCCTTTGCTGTATGTTTTGGGTCATTGTCGTGCTGGAACACCCATCCACGACCCATTTTCAGTTTCCTGGCAGAGGGAAGGAGGTTGTCGCTCAGGATTTCACGATACATGGCTCCGTCCATTTTCCCGTTAATGCGAATAAGTTGTCCTGTGCCCTTAGCAGAAAAAACACCCCCAAAGCAAAATGTTTCCACCCCCATGCTTGACGGTGGGGACGGTGTTTTGGGGGTCATAGGCAGCATTTTCTTCCTCCAAACACAGCGAGTTGAGTTAATGCCAAAGAGCTCTATTTTGGTCTCATCAGACCACAGCACCTTCTCCCAGTCACTCTCTGAATCATTCAGGTGTTCATTGGCAAACTTCAGACGGGCCTGCACATGTGCCTTCCTGAGCAGGGGGACCTTGCGAGCCCTGCAGGATTTTAATCCATTGCGGTGAAATGTGTTTCCAATGGTTTTCTTGGTGACTGTGGTCCCTGCTAATTTGAGGTCATTAACTAACTCCTCCCGTGTAGTTCTAGGATGCTTTTCACCTTTCTCAGAACCATTGACACCCCACGGTGAGATCTTGCGTGGAGCCCCAGAGCGAGGTCGATTGATGGTCATTTTGTGCTCCTTCCATTTTCGAACAATCGCACCAACAGTTGTCACCTTCTCTCCCAGCTTCTTGCTAATGGTTTTGTAGCCCATTCCAGCCTTGTGCAGGTCTACAATTTTGTCTCTGACATCCTTGGACAGCTCTTTGGTCTTTCCCATGTTGGAGAGTTTGGAGTCTGCTTGATTGATTGATTCTGTGGACAGGTGTCTTTTATACAGGTGACTAGTTAAGACAGGTGTCCTTAATGAGGGTGACTAATTGAGTAGAAGTGTCTAACCACTCTGTGGGAGCCAGAACTCTTAATGGTTGGTAGGGGTTCAAATACTTATTTCACTCAATGAAATGCAAATCAGTTGCTATCTTTTATTTAAAGTTATTTTTTCGATTTTCCTTTTGATGTGCTATCTGCCACTGTTACAATAAACCTACCATTGAAATGATACTGTTCTGAGACTTTTCATTTCTTTGTCATTGGACAAACTTACAAAATCAGTGAGGGGTCAAATAATTATTTCCTCCACTGTATGTATAAATATATCAGGGGTCAGTACAGAGATCTCTCCCATCATCTATTTGTCCCCAGGACTGTGACTGTGACAAGGGGACATCCTCTGCATCTGGAGGTAAGAAGGTTTGCACACAAACAAAGAAGAGGATTATTTACTGTCAGAGTAGTGAGACTATAGAACTCTCTGCCTGAGGAGGTGGTGATGGTGAGTACAATAAAGGAATTCAAGAGGGGCCTGAATGCAGTTCTCGAGTATAATAATATTACATGTTATAGCTACTAGAGATGGGTCATTGATCCAGGGATTTATTCTGATTGCCTGATTGGAGTCGGGAAGGAATTTTTTATTCCCCTTAAGTGGGGAAAATTGGCTTCTCCCTCACAGGGTTTTTTTTTTTTGCCTTCCTCTGGATCAACTAGCAGGATAACAGGCCGAACTGGATGGACAGATGACTTTTTTCAGCCTTATGTACTATGTTACTATGTTATTCATTGTTTTATTTTTTTATATGTCTCAATATTTTGGGGGCTACCACAATTTAGAGGTACCTCCTCTACCTCCACCCCCGCTTCCACCTACAACGCCACAGTCACATCCACCTCCTCTTCCTAGTTCAAGATTGTTTTTTTTTTTTTTTATTTACTTTATTTTAAGTTATTTTCCTATCCACATTTGTTTGCAGAGCACTTGTCATGTGCTTAAGCACATTTTGCTGCCTTTTGAAGCCCTCTAGTCCTTTCCATGACATTTTTAGAGCCATTTTAGTGCCCAAAAGTTTGGGTCCCCATTGACTTCAATGTGGTTCAGGTTAGTGATCAACCAAGCGAACCTGAACTTCCAGGTGTTTGCTCAACTCTAGTAGCAAGTCATCTTACCCTCATGATGACGTCTTCAATAGAGCTAGGGGCTTTGTTACAAAGCTAAATGTTTTGTAATCTCCTGGCCCCTCCTAGCTCCACCTAAAGGTTAGTATGAATGTACATGTACTTCATAATCCAGGAACGTGGACAAGTATTGGACATCATATGCCATTTACATTACAAATAATTAAAAGGGAAGAACCAATTAAAAACCTTGCTTTACAAGAATGCTATAATTACATCAAATTTTTAGGTCTGGTCTTCTCATGTGCAGCAGAAGGACCTTTTGAACCTTGCCAACTTCAGGGCATGTTGTGATTGCATCATGTTCACTCCCTATATCAACAGTCTTATTACAGTAAACATTACTGTAATAGCAACAGTACTTAGATACGGGTCTAAAGTAGTGAGCTGAATGTTGTTTGTGTCATTTGCCCATACAGTGTATTTCGGCCTTGTATGTCTCCAGACCTGGCTAAAGAAAAAATATAAGTGCATAAAGATCTGAAAGTAGAAAGTACTTAAAGGGGTTGTCCCACAAAACGAATTCTAAAATTTCCAAACCATCTCCTATTTTTTGTAATTGCATATAATTGAAAATTTTGCATAGCCACTGGGTTATTCAATCAAATGTATCTGTATAGTGCCTCCTGCTGTTTGTTTTTATTCCATTTCTTTGTCCGGCCCACTGAGAAGGCCACACATGCTCAGTTTCATCCTTCAACTGCTTCCTGAGATGTGATAGGGAAAGCATGGGAATGGGCACAAAAGACACTCCCCTTGAGCTGTTAGCTAGATATAAATCTAGTTTAAAAATGAATGGGGAGATCTCTATATTCATGGGAGGTACAACACTCATTCTAGCTTTGTTAGAAAGAGGGTGTCATGTGCGATACGATATCTGATTTCCATTTTTTACATTATTCATGGGTTAACCCCAAAAAATGCAATGTAATCTGTAAGCACCATGTTATAGCGTAGGATAAGCTGTGTTTATTGATATATACTGTATTTTACAGGAAAAGATTCAGTAAAACGTGTAATTTTTATATTTACCTCTGCAACTTTGTGAAATGCTATCGGTACAGAAAGTCGGAGTTATCAGTGACTGACACCTCCCTCCTGTACATATGCTGTTCACAGAAGGTAGAAAGCAGAAATATAAATGTATAAATTACAAGTTTTACCAAATTTTTTCTCACAAAAATATATATCGATCTGCTTAGCTTCTCCTCTACAACATGGTGCTGTGCGACTGCATTGCATTTTTTGGTGGCAGGTACTCTTTAAGGGGGCCAGGGAAGTAACCAAAACAAAGCTTTTGGGGTAACAAGAATTCAGTATGCCACAGCAAAAGTACTTAGATATAGGACAGGTCTAAAGCAGCAAGTTGAATTTTTGCCTCTACTTGAGGAAAACCTCCCTACAACTCTGAAGATCGCTGTCAAGACATCACCTATCTAAATATACAATTTAGGGAACACTTTTATGGGTCAGGCTGAGGGCTCTTTTTTACATTGTTAGCCATTCATTTTACATAACAAAGCTAAAAGAAAGTTTGTTGCCTGCAGATCATTTTTTCTTTAGTCATTTTATATTTTATGGTGAAGCAAAATCGTTATCTACAATTTCTTATGTATATTTCCATGTTACATAGTAGGACTAAAACAATGAGAAAAAAAAAACGAAATAAAATATTTTGGACAAAAAATGAAAAATCCAAAGTAATAAAAAATTATCAATAACATTACACATGTAATAAGCCACAACATAAAATAAAGGCATTAGTCACTCCACACAGTGAATGCTGTATAAATTATTAAATACATCTTATGCATACCAAAATGGTACAATGAAAACTACAGTAGTTCATCCTGCAAGAACCAAGCCCTACTAAAGCTGAGTTAAAAAAAAGAAAAAAGGCTGACAAAGTATGACAATACAAACATTGTTTAAATCCACATAGCCATATGAGGGCTTGTTTTTATTGTGCGACATGTTGTACTTTCTAATGGAACCATTTCATATGGCATACAATGTGGTGGGAAGTTAGAAAAAAATTCAAAATGGGGTGGCATTGGGAAAAAAAAACAATTCCACCACAGTTTTTTGGGTTTTGTTTTTACAGCATTCTCTATGCAGTAAAACTGACCGGTTACTTTCATTCTCTGGGTCAGTAATTACAAGAACACCACATTTGTATAGGTCTTCTATAACTTCTCAACTGGGGGAGGCTGTTTCTGGAGCAGGAGAACATGTCTCCCAAGTTTAACCTCTCAGATGCCATTATCACATTTGAAAACTGTGTCTGCATCTGTCTGTGACAACTTAACATCGTGCATGTATAGCGGAGATCATCAAGAGGTTAAAAAGTGTTTTCATTATACAAAAAAATACATGATATTGCTGTAATCAGAACTCACCTGCAAAATAAAGTATTTGTAAACTTTAGTAAATTCTGTGGCACTGTGTCTAGAATGGGTGCTTCAAATAGAGTAGCCAACCCATGTAGTACACATAAATAGACTGTACAGATTTATTGTGATACATTCAAGACAAAACAACATGTGTCATTTTGGTCAGCAGCTCCGGTTATGACCTCATAGCACTGGAGGGGTCGCATAGTATTATATTGATTTAAGATTCTATGTAACCCTTAGAGTAGAAATGAGCGAATTTCTCAAAAATTTGATTCGGCCGGTACGCCAAATTTTCCCCAAAAATTCTATTTGATCCAAATTTTTTCATGGCGAATCGCATTAAAAAACAGCTTTTTCTTGGCTGCAGAGAGCCTTTATAGTGGTGTAGAACACTCTGCTTTGCAGTAACAAGAATAGGAAGTCTGCTGTGTTAGTGAAACAATACTGTGAGTCAGTATGACACGCAGATGAAAGGAGGTCATAAAGGAGGGCATTATACACACTCTTGAAAAATTATCATTGATGGCCTGCTGGTGACCCTCCAAAACATTAGGAGCAAGGTCCTGCTGTTGACCCTCTAAAACATTAGGGGCGAGGGCCTGGTGCTTATCTTTGCAAAAAATGATGGGCCAGTGCCTGCTGCTGAGCTGATCCTGTAAAATATTGTAGTTGAGGGCCTACAGGTGAGCTGACCCTGTAAATTATTGTATTTGAGGGCCTGCAGGTGAGCTGACCCTGTAAAATATTGTAGTTGAGGGCCTGCAGGTGAGATGACCCTGTAAAATATTGTAGGTGAGGGCCTACAGGTTAGCTGACTCTCTAAAATATTGTAGATGAGGGCCTGCAGGTGAGCTGACCATGTAAAATATTGTAGGTGAGGGGCTTCAGGTGAGCTGACCCTCTAAAATATTGTAGGTGAGGGCCTGCAGGTGAGCTGACCCTCCCTGAAGAGGGACATGAGGAGATCTTGTGCACTGATTCCCAAACTCTTCAGCATTGACCGTCAGAAGAAGATTACGGTGGGGAATGGCAATTAGTGTTTCATGAGGTTGATGATGAGAATGAGACACAGTTGTCAATAAGTGAGGGTCTTGTTAGGTCAACAACACAAGTCAGGAGGATGACCCGATTGAGGAAGTGAAAGAGGGGGTGGTGGACGATGTCATAACTGACCCAACCTAGGAAGGTGGCAAGCCAAGCTAGGACAACAGTACAGAGGGAGAGGGGTCAACAGCACCACAACAGGTGGGAAGAGGCTGTGGGATGGCAAAAGGAAGAAGGAGGGCCACACCAAATAGGCCCGCGTACAGATGTCCTTAACCCAGGACTTTGAACGTAAGCGCAAATACCCAGCCACCCACCCACAGGCCATAGCACTAAATGCACACCTTTAAAAATTGCTGGTCCTGGAAATGTTGCCATTTAGGCCTTTGGACACTAAGGCTTTCCTCAGCCTTATGGCGGCGGACCTCCATCGTTACTCAGTCCCCAGCCGCTATTATTTTTCTCGGTGTGCCGTCCCCGCATTACACCAGCAATTGTGTCCCGTAACATCACCCGTGCCCTGACCAATGCAGTTATTGGGAAGGTCCACTTAACGTCTGACACACGGACAAGTGCTTTTGGCTAGATTTCCGTGACGGCACACTAGGTGAATCTTGTGGAGGCCGGTAGCTAGTCATACCCTGGGATGGCACAGGTGCTATCAACACCAAGGATTGCGGGCCCCCATTCCATTAGGCTTTTCACCACCACCTACATTAGTTGAAGCAAACCCCCCTTCTCCTACTCCACTTCCACCTCTGAATTCTCATCTTGCAGCACCGAACAGCAATCAGTCAGTAGCTGGAAGCAGTGTAGCACGGCAGTGGGGAAGGGGCAACATGCAGTGCTGAAACTCATTTGCTTAGGTGACAAACAGCACACCGCCACAGAGCTGTGGCAGGGTATAAGGGGCAGACTGAGCTATGGCTCTCGCCACTCAACCTGCAACCAGGCATGGTTGATTGTTGTGTCTGATAATGGCCGTAATTTGTTGGCAGCTTTGGAGCTTGGCAAGCTAACACACATAGCAATCATACAGCATATATGTCCCATGCACAACAAACATCCCAAACTTACACATTAATATAACTAAAAACATAAACACGCGAGAGTGGAGGTAAACCAATGGCATGTCCTGTTAATTAACTCATAAATAACCAAATAACCATAAAATATTTTACAACCATAAACCATAATAACAATAATAATACCAACAATGATACAACCACAAACCATAATAATAATAGAACAGAATGTCACTGAGGATAAACTTGGCGGCAAAGTACGCAGTTCTTGTGCAACCCAGGAGGTGATATGAGGAGAACACACAGCAGTTCCAACAGAGGCAGGATAATACTCTCCAAGGCCTGGAACAGTTTTATGACGTCCTGCCGGCATCCTCACCCTGATACGCGGCCAAGAGTCACAAGGCGGGAAAAATTTTGGAAGATGGTGAAGGAGTACATAGCAGACCATGTCAGTGTCCTTGGGTATCCCTCTGTGCCTCACAAGTATTGGGTGTCCAAGATGAACACGTGTCACAAACTGACACTCTACGCCTCAGAGGTGCTGGCCTGCCCTGCCGCCAGCGTTTTGTCAGAGCGCGCATTTAGTGTTGCTGGGGGCATAATAACTGATAAGCACACCTGTCTCACAACTGAAAATGTTGACAGGTCAACTCATAAAAATTAACAAGGCCTGGATTGCCTCTGACTTCTCTACTCCTCCTCCTCCACCTCCATCATATCAACATGCTTTTTAGGCTGCCCTCGCTTATAATGTTTTAGAGGGTAAGCTCACCTGCTGGCCCTCACATATAATGCTTTACAGGGTCTGCTCACCTGCAGCCCCTCGCATATAATGCTTTACAGGGTCAGCTACAGCCCCTCACATATAATATTTAACAGGGTCAGCTCACCTGCAGGTCCTCGCAATTCATATTTTTTAGCTTCAGATCAACTGCAGGCTCTCACTTATAATGTTTAACAGGGTCAGCTCACCTGCAGGCCCTCACAATTCATGTTTATTTAGGGTCAGCTCACCTGCAGGGCCTCACATATAATGTTTTAGAGGGTCAGCTCACGTGCAGGCCCTCACATATAATGTTTTAGAGGCTCAGCTCATCTGTAGGCCCTCACAATTCATGTTTTTTAGGTTCAGATCACCTGCAGGCCCTCACATATAATGTTTAACAGGGTCAGCTCACCTGCAGGCCCTTGCAATTCATGTTTTTTAGGGTCAGCTCACCTGAAGGCCCTCACATATAATGTTTTAGAGGGTCAGCTCACCTGCAGGCCCTCACAATTCATGTTTTTTAGGGTCAGTTCACCCGCAGGCCCTCACAAATAATGTTTTACAGGTTCAGATGCCCTGAAGGCACACACAAATGATGTTTTAGAGGGTCAGCTGACTGGAAGGCCCTTCCAAATAATGTTTCTGAGGGTAGAGCAAGTGGAGGCCCTCAGCTAGATTCCTTTACTCGGTTTCATTCCACCCAGGGCCACGGCCTCTGCGTGCACCATCAAATGTTATATATGCTTAAAAGTATGTCACATGTACAGTAGCGTAGGATTTGTAAGTGCATGCGCCAATAAATTAAAAACCGTATTTGGGATACACACACATTACATAGGAGAGGGATGCTCAACCTGCTGACCTCTAGCTGTTGTAAAACTACAACTTCCACCATGCCCTTCTGTAGGCTGATAGATGTAGGCTGTCCGGGAATCAAGGGAGTTGTAGTTTTGCAACAGCAGGAGGGCCGCATGTTGAGCATGCTTGACATCGGAGATTTAGAGCTTATAATGTCACAGACTAGCATACACCATCTACGGATAAAGTACAGCATATGTCAGTAATATTTATTAAACGCACACACAGTAGATATGGCACAAATTATTTAAATGTGCGCTACAGACACTGTTTTCTGATGTAGTACAGAATTTTTCACAGAAAGACACAGAGTATGGACACTACAATAGGCCCAGATTAATTAAATTTGCACTACAGACACTGTTTTTGGATGCAGGACAGTATATGTCACAGAAACCCACAGAATATGGACACTATATTAGGCCCAGATTATTAGCATTTGCAATACAGACATTTATTTTTTTGGTGTAGTACAGTATTGGTTACCTATTAGTGATATTGTTTACCGATTAGTGATGTACAGTATATGTCACTAATAGGTATAAAATAAAAATATCTTGCTGCTGTCAAACACACACAGTAGTCCTTAAAAGGAATTTGAGGTCTTTGAAAAGCATTTGGTAGTAAAAACAGGAAATTTCTCTCCCTGCACTATCTGTCCCTTCCAAAGACTATCCCCGAGACTGCAGGAGGTAAATAGATTGCTGCTCTAAAACAAACACACACACACACACACAGTAGTCCTTAAAGGGGCTTTTGGGTCTTGGAAAAGATTTCTCAGAATAAAAAATGTGAAATTCGCTCCCTACTCTGTCTTTCCCTTCCTACGCTCTGCTCTGCCTGTCTATGTCTGAGCCGAACATGCGTCATCGGGTGCTATATAGCACCCGATGAAGCGTTCCGGCCAGCCAATCACTTTAATGCCAGCAGCCAACATGGCTACTGGCATTACAGTGAGGGCAGTACTTTATTGGCTGGTTAAAACCCGCGAAACGTGCAGAGCAGAGACTCGAACTGATATTCGGGCCGAGCATGCTCGCTAGAAGGCTGCAATGTCTTTCTCTGAGCTTAGAACATCCCTAGCACCCAATTGGAAAGTTGCCTACCCACTTACTCTATAAGAACCTCCCCAGCAGCCATTTGCTACAGTTTATTACAGTTCTTAGAGAGACACCAGTGTTATTGCTGTGCTCTCTGCTTTCCTGTGTTAGTTAGTTAGTAGTGTTGAGCGAACAGTTCGAGCATAGTTCGGGTTCGTACCAAATTTTGGGGTGTTCGTGACACAGACCCGAACATTTGCAAAAAAGTTCGGGTCCATTGTTCGGCGATTTCTTCCTGCTTTCTGAAGGGCCTACTAATGGCATGGCTGTGATTGGCCAAGTGCAGCACGTGACCCAGCCTCTATCTAAGCTGGAGTCACGTAGCGCCGCACATCACACTGCTCTGATTAGTGTAGGGAGAGGACGCAGCTTCTGTTAGGGCGAGATTAGGCAGGGAAAAGTCAGTAAAAACACCTAATGAAGTGATCGATCTACAGCTGTGAATCATTCAACTTCTGCTAGTTAATTGCTCACTGGTTTTTAGGCTGCACAGAGCATTTTTCTGTCACTTTGCTTGGCGGCCATTATGTGTCTTGTGGTGCACCAGAACAAGCTACCACCAAGTCCATCAATACATCAATACTAGTTTTTTTTTTTTTGCTATATCCTACATCAGGGGCTTGGCTGTGCTTATTGTCACCCCTAGAAACTCAGGATAGAAATTTCTATATTTCTGTGGTGAAATTCAATTGCCAAAATAGCAATACCGTAAATCTGGTGTTCCAGCTTTGACTGGACAAGTTTCATAGTATCCATCATAGGATATATTATTCTCTGCGGTGAAATTCAGTTGCAAAAATAGAAATACCATAAATCTGGTGTTCCAGCTGTCACTGGACAAATTTCAGAGTGTCAGTCATAGGATATATTATTCTCTGCGGTAAAATTCAGTTACAAAAATAGAAATACCGTAAATCTGGTGTTCCAGCTGTGACTGGACAAGTTTAATAGTGTCCGGCAAAGGATTTATTATTTTCTGGGGTGAAATTCAGTTGCCAAAATAGCAATACCATATATCAGTGGTTTCAGCTGTGGCTGGCCAAGTTTAATAGTGTCCGGCAAAGGATATATTTTTTTATGGGGTGAAATTCAATTGCCAAAATAGCAATACCGTAAATCTGGTGTTCCAGCTGTGACTAGACAAGTTTCATAGTGTCCGTCATAGGATATATTATTTTCTGTGGTGAAATTCAGTTGCAAACATAGAAATACAGTAAAACTGTTGTTCCAGCTGTTGCAGGCTTCGTTTAAATCTGTCTGTAAAAGGGTATATTTTTTCTGGGGTGAAATTTAATAGCAAAAATAGAAATACCCTGAATCTGGTGTTCCAGCTGTTGCAGGCGAGTTCAGATCTGTCTGTAAAAGGGTATATGTTTTTATGGGGTGAAATTTAATTGCCAAAATAGCAATACCCTGAATCTGGTGTTTCAGCTGTGACTGGACAAGTTTAATAGTATCCATCAAAGGATAGATTTTGTTCTGGGGTGAAATGTAATTGCCAAAATAGCAATACCCTGAATCTGGTGTTCCACCTGTGACTGGACAATTTCCCTAGTGTTTGTCAAAGGATACATTATTTTCTGGGGTGAAAGTCAGTAGCAAAATAGAAATACAGTAAATCTGGTGTCCCAGCAGTGGCTGGCCAAATTTAATAGTGTACGGCAAAGGATATTTTTTTTTTTTCTGGGGTGAAATTCAATTGCCAAAATAGCAATACCATAAATCAGTGGTTTCAGCTGTGGCTGGCCAAGTTTACTAGTGTACGGCAAAGGATATATTTTTTTCTGGGGGGAAATTCAATTGCCAAAATAGCAATATCATAAATCAGTGGTTTCAGCTGTGGCTGGCCAAGTTTAATAGTGTACGGCAAAGGATATAATTTTTTCGTGAGGGAAATTCAATTGCCAAAATAGCAATACTATAAATCAGTTATTTCAGCTGTGGCTAGCCAAGTTAAATAGTGTCCGGCAAAGGATATATTTTGTTCTGGGGTGAAATTCAATTGCCAAAATAGCAATACCATAAATCAGTGGTTTCAGCTGTGGCTGGCCAAGTTTCATAGTGTCCGCAAAACATATATTTTGTTCTGCGGTGAAATTCAATTGCCAAAATTGCAATACCATAAATCAGTTGTTTCAGCTGTGGCTGGCCAAGTTTAATAGTGTACGGCAAAGGATATATTTTTTTCGTGAGGGAAATTTAATTGCCAAAATAACAATACTATAAATCAGTGGTTTCAGCTGTGGCTGGCCAAGTTAAATAGTGTCCGGCAAAGGATATATTTTGTTCTGGGGTTAAATTCAATTGCCAAAATAGCAATACTATAAATCAGTGGTTTCAGTTGTGGCTTGCCAAGTTTATTAGTGTACGGAAAAGGATATATTTTTTTTCTGGGGTGAAATTCAATTGCCAAAATATCAATACCATAAATCAGTGATGTCAGCTTTGGCTGGCCAAGTGTTAATCTGTCCGTAAAAGGGTATATTACACTCAAGGTGTATATACAAGTGCTGAGAGGGTCATCCTCAATAACTTCACACGCTGCCGTGCATCTCGCATTGTATTTCTGTGTTAAAATACAATTGCTAAAGGCATAATCCTACTTATTTTTTCACACGCTACTGTGCATCTCCAAGAGTAAATCTGTCCATAAAAGGATACCTTTCATCCAGGGCCTAAATATTAGGCCTACAATTGATATTCTCCTAAATCAGTGGTTACTGCTTTGACTGAATTAGTCTAATACGGTACATAAATAGGCAGATAGTGTTAGGTGCCTGTAAAAAAAAGGCCTGCATTTGAAATCAATACATTGGGTCAAATATTTTTTTCCTTATTGTGGTGCTTGGTGAACGGTAACAATGAGGAAAACATCTAGCAAGGGACGCGGACGCGGTGGTGTTAGTGTACACTATGGTGCTGGGAGAGGACGTGGCCATTCTGCCACAGCCACACATCCTAGTGAACCAACTACCTCAGGTTCCAGTACCCGCCAGAATTTACAGCGATATTTGTTGGGGCCAAATGCCGTTCTAAGGATGGTAAGGCCTGAACAGGTACAGGCGCTAGTCAATTGGGTGGCCGACAGTGGATCCAGCACGTTCACAACATTATCTCCTACCCAGTCTTCTGCAGAAAGCGCACAGGTGGTGCCTGAAAACCAAGCCCATCAGTCTGGCATATCACCCCCATGCATATCAGGGAAACTGTCAGAGCCTCAAGTTATGCAGCATTCTCCTATGCTGTTTGAAGACTCTACTGGCAGGGTTTTCCAAGGGAATCCACTTAGCCCTTCCCCAGTGGGGGAAGACATGGAATGCACTGATGCCCAACCACCTATGTTTCCTGATGATGAGGACATGGGAATACCACCTCATCGGAGTCCACACGTCTCTGATGATGACGAAACACAGGTGCCAACTGCTGCGTCTTTCTGCAGTGTGCAGACCGAACAGGAGGTCAGGGAGGAAGACTGTGTGGAAGACGATGCAGGGGAAGATGAGGTCCTAGACCCCACATGGAATGAAGTTCGTGCCACTGACTTTCATAGTTCAGAGTAAGAGGCAGTGATGAGACCGAGCCAACAGAGTAGCAAAAGAGGGAGCAGAGGGCAAAAGCAGAACAGACACCGCCAAGAGAGTTCGCCTGCTACTGGCCACCGCCACCAGGGACCGAGCACCCCAAAGGCAGCTTCAAGGAGTTCCCTGGCATTGCATTTCTTTAAACAATGTGCTGACGACAAGACCCGAGTGGTTTGCACGCTGTGCCATCAGAGCCTGAAGCAAGGCATTAACGTTCTGAACCTTAGCACAACCTGCATGACCAGGCATCTACATGCAAAGCATGAACTGCAGTGGAGTAAACACCTTAAAAGCAAGGAACTCGCTCAGGCTCCCTCTGCTCCCTCTTCTGCTGCTGCCACCTTGGGAGGAATGTTGGCACCTGCCGCCCACCAAACAGAGGATGTGCCAACGACACCACCATCTGCGTCACCAAGCATCTCCACCATGTCACACGGCAGCGTTCAGCTCTCCATCTCACACACCTTGGAGAGAAAGCGTAAATTCACACCTAGCCACCCTCGAGCCCTGGGCCTGAATGCCAGCATTTCTAAACTACTGGCCTTTGAAATGCTATCATCCAGTCTGGTTGACACAGAAAGTTTCAAACAGCTGATGGCCATGGCTGTCCCACCGTATGTTGTTCCCAGCCGCCACTACTTCTCTAAGACAGACGTGCCTTCACTGCACAACCAAGTATCCGATAAAATCAAGTGTGCACTGCGCAACACCTTCTGTGGCAAGGTCTACCTAACCACAGATACTTGGACCAGTAAGCACGGCCAGGGACGCTATATCTCCCTAACTGCACACTGAGTAAATGTAGTGGCTGGGCCCCAGGTGGAGAGTTCTTTGGCGCCCGTCCTTCTGCCGCCAAGGATCGCAGGGCATCATTCTTTGCCTCCTGTAGCCTCCTCCTCCTACTCGGCTTCCTCCTCCTTTGCTTCCACCAGCTCATCCAGTCAGCCACACACCTTCACAACCAACTTCAGCACAGCCCGGGGTAAACGTCAGCAGGCCATTCTGAAACTCATATGTTTGGGGAACAGGCCCCACACCGCGCAGGAGTTGTGGCGTGGTATTGAACAACAGACCGACGAGTAGTTTCTGCCAGTGGGCCTCAAGCCCGGCCTGGTGGTGTGCGATAATGGGCGAAATCTAGTCGCAGCTCTGGGACTAGCCGGTTTGACACACATCCCTTGCCTGGCGCATGTGCTGAATTTGGTGGTGCACAAGTTCATTCACAACTACCCCGACATGTCAGAGCTGCTGCATAAAGTGCGGGCCGTCTGTGCGCGCTTCCGGCGTTCACATCCTGCCGCTGCCTGTCTGCGCTACAGTGGAACTTCGGCCTTCCCGCTCACCGCCTCATATGCGACGTGCCCACCAGGTGGAACTCCACCTTGCACATGCTGGAGAGACTGTGCGAGCAGCAGCAGGCCATAGTGGAGTTTCAGCTGCAACACGCACGCGTTAGTCGCACTGCGGAACAGCAACACTTCACCACTTATGATTGGGCCTCCATGCGAGACCTGTGTGCCCTGTTGCGCTGTTTCGAGTACTCCACCAACATGGCCAGTGTCGATGACACCGTTATCAGCGTTACTATACCACTTCTATGTCTCCTTGAGAAAACGCTTAGGGCAATGATGGAAGAGGAGATGGCCCAGAAGGAGGAGGAGGATGAGGGGTCATTTTTAGCACTTTCAGGCCAGTCTGTTAGAAGAGCCTCAGAGGGAGGTTTTTTGCAACAGCAGAGGCCAGCTTCAAATGTGACCAGCCAGGGCCCACTACTGGAAGACGAGGAGGATGAGGAGGAGGTGGAGGAGGATGAGGATGAAGCAGGTTCGCAGCGTGGTGGCACCCGACACAGCTCAGGCCCATCACTGGTGCGTGGCTGGGGGAATACGGAGGACGATGATACGCCTCCCACAGAGGACAGCTTGTCCTTACCTCTGGGGAGCCTGGCACACATGAGCGACTACATGCTGCAGTGCCTGCGCAACGACAGCAGAGTTGCCCACATTTTACGTGTGCGGACTACTGGGTTGCCACCCTGCTGGATCCCCGGTACAAAGACCTTACTCCCACCACCTTACTTCCTGCACTGGAGCGTGATAGGAAGATGCGCAAGTACAAGCGCACGCTGGTAGACGCGCACCTGAGAGCATTCCCAAATGTCACAAGGGAACAGGTGGAAGCCGACGGCGAAGGCAGAGGAGGAGCAAGAGGTCGCCAACGTAGCTGTGTCACGGCCAGCTCCTCTGAGTGCAGTGTTAGCATGGCAGAGATGTGGAAAAGTTTTGTCTCCATGCCACAGCTAACTGCACCAACACCTGATACGGAACGTGTTAGCAGGAGGCAGCATTTCACTAACATGGTTGAACACTATGTCTGCACACCCCTCCACGTACTGACTGATGGTTCGGCCCCATTCAACTTTTGGGTCTCCAAGTTGTCCATGTGGCCAGAGTTAGAATTTTATGCCTTGGAGGCGCTGGCCTTCCCGGCGGCCAGCGTTTTGTCTGAACGTGTATTCAGCATGGCAGGGGGCATCATTACTGACAAACGCAGCCGACTGTCCACAGCCAACGTGGACAAGCTGACGTTAATAAAAATGAACCAGGCATGGATCCCACGGGACCTGTCCCTCCCTTGTGCAGAATAGACATTTATCTTTGCCTCCCCCTCAACCATGTATTCTTGTACTCCGGGGCACTTCTTTATTGAATCCTCATTTTTTTTACTTTACCATGATCTTGCGGTGCAACCCAAAGTTGAATGAACGTCTCCTCAATCTGGGCGCCGAGGTCTAAATAACTGAATGTGGCCTATTACAATGGTGGGTGACATGAAGCCTGAACCTCTGCCATGCGACCTCTCTCCTCTGTCTGGGTGCCTTGGGCTAAATATCTGGAAGTGGCCTTTTCCAGTGGTGGGTGATATGACGTCTTATTCTTTGCTGTGGGACCTCTCTTCTCTGTCTGGGTGCTCAGGCCTAAATAACTCAAAGTGGCCTTCTCCAGTGGTGGGTGATATGAAGCTTGATTCTGTGCCATGGGACCTCTCTCCTTTGTCTGGGTGGTGGGGCCTAAATAACTGAAAGTGGCCTTCTCCAGTGGTGGGTGATATGACGCCTGATTCTCTGCTGTGGGACCTCTCTCCTCTGTCTGGGTGCTGGGGCCAAATAACTGAAAGTGGCCTTCTCCAGTGGTGGGTGATATGACGCCTTATTCCTTGCTGTGGGACCTCTCTCCTCTGTCTGGGTGCTGGGGCCTAAATAACTGAAAGTGGCCTTCTCCAGTGGTGGGTGATATGACGCTTGATTCTCTGCTATGGGACCTCTCTCCAATTGATATTGGTTAATTTTTATTTATTTTATTTTAATTCATTTCCCTATCCACATTTGTTTGCAGGGCATTTACCTACATGTTGCTGCCTTTTGCAGCCCTATAGCCCTTTCCTAAACTATTTTACAGCCTTTTTAGTGCCCAAAATTTCGGGTCCCCATTGACTTCAATGGGGTTCGGGTTCGGGATAAAGTTCGGGTCGAGTTCGGATCCCGAACCCAAACATTTTCAGGAAGTTCGGCCAAACTTCTCGAACCTGAACATCCAGGTCTTCGCTCAACTCTATTAGTTAGCTTATATATTTAATACAGATAGTTAGTGGTAGATAGTAAGTGTAGATTAGATTGTTATATAGTGCAGCTGATAGGTTCTGCTGTCCATACATACATGATACATACATAGTGCTGTATGTATGTATGTATGTATGTATGCTACTTACGTACATACATAGTGATGTGATGTCACAAGTTCACAACAATACTTAGTGCAGTAATCACTAATATATAGTCAGACCTGCTAAAATGTGAAGTTGCACGTATTGCGCCAAAATATTTGCATCATTAGTGCCGATTTGCGAAATCGCCAATATATTGGAGCACTTTATCTGCATATAAAGCTATTGTATTGTTCTCCAGTCTCAGTAAACTTCTAGCAGCTTGAAAAAAGTTGCAAAAGTGACCCACGCCTGTATTGTGCGTGCATTACGCGAATATTATATGCCAATTTTTGCAATTTTTGACGAATATTCACCAAAATATTCATGAAATATCGCAAATTTGAATATTGCCCCTGCTGCTAGAGATGGCCCGAACTATCCGCCGGCGAACAGTTCCCGGCGAACATAGCTTGTTCGCGTTCGCCTCTGCCGGGCGAACATATGCGATGTTCGGTCCGCCCCCTATACATCATCATTGAGCAAACTTTGACCCTGTACCTCACAGTCAGCAGACACATTCCAGCCAATCAGCAGCATACCCTCCCTCCCAGACCCTCCCACCTCCTGCACAGCATCCATTTTAGATTCATTCTGAAGCTGCAGTCTTAGTGAGAGGAAGGAGAGTGTAGTAGCTGCTGATTTAATTGGGAAATTGATAGCTAGGTTAGTGAATTCAGTGTCCACTCCAGTCCTGAAAGACTCATCTGATCTCTGCTGTAAGGACAGCGTCCTGACAGCACCCCAAAAAGCCCTTTTAGGGCTGCAACATTAGTCTGCTTTTTTTTTTCCTTTATATACATATTGCAGTTGCCTGGCCTGCCTGTGTGTGAGGAGCTGCAGGCCCACAGACTGTAGTGTGCCCACTGCCAGTGCCCACCCCTGTCATTCCGTGTGGTACAGGACTTTGCATCAAAAAAGGCATTTAATTTTTACACTTTAATCTAAGGTTAGTTGCCTGCCAGTGTGTGTCAGGCTGACTTCCACTGACTGTAGTGTGCCCACTGCCAGTGCCCACCACTCATACCGGCTGGCACAGGACTTTGCATAAAAAGGCATTTAATTTTTACACTTTAGTGTAATTTCAGCTGCTTGCCTGCTGCTAGTGTGTGTCAGGCCGACTTCAACTGACTGTAGTGTGCCCACTGCCAGTGCCCACCCCTGTCATCCCGTGTGGCACAGGACTTTGCTTAAAAAAAGGCACTTAATTTTTACACTTTAATCTAAGGTTAGTTGCCTGCCAGTGTGTGTCAGGCTGACTTCAACTGACTGTAGTGTGCCCACTGCCAGTGCCCACCCCTGTCATCCCGTGTGGCACAGGACTTTGCTTAAAAAAAGGCACTTAATTTTTACACTTTAATCTAAGGTTAGTTGCCTGCCAGTGTGTGTCAGGCTGACTTCCACTGACTGTAGTGTGCCCACTGCCAGTGTCCACCACTCATACCGGCTGGCACAGGACTTTGCATAAAAAGGCATTTAATTTTTACACTTTAGTGTAATTTCAGCTGCTTGCCTGCTGCTAGTGTGTGTCAGGCCGACTTCAACTGACTGTAGTGTGCCCACTGCCAGTGCCCACCCCTGTCATCCCGTGTGGCACAGGACTTTGCTTAAAAAAAGGCACTTAATTTTTACACTTTAATCTAAGGTTAGTTGCCTGCCAGTGTGTGTCAGGCTGACTTCCACTGACTGTAGTGTGCCCACTGCCAGTGTCCACCATTCATACCGGCTGGCACAGGACTTTGCATAAAAAGGCATTTCATTTTTACACTTTAGTGTAATTTCAGCTGCTTGCCTGCTGCTAGTGTGTGTCAGGCCGACTTCAACTGACTGTAGTGTGCCCACTGCCAGTGCCCACCCCTGTCATCCCGTGTGGCACAGGACTTTGCTTAAAAAAAGGCACTTAATTTTTACACTTTAATCTAAGGTTAGTTGCCTGCCAGTGTGTGTCAGGCCCACTTCCACTGACTGTAGTGTGCCCACTGCCAGTGCCAACCACTGATACCGGGTGGCACAGTAGCTTGCCGATAAATAAGGCATTTAATTTTTAGACAGTAGTCTAAATTCAGTTGCTTGCCTGCTGCCAGTGTGTGTCAGGCCCTCTTCCACTGACTGTAGTGTGCCCACTGCCAGTGCCAACCACTGATACCGGGTGGCACAGTAGCTTGCCGATAAATAAGGCATTTAATTTTTAGACAGTAGTCTAAATTCAGTTGCTTGCCTGCTGCCAGTGTGTGTCAGGCCCACCTCCACAGACTGTAGTGTGCCCACTGCCAGTGCCAACCACTGATACCGGGTGGCACAGTAGCTTGCCGATAAATAAGGCATTTAATTTTTAGACAGTAGTCTAAATTCAGTTGCTTGCCTGCTGCCAGTGTGTGTCAGGCCCGCTTCCACTGACTGTAGTGTGCCCACTGCCAGTGCCAACCACTGATACCGGTGGCACAGTAGCTTGCCGATAAATAAGGCATTTAATTTTTAGACAGTAGTCTAAATTCAGTTGCTTGCCTGCTGCCAGTGTGTGTCAGGCCCTCTTCCACTGACTGTAGTGTGCCCACTGCCAGTGCCAACCACTGATACCGGGTGGCACAGTAGCTTGCCGATAAATTAGGCATTTAATTTTTAGACAGTAGTCTAAATTCAGTTGCTTGCCTGCTGCCAGTGTGTGTCAGGCCCTCTTCCACTGACTGTAGTGTGCCCACTGCCAGTGCCAACCACTGATACCGGGTGGCACAGTAGCTTCGCCGATAAATAAGGCATTTAATTTTTAGACAGTAGTCTAAATTCAGTTGCTTGCCTGCTGCCAGTGTGTGTCAGGCCCTCTTCCACTGACTGTAGTGTGCCCACTGCCAGTGCCAACCACTGATACCGGGTGGCACAGTAGCTTGCCGATAAATAAGGCATTTAATTTTTAGACAGTAGTCTAAATTCAGTTGCTTGCCTGCTGCCAGTGTGTGTCAGGCCCTCTTCCACTGACTGTAGTGTGCCCACTGCCAGTGCCAACCACTGATACCGGGTGGCACAGTAGCTTGCCGATAAATAAGGCATTTAATTTTTAGACAGTAGTCTAAATTCAGTTGCTTGCCTGCTGCCAGTGTGTGTCAGGCCCTCTTCCACTGACTGTAGTGTGCCCGCTGCCAGTGCCAACCACTCATACCGGGTGGCACAGTACCTAGCACGCGTAGTACCACTTATCTAAAAAAAAATGACAGGCAGAGGCAGGCCACCCCGCAGGGGCCGTCGTGGTCGTGGTGCTGTGATTTCCACTGTCCCTGGAATAATGCCCAGTTTTCAGAGGCCACGTACCCTGAACCCGAAAAATTCAGAGGACGTAGTTGACTGGCTTAGACAGGACACCCAATCTTCAACAGCTTCCGCTAAGAACCTTGACGCACCATCCTCCTCCAGCTCAGCTTTGGTCACCTGCTCTCAAGTTACCACGCACCCGCCCGTCGCCACCACCACCACTACCACCACAGCCACCACAGCCGCTTCACTTGATCCGTCAGAGGAGTTATTTACACATCAGTTGGATGCAATTAGTGATGCGCAACCATTATTGCCAGATGATGTAGATTACGGGGATATGTCTCAGTCAGGCAGGATTACACACATGGACGTACAGTGTGATGATGATGATGATGATGTTGTACCCGCTGCTGCTTCCTTTGCTGAGGTGTCAGATACAAGTGAAGCGGTTGATGATGACGATGTGTCCACGGATGCCACGTGGGTGCCTGCTCGAAGAGAAGAAGAGGGGGAAAGTTCTGAAGGGGAGACAGAGAGAATGAGGAGACGAGTTGGAAGCAGGGGAGGTCGTCGCAAGGAGTTAGTGGCACAGTCAGACAGCATGTATCGGCACCTGGGGTCAGCCAGACAGCACGCCAGTCAACGCATGCTGTTGCCACCACTAGAATGCCGTCATTGCAAAGCTCAGCAGTGTGGCATTTTTTTTTGTGTGTCTGCCTCTGATAAAAGCAATGCCATTTGCAACCTGTGCCAAAAGAAACTGAGTCGTGGGAAGTCCAACACCCACCTTGGTACAACTGCTTTGCGAAGGCACATGATCTCACATCACAAACGCCTATGGGATCAACACATGAGTACAAGCAGCACACAAACTCAAAGCCACCATGCTCCTCCTGGTCCAGCATCTTCAGCCACGTCAACCACTGCTGTCCTCCCTGCCCCTCTCAACCACCCGCCACTCCATCTCTCACCTTCAGCAGTTCCTGCTCATCTGCCCACAGTCAGGTGTCTGTCAAGGACATGTTTGAGCATAAGAAGCCAATGTCACAAAGTCACCCCCTTGCCCGGCGACTGACAGCTGGCTTGACGGAACTCTTAGCCCGCCAGCTTTTACCATACCAGCTGGTAGAGTCTGAGGCCTTCAAAAATTTGTCGCTATTGGGACACCACAGTGGAAGATACCCGGACGAAATTTTTTTCAAAAAGGCAATCCCAAACCTCTACCATGTCATTGAAAAGGAAGTCATGGCATCTCTGGCATACAGTGTTGGGGCAAGGGTCCATCTGACCACTGATACCTGGTCTGAAAAGCACGGTCAGGGCAGGTATATCACGTATACTGCGCATTGGGTCAACCTGCTGACGGCTGACAAGCATGGAATGCGTGGCTCCGCAGCGGAGTTGGTGACACCACCACGACTTGCAGGCAGACCTACTGCCACCTCCTCTACTCCTACTCCATCCTCTTCAATATCCTCCTCGGCTGAGTCCTCTTCTGCTGCGGCGTCTGGCTGCACATCAACTGATTCCACCCAGCTCCCCAGGGGCTATTCCACATCCCGGATACGACAGTGTCACGCTATCTTGGGGTTGACTTGCCTGAAAGCAGAGAGCCACACAGGACCAGCACTCCTGTCCGCCCTGAACGCACAGGTGGATCAGTGGCTGACCCCGCACCAACTGGAGATCGGCAAAGTGGTGTGTGACAATGGAAGCAATCTGTTGTCGGCATTACATTTGGGCAAGTTGTCACATGTGCCGTGCATGGCACATGTGTTGAATCTCATCGTACAACGTTTTGTGTCTAAGTACCCAGGCTTACAGGACGTCCTCAAGCAGGCCAGGAAGGTGTGTGGCCATTTCAGGCGTTCCTACACGGCCATGGCGCACTTTTCCGATATTCAGCGGCGAAACAACATGCCAGTGAGGCGCTTGATATGCGACAGCCCGACACGTTGGAATTCAACACTCCTAATGTTCGACTGCCTGCTCCAACAAGAAAAAGCCGTCAACGAGTATTTGTATGACCGGGGTGCTAGGACAGCCTCTGCGGAGCTGGGAATCTTTTGCCACGTTACTGGACACTCATGCGCAATGCCTGTAGGCTTATGCGTCCTTTTGAGGAGGTGACAAACCTAGTCAGTCGCACCGAAGGCACCATCAGCGACCTCATCCCATTTGTTTTCTTCCTGGAGCGTGCCCTGCGAAGAGTTCTGGATCAGGCTGTAGATGAGCGTGAAGAGGAAGAGGAAGAGTTGTGGTCACCATCACCACCAGAAACAGCCTTGTCATCATCGCTTGTCGGACCTGCAGCAACGCTGGAAGAGGAGTATGAGGAAGAGGAGTCAGAGGAGGAATGTGATGGCTTTGAGGAGGAGGAAGACCAACCACAGCAGGCACCCCAGGGTGCTCGTTGTTGTCACCTATCTGGGACCCATGGTGTTGTACGTGGCTGGGGGAAGAACAGACCGTCAATGACATCAGTGAGGACGAGGAACGGGAAATGAGTAGCTCTGCATCCAACCTTGTTCAAATGGGGTCTTTCATGCTGTCATGTCTGTTGAGGGACCCACGTATAAAAAGGATAAAGGAGAACGATCTGTACTGGGTGGCCACGCTACTAGACCCCGGTATAAGCAGAAAGTGGCAGAAATGTTACCAAATTACCGAAAGTCGGAAAGGATGCAGCAGTTCAAAACCAAACTAAAAAATATGCTTTACACATCTTATAAGGGGATGTCACAGCACAACGGGAATCTAACAGGGGAAGAGGTGAGTGTAATCCTCCTCCTACCACGGCGGCAAGGACTGGACGATTTACAGATGTGTTGTTGATGGAGGACATGCGGAGCTTTTTCAGTCCTACTCATCGCCACAGCCCTTCAGGATCCAGCCTTAGAGAACGACTCGACCGACAGGTAGCAGACTACCTCGCCTTAACAGCAGATATCGACACTCTGAGGAGCAATGAACCCCTTCACTACTGGGTGTGCAGGCTTGACCTGTGGCCTGAGCTATCCCAGTTTGCGATAGAACTTCTGGCCTGCCCTGCTTCAAGTGTCCTGTCAGAAAGGACCTTCAGTGCAGCAGGAGGCATTGTCACTGACAAGAGAAGTCGCCTCGGTCAAAAAGTGTTGATTACCTCACCTTCATAAAGATGAATGAGGCATGGATCCCGAAGGGACTGACAGTGGGGGATACGTTTGACTAACAAAAGGCCTGATTACATGCCATGGCCTAAAAATGGTCCCCACGCTGCTGTATTTAATGTCTGCATACCGGATGACTTTCGTGAATTCTCCACCACCAACTAGGGTTCAAGCCGCAATGTTTTAGTCACTTTTCTGCCTGGAAAACATAAATTTTTCCGGCCGCTGCTACAATAGCGGCTGCAACAGTGCAATTATTTTTCAGGCATGTGTACATGCCTAATTTTTCTGTCCTATGGTGCAGCACTGTGGCTGCAAAAACAAACCAAAAAAAAGGCACATACAAGTGTCAATTCCCCTTCGTGATCGTTAACTTGTTGTGGTGAAGGGGCTTGCGTATCACAATGAAGCAATCATCATCACCTCTATAAGTGTGTTGGCAATGTTGCCACACCCCAGATGATAAGGCCGTTGCTTCATTATGATCAGACCAAAAGCGATCGGGTGGCCACGCTACTAGACCCCGGTATAAGCAGAAAGTGGCAGAAATGTTACCAAATTACCGAAAGTCGGAAAGGATGCAGCAGTTCAAAACCAAACTAAAAATATGCTTTACACAGCTTATAAGGGGGATGTCAATGGGGATTCGACAATGGTTAATCAATTCGACCGGATAGGGTCCGTAACAAGGATTAAACTGATAGCAATAGTACTAGTTAAGACACCACTCATATAGGGTGTCACAGCACATTGCTCTGTGCACGCGCAGTGCCCCAATTTGGGAGTAAGAGGACCGACCAAGCTGCTTTTTCCATCTCCCGGTTCCTGAAATCAATTCAGTTTAGTGTACGAGAGTTTGGTCTGTCACTGTGAAGGCAGTCGAAGGTACCCGGCCTAAATTTTTTTCACAAAAGGCAATCCCTGATATGGGACGTAACAGGGATTAAACTGATGAGAATAATACTACAGAAAATACCACTCATATCAGTGGAGGGAGCCAGCGTTTTTTAACCATCTCCCTGTTCAAAAATCTATTTAATAAATGGCCCCCAGATTGGGGAGTCGGGGACGTTAGAGGGATTAAACTGATGAGAATAGTACTACAGAAAATACCACTCATATCGGGTGTGACAGTAAATTGCACGGCGCAGACGCAGTGACCGTGGTTTAAAACAGAGTGGAGGGAGCCAGCGTTTTTTAACCATCTCCCGTTCGAAGAATCTATTCAATAAATGGCCCCAGATTGGGGACGTTAGAGGGATTAAACTGATGAGAATAGTACTACAGAAAATACCACTCATATCGGGTGTGACAGTAAATTGCACGGCGCAGACGCAGTGACCGTGGTTTAAAACAGAGTGGAGGGAGCCAGCGTTTTTTAACCATCTCCCCGTTCGAAAAATCTATTCAATAAATGGCCCCCAGATCGGGGACGTTAGAGGGATTAAACTGATGAGAATAGTACTACAGAAAATACCACTCATATCGGGTGTGACAGTAAATTGCACGGCGCAGACGCAGTCACCGTGGTTTAAAACAGAGTGGAGTGAGCCAGCGTTTTTTAACCATCTCCCGTTCGAAAAATCTATTCAATAAATGGCACCCAGATTGGGGACGTTAGAGGGATTAAACTGATGAGAATAGTACTACAGAAAATACCACTCATATCGGGTGTGACAGTAAATTGCACGACGCAGACGCAGTGACCGTGGTTTAAAACAGAGTGGAGGGAGCCAGCGTTTTAACCATCTCCCGTCGAAAATCTATTCAATAAATGGCCCCAGATTGGGGACGTTAGAGGATTAAACTGATGAGAATAGTACTACAGAAATACCACTCATATCGGGTGTGACAGTAAATTGCACCGCAGACGCAGTGACCGTGGTTTAAAACAGAGTGGAGGGAGCCAGCGTTTATTGTTGAATCTACATACTCCCGATTCAGAGAACTAGTAACTACAGAAAATACCACTCATATCGGGTGTGACAGTAAATTGCACGGCGCAGACGCAGTGACCGTGGTTTAAAACAGAGTGGAGGGAGCCAGCGTTTTTTAACCATCTCCCGTTCGAAAAATCTATTCAATAAATGG
The DNA here is from genome assembly GCA_033119425.1 of Bufotes viridis. Taxonomy (NCBI): domain Eukaryota; kingdom Metazoa; phylum Chordata; class Amphibia; order Anura; family Bufonidae; genus Bufotes; species Bufotes viridis. The sequence continues at coordinate 292,266,470 of CM065591.1, read as the reverse complement.
CCCCCAGATTGGGGACGTTAGAGGATTAAACTGATGAGAATAGTACTACAGAAAATACCACTCATATCGGGTGTGACAGTAAATTGCATGGCGCAGACGCAGTGACCGTGGTTTAAAACAGAGTGGAGGGAGCCAGCGTTTTTAACCATCTCCCGTTCGAAAAATCAATTCAATTCATCTTTTGGGGACCCTTGGTGTTGTACGTGGCTGGGTGGAGGAAGAAACCTTCAATGACATCACCGGGACGTGGCTAGCTTGGTATCCAACCTTGTGCAAATGGGGAGTTTGCGGTTGTGCAAATGAACTGTTTGCGGTGCATTAAAAGGGAGTTTGGTCTGTCAATGTCAGTGAAGCGGGCGTAACCCTTACACTACCTGATCGATACAACATCATACCTGATCGTATACACACACTGGATGTTTTAAAGCACGTTATTCCAAACAATTTAGGAATGTTAGTTGATTTATGCCCTTTATGGATTAAAACCCGACTCTGCGTCCACTACGTAATTTTCCATGGGAGTTTTGCCATAGATCCCCCTCCGGCATGCCACAGTCCAGGTGTTAGACCCCTTGAAACAACTTTCTCATCACTATTGTGGCCAGAAAGAGTCCCTGTGGGTTTTAAAATTCGCCTGCCAATTGAAGTCTATGGCGGTTCGCCCGGTTCGCCCGTTCGCGAACATTTGCAGAAGTTCGCTTTCGCTGTTCGCGAACTGAAAATTTTATGTTCGCGACATCACTACCTGCTGCTCATCACTACAGAGCACAATGGAAGTCAATGGGAGAACCAGAGCAGTAAGCCAGGCACCCCCTGCTCTGAAAATGGATAGGTGTCAGGTTCACAGAAAAATGACAGAAATTGATGTAAGCACCACTGAAATGGTTCGGGAACAGCATGGGGAGGATATCTGGATGCATCTTGAACTCCCAGGACGCTGCTGGGAACGATGTTGTCCGAGTAGTACGCCACTTTAACAGACTGACATACACACAAAACCGAAGATAAAATAGATTTTAGAGAAAAAAATGTTAGGAAACATTCTTTGCTGTATATTTACTTGTATATTAAGTGCAAGTGCTGCCAAAAATTACAAGGAAGAGGCACTCCGATACAACTTGTATATCACATAAAGGAGGGCCTCATTCACATTGTGGAATAATTGTTCAGGTAGTAGAACTCCTACACTCATAAAGCCTATGCACTAAGGGCTGCCAAAAATTACAAGGAATCAGCACTGCAATACACCCTTTATTTTACATAAAGGAGGGCATCATACACAACCTTGAAAAATTATGATTAATGGCCTGCTGGTGACCCTCAAAAACATTAGGAGCAAGGGCCTTCAGGTGACCCTCTAAACATTAGGGGTGAGGGCCTGCTGCTGATATGACCATGTAGAATATTAGTGGTGAGTGAGGGTCTGTTGCTGAGCTGACCGCTAAAACATTAGGGGCGAGGGTCTGCTGCTGAGTAGTGTTGAGCGAGCATGCTTGGCCGAACACCATGCTCGGCACATCGCTGTGTTTGGCCGAATAACGCCTGTGCTCGAGCTCGATGCTCGAGTCTCCTCCCCGCATGTTTGTTGGCTGTTACGCAGCCATATAATGTGCAGGTAGGTACTGCAACTCACTGTGATGCCGTAGCCATGTTGGTTACTGGCATTACAGTGATTGGCTGGCCGGAACGTGTCATCGGGTGCTATAAAGCACCCGGTGACATGTGGTTCGGCTCAGTCTTAGTCAGGGAGAACTGTGCTGTAGAAGAAACAGATAGTGTAGGGAAATAAATTTTATTTTTTTGTTAGGCAGGGTTGGTGTTAGAGACCCAAAAGTCCTTTTAGGGGATATTGTTGTATCTGGCAGCAATATATATTATTAGTGCAACCTGCACTAAATTGCGTGCAATTATTAGAGACCCAAAAGTCCTTTAAATGACTATTATTGTATCTGACAGCAATATATATTTTTAGCATAACCTGCGCTAAATAGCGCACAATTGTTTGGTCACTGCAGACAGCGACATTATCTGCGCTACGTCTCCTGTGTAACATGTGTGCCGCCTAAAAATATCTGTGACATCCAGTGTACTTTTTCCGTAGATGCTCCGGACAGTGACATTACCTGCTCTACATCTCCTGTATAATGTTTCCGCATCCCAAATATCTGTGACATTGACTGTAATTTATTTGCGCATACACTTAAAAAAAACTGTACTACTGTGCATGTGACATACTTGCAAGCATATATACCATTTAATATGATTAAGGCGAGCAGTAGAAGACGGGGAAGTGGCCGTGCTGCTGATGGAGCACGCAGAAACCAAGGCCCTGGGTGCAGTAAAACTGTGCCTGCTGGCAGAGCACAAGTAACACACTCATCCATGATACCTAGCTTCATGCCCCAGTTTGCAGGGCGGCGCAGGACACCACTCTCGAAGTCAGACCAGGGAGAACAGGTGGTTGGTTGGATTGCAACAGATAATGCTTCCAGTCAGTTAAGCACCACCCTGTCTTCCACAAAGTCCAGCTCAGTAGCCAAGAGACTGATTAACAGAATACTCACCCTGTTCCTCCTTCCTCCCACCATGGAGAGTCTTTGCAAACAAGTCATCCCACACTCGGATATTCCGAGGCAGTGCAGTGATTTTCAGAGCAAGGCCTTTCATCTGCATGTCATACGGACTCACAGTATTATTTCACTACCAAAGCAGACTCTCTATGCGTCTTACTGCCAGGCACAGTGTTCTACACCACTATAAAGGCTCTATGCGGACAGGAAATAGCCATTTTTCAACGAAATTTGCTGTGACTACTTATTATTAATTATCTATCATATACTTAGCAGTCTAGTAATTATTCTCTACAGCTACCCTCCACCCTTATACCTCCATATTTTACCTCAGGTAGTACCGCACCTTACATTGATCTGATTAATCTCTTTTTATTATATCTGGTATATTTAATAAATAATGTTGTGTGTTTTGAGCTGTAAGGTCTCCTGTGTCTTTATGTAGGTTCATTTGTTCTTTTAGAGTTAGCTCATTATTTGGGTTTTTCTGAGGTTAGATACCTTTTCCCTTATTTTAGTGTGTGAATATTTGTTCTCATGTTTGTTTACCTTTATGTGATAACCTCTATTGTGGGGATAGAGTTTCTCTCTCTCTCAACTTGTAGTGCGATGTTGGAGGAAAAATTTATAATGGTGATGATACCCCTTCCCCTCACCCTTCCTCTGTTTCTACCACCTCTTTGGCCTCTCCCTTAAAATGTTGAAGTATTGGAATACTGCAGTAGTTTATCCCCTTCAAGTCAGAGGAGGATATTTAAGTGTTAGATACTGTACTACAACTTGTCCTCGTCTTAGAACGTCATAAGCGCTCTCTTCTTTAAAATCAGCAAGGTCTATCACAAATGGTAAGTGCTTGTGGTCTTTTATATATTAGTTGTATTAAAATAACTGCCTCTAGAGATTTTTGTTTCTTATGATAATTCTGATCACTGCTGAAGGCCCTTGCTGCCTCAATATTCACATTGAATTGGGTGGCCATTCTAATTATATCTTCTTTTCTTCTAAAAGTCTCACGGAACTTTCTGTCCCTTCCCTTTCCCAGAGTTCCTTAATGTTAGGGGTTTTAATTCTTGCTGCTGTGCTAATGGGAATGCGGAGCCTAAGGGCGGGTTCACATCAACGTTATGGATTCCGTTTTTGTTTTCCATTAGAACATGGTTATAACGGAAAATAACGGAATCCATAAGACGGAAGTCAGAACGGAAGCCTTTGAGAGGCATTCCATTTTGATCCTTCATAATACAAGTCTATTGGCAGCATACCGGACCCATCCTTGTTTCCATTATGCAGGAGTCCAGTCCATAGACTTGTATTATGATGGAATGCAAAACGAAAGTCTTTAAAAAGCGTTCCGTTTGGCTTTCCATCATAATAGAAGTCTATGGGAATCATAACAGATCCATCTGGTTAGCGTTATGCAGAACAGGGAAAAAAAGTCCGGTCAACAGGATGATTCCCATAGACTTCTATTTTGACTGATCAAAGCGAAATGCCTCTTAAAGGCTTCCATTTTGACTTTCATCTTATGGATTCCGTTATTTTCCATTATAACGATGTTATAACGGAAAACAAAAACGGAATCCATAACGGTGATGTGAACCCACCCTAAGTGGGACAATCATCTTCTTCACATAATTATCAAGACTATGGACCTCCCACAAAGATCTGATGTGATCTTTATAAACCTTGGCTAGAGTTTTGAAAATAGAATAAATGGAAATGGCTAGGTTGCTGAATTGTACCTCCTACATCATTGAGCCAACAGTATGTACTTAGGCTGGATGAGAAAAATCCTGCCATTGCTTGCTAGTAATAACTATTGAAAAACAAGAACATTGTACACTGACAAACTGAGTGTTACCCCAGACATTCTACTTGATCCGGGGGCAAGCGTTCCCGCAGTGAATTACAACTGCTGGAGTCAACGTTTTCATTCAGGGTCTGACTATATGCGCTTGTAACCGCTTGAAGCAACGTACTGATTGGCCTGTCAGGTTGCAGTATTACCGAGGCACAGCAGAGAAACAAATATTTTTGTAAATATCAACAATTTGTTTTAATTAGCAACATAATTTACTGTTCTGTACCCTGCATACTTGGTTGGGATTGTTATGAGCCATGTGAGCCATTTTGCTGTTTGCATATCATCTCATCTGGCATTTTCAGGCTGAGTACAGTCTTGATATTATAGAAAAACACTGCGTCATGTCCAAAGTAGTAACTAATATACTAAGCTCCAGTGTCTTTAGTGTCTTTATCTGCCACATTTATTAATACAATCCTTTTAGATTTTACTGCTCAAACTTTAATGTAGCCATTGTAGTTGGGATTGCAACCAACTTCATTAGTGCCTTCAAGTGTTATACATTACCGTTCTGGTACCCGTTGTCGCACCAACTTTTCATACCGATTGTTAATGCATACCAGCAAAGTTTTATAATTTAGATATCCATCTGTTTTTAAATTTCAGTGATACGTCCTATTTAGTGTTGGGTTTACTGTAAGAGCAATGAGACTATGGAACTCTCTGACTGAGGAGGCGGTGATGGTGAACTCACTAAAAGAGTTCAAGAAGGGCCTGGATGTATTTCTGGAGTGTAATAATATTACAGGTTATAGTTATTAGATTTCTGCAGAAGGGTCCTTGACTCCAGGAGGTTATTCTAATTGCCTGATTAGAGTCAAAAAGGAAGTTAAATGGATAAAAAGGTGTATTTTTTCATTTTAAAAAATTATAACTTTTTTTAACCATTTACTAGTCCCTCAAGGGGACTTAGCTGATCTTTTGATCACTTTTATAAGGCCTAATTCACACGTCCGTAGTGTGTTGCGGATCCGCAACACACCTTGCCACCAGCCCTATAGAGATGCCTATACTTGTCCGCAATTGCAGGCAAGAATAGGACATGCTCTATATTATTGCGGAGCCGCAGGCCGGAAGATCGGCAGAGCGCTCCTCAAATGCGGATACGGAGAGCACAGTGTGTGCTCTCCGCATCCATCACGTCCCCATTCAAAATGAATGGGTCCGCACCTGTTCCGCAGATTTGTGGAACGGGTGCGGATGAACATTGCGGACGTGTGAATAGGGCCTAATACATGTGTATTTTTAATGCACACTATATTTGACTGTCAGTCTTATAAGGATAGTCACCAGCAGGTTGCACAAGAAAGGTGCAGCCTACTACTTATAGGTCTGGGCTTCGATACAGAGACATCGGCACCACACAATTTCACACATGGGTGCGAATAGGAGACAAGATGAGCTCCCTCCCTTAAAACCACTTACATGTCACGTTCGATATTGATGGTAGCATCTAAGGGGTTAAATGGCCCAGATCAGTTCTCCTGCCATTTTTGGTGAGCAGTAGTGATGAGCAGCAGAGGCAATATTCGAATTTGTGATATTTTGCGAATATTTGGTAGAATATTCGTCATATATTCGCAAATTCGAGAATTTGTGAATATGGTCTTGATTGCGAAAATCGGCAATGTAATATGCGCGTAATGTGTGCGCAATACAGGCGTGGGTCATTATAGCTTCATTTTTCAAGCTGCAAGAAATTTCCTGAGAATGGAGAACATGGTTGGCATGGCAGAACATTACAATAGCTTTATATGCAGATAGAGTGCTCCAATATATTTGCGATTGCGAAATCGGCACTAATGATGCAAATATTTTGACGCAATACGTGCAACTTCACATTTTAGCAGATCTGACTACATAGTAGTGATTGGTGCCCTAAGTATTGTTGTGAACTTGTGACATCACAGCACTATGTATGTATGTATGTATGTATGTAGCATACATACAAACAGCACTATGTATGTAGCATGTATGTATGGACAGCAGAACCGCAGCTACACTATTAGTGATAAGCGGCATAGGCAATATTCATATTTGTTATATTTCACAAATTTTTGGCCGCATATTCGCCATAATTTCGCTTATTCGAAAATTCCTGATCTCCAGTCATTATTTACTTGATTGTGAAAATCGGCAATGTAATATATTCGCAATAAATATATGACGATTAGAATATTCGCGATCAACACTAAGGGGTAGGCAACTTTCCTAGGGATGTTGCTAAGTGCCGATATTAGTGATAAACTTGCGATAAATTCACGATTAGAATATTTGCGATCAACACTATTCGCGGAAACGAATATATAGCACCATATTCTAAATATTCGCGAATTCTCGAAGGGGCGATATTCGCTATTAATAAATTTGCGCTCAACACTATGCACTATATCACTATCTAATCTACACTGACTATCTCCCACTAACTATCTGTATGGAAATTATAGGCCGGTAAGTTTAACATCTGTTGTTGGTAAACTGTTTGAAGGGTTTCTAAGAGATGCTACCTTAGAGGATCAATCAATGAAAATAAGCAAATAACGGCATATCAGCATGGCTTCATGAGGAATCGGTCATGCCAAACGAATTTAATCAGCTTCTATGAGGAGGTAAGTTCTAGACTTGACAGCGGCGAATCAATGGATGTCATATATCTGGACTTCTCCAAAACATTTGACACTGTACCTCATAAAAGGTTAGCATATAAAATGAGGATGCTCGGACTGGGAGAAAATGTCTGTATGTGGGTAAGTAACTGGCTGAGTGACAGAAAGTTATTAACGGTAGATACCCAGATTGGGTCACTGTCACTAGTGGGGTACCTCAGGGGTCAGTACTGGGACCTATTCTCTTCAATATATTTACTAATGATCTTGTAGAAGGCTTGCACAGTAAAATATCTATTTTTGCAGATGACACTAAACTGCGTAAAGTAATTAACACTGAAGAGGACAGTTGTCTGCTACCGAGGGATCTGGATAGATTGGAGGCTTGGGCAGAGATATGGCAGATGAGGTTTAACACTGACAAATGTAAAGTTATGCACATGGGAAGGAATAATGCAAGTTACCCGTACACATTAAATGGTAAAACACTCGTAACACTGACATGGAAAAGGATCTAGGAATTTTAATAAACAGCAAATTAAGCTGCAAAAACCAGTGTCAGGCAGCTACTGCCAAGGCCAATAAGATAGTGGGTTGCATCAAAAGGGGCATAGACACCCGTGATGAGAACATAGTCCTACCACTTTACAAATCACTAGTCAGACCACACATGGAGTACTGTGTACAGTTCTGGGCTCCTGTGAACAAGGCAGACATAGCAGAGCTGGAGAGGGTTCAGAGGAGGGCAACTAAAGTAATAACTGGAATGGGGCAACTACAGTACCCTGAAAGGTTATCAAAATTAGGGTTATTCACTTTAGAAAAAAGACGACTGAGGGGAGATCTAATAACTATGTATAAATATATCAGGGGTCAGTACAGAGATCTCTCCCATTATCTAGTTATCCCCAGGACTGTGACTGTGATGAGGGGACATCCTCTGCATCTGGAGGAAAGAAGGTTTGTACACAAACATAGAAAAGGATTCTTCACTGTAAGAGCAGTGAGACTATGAAACTCTCTGCCTGAGGAGGTGGTGATGGTGAGTACAAAAAAAGGAATTCAAGAGGGGCCTGGATGTATTTCTGAAGTGTAATAATATTACAGTCTATAGCTACTAGAGATGGGTCATTGATCCACGGAGTTATTCTAATTGCCTGATTGGAGTCGAGAAGGAATTTTTTTCCCCTTAAGTGGGGAAAATTGGCTTCTGCCTCAGAGGGGTTTTTTGCCTTCCTCTGGATCAACTTGTAGGAAACAGGCCGAACTGGATGGACAAATGTCTTTTTTCGGTCTTATATACTATGTTACTATGTTATTATATATATAAGCTAGCTAACTAACTATACAGGAAAGCAGAGAGAACAGCAAAAAGACTGCTGTCTCTCTCCGATCTGCAAAATACTGCATACAGTGGTCGCTGGGGAGGTTCCTGATATAGTAAGGGCTAGGCAACTTTCCTATTGGTTGCTCAGTATGTTGCTAAGCTCAGACAAAGACATTGCAGCCTTTTCATTGGCCCACAAGCAAGAAGGAGGTAGGGATCATGGATTCAGATGAAAAAAAAATCTAGAATATTCGAAAATTACAAATATATATCACTATATTCTAAATATTCGCAAATTCTCGAAGTGGCGATATTCGCGATTAAAATTCACGATTTTGATATTCAGGCCCATCACTAGTGAGCAGAGCAAAGACCTAGCTCTTATGTGACAGCCCCACTCTCTACTACATGGTAGACCCATGCACATCTTATTCTAAGCCACCACAAAAAGGCAATGGTGTAGACCAGGGGTAGGTAACCTTTGGCTCCCAGCTGCTGTGAAACTACAACTCCCAGCATGCATAGTTGCTCTGCTCTTCTAAGAACTTACATAGAAATTAATGGAGCATGCTGGGAATTGTAGTTTCACAACAGCTGGGAGCTGAAGGTTGCTGATGCCTGGTGTAGACTAAAGCCCATTGGTAACCTCAATAAAATGGTGTATTGGCTGTCTTTCAAGAATTAAATTATTTTGTCAATTGATTTTCCAGGAACAAAATCAGCATGATTAATCTTTACATCTGATATAGATGATGGAATATTTACTGTATATTACATTTCTTCATCTTCAATCTATTCTGCATATATCCTTTTTTTTTTTTATTGCGACTGATCAAGGATTTGATGACATTTTCTGCCTGTACATTCTGTACAGCCAGAAGAGGGGAGACATATCCCGACTGACCAAGGAACATCATTATAGTCTGCAGGAGGCTGACATTTCCTATGTTGCTCATGGGCTGCTAACTGTGATCATTACATAAAGTTAAGCAATCTTTGAAACGTGAACATTTTCATATCACTTGTGACATTTCAATATTTCTATATCGTATTCATCTATTTCCTTCTTGAATAGCTTGGATTTCCTCGAGAGTAAGAACAGATCAATTGAACCCAGGATCTTTTTAATCAATCAACCCTTTGAGACTCTTTAGCCATTTTTTGTTTCTGAAGTGTTTCTTAGTTTTGAATGTTGTATTTTATTTCCTGGAGACACCATCTGGGATGTCAGGCAGAGAAGCAGCACAGAATGTTTCCAGGGGAGATATTATTTTTATCTTAACAGGTGTTCTTGAAATAAACTGCACAGGTTCCTTCCTGTTATTTTACAGTTTGGTGCTTCCAAGCAGGTCAGCTGTTACACTAAAGAATTTTTTTAACTCTTTGTGAAGCAGTGACAACTACAGTCCTCTATTGTTTGTCAAAATATTGAAAATAAGTATGTATGATTTCTACAGAAAAGTGTCAGGGCTCATTTTTTGTGGGATGATCTGTAGTTTTTGCTAATACCATTTTAGGTGTGTGACTTTTTTATCACTTTATATATCACTTTAAATTATAATTTTTTGGGGAAGTATAGGGATGAAAACACGGCAAATCAGGCACTTTTTCCCATTATACCATTCACCATATGGGATACTTTGGTTTTTATATTTTAATATGGGGTTTTCGCATCTGCCGATGCCCATGATCTTATTTTTTTTAATTGTTTATTTTGATTTTGGGGGAAAGAAGTAATTTGAATTTTTATATTTTTCAAAACCTTTTTTTTTTACTTTTGGTTAGGTCCCCAATTAGACCCCAACTTACAATCATCAGATCACAATTTGTATAGAATAATATAATTTGCTCCATGATTCTATACAGAAATCACTATATTACAGTTCAGTGCTACCACCTGCTCCCCTGAACTGTAATATTCATGTAATAAGCCTGGTAGCCTAGTACAGGCTCAGGCTCATTACTATGAACAAACACCTACTTCAATCTTCGTGTGTGTGTGTGTGGGGGGGGGGGGTGTTTCTGGGTTAGATGCCATGGTCACGTTTGACCATGGCATCCAAGGCATCTGAGGGATTAAATGCCTGCTGTCAGCATTACCTCTGATTATGGACACTAGCCTCGGATGTCTGCAGTATGAAACAGCAGGCACCTGGCAGTTGAGGTGGGAAGGGGTGGATGTTGGGAAGGGGTTAAAATTAGTTCAGCAGTCTTTACTGGTATATATTGGTCTGATATATTGGTTATGCTGTAAATATATAACGCTTGTAGATAGCGAAAGACACAGACATTGAACCCTGACCTAGAACCCAGCCCACTTTTCCTACCTACCAGCAGTTCAAGCCATAAGTAGCAAGACCGTAACTAGTTGACGGTCCCTACACTACTGAGGTGCAAGGAAAGACAAACACAACACAAAAAAAAAAAACATCACAAAGGAATAATCGTATATGAATGGGTCAAAACAAGGTGGATAATGCAGCACAAAAACTAGAGACAAAGAGCAGTCAAAAGACAAGTCGAGATCAAATACTATATTGGATGCACAGTAGGAATAAGGTGAGACAGTGAGTGACCAAAAGACAAGCCAAGTTCAAAACCACAAAGAAGTCCAAACAAGTCCAAGAACCAGGAACTTGGCTAGTGAGCCCAAACAAGACTATCACTGACATATGGCCAGGAAGAGGTTTAAATAGAGCACAGATTCCTCTCCATTAGGGCTGTTTTACATGAGCAAGTCTATTGTGGCAATCACGCTCTTTGTGTGAGTGTGATCCTCCATTCTGGACACAGAAGTGTATGGTATTATCATGATTTAAAATGCTATGTGCCTCTATTTGACCTTACTGCTACAGAATCATACTGACAGCTTTAAGAAGTAAGGTCAAGCACAAAGCATTAAACATCATGATAATGCCGTGCGCTGATGCAAATCCATAATAGAGGATCACATTTACAGATGGAGCGTGATTCCTGCAATGGACTCACTTGTGTGAAACTTGTGTGGCAGATTAGATGCAGACCTATTCATTCATATGGGTCGCTTTTCTTGTGTTCTACGGCTCCGCAAAACAAATAAAACATGTCCTATACTTGTCTATGAAAATTAGCAAGCGGCTCCCTTATAAGTCTAAGGTTCCACAAAAATTCGGAATGCGCATTTTCGCGGACAGCATACAGCCATCTGAATGAGCCCTTAGTCAGAACACTAGCACACAGGAATAAAGCAGCTGACCAATCAACCCACTGCTAGTCTCCTCCAGCACATGCCCACTATGGGGAGAAATAGAGCATTGCATTCTGTTGCTAAGTATACTGTTGCATCACCAGGAGGGAATTAGGGGGCTAGGTTAGTACTTGGAAGTCTTACTCATGCTCTTCCAACCAATTTCAGACATTTTTAGCCATGTGATATGTCCGATTGTCTTGCTGGAAGATCCTATCTGCCCCAGGAAAGACAATCAGCAAGCGTGGTTGTACATGATCGACAAGGATGGATTAATTCCCAAATCAGTTGAGAATGCTTTCCATGTGGATAAGTGGGCTAAGACAATGCCATGAAAACATTCGCCAGACAACAACACAGCCATCACTAGTTTGTGAGTATTTGTTTTCTTATGTTTCTCACCTGACATGACAACATCTATGTTTAATGAACCAGAAAATGTGATTAATCAGAGATGGCAACCCTTTGCCAATCAGTGGAGGTCAAATCCCTAAACTTGAAGCCTTTTCTGCAGATGCAACTTCGTTAACAGAGATCCAGTGACCATCTGTCTGCTTCAGAGACCACATATTTTGTAAGGTTTGCTGAACTATTGTTCTCCCCATTTGCCCATGACAGCAACAAGGAATATGTGTGCAGACAGCCTATTGCCTTCCTTACCCACTAAGCCAGCTCACATGACTTCCTTCAGGAGCTACAAGCTGCTGACATTAAAAATTGGAAGTGGTCATAAAAATGTGACTGAACTGTGTGTGTATACTGTATATATATATGGCTCCAGGAGGAGTACATAGTGGGCTCAGCATGCATGTTGGTACCTGCATCTCTGGATCTAATGGAGGCTGTTATGGCACCAAAAAGGGTTAATAAGCAAGGTGAATCCAGCATGCATGCTGGGCCTGCACTCCCTGGATTTTATGTGGCTGTCATGGCCCATAACAGGTAGGATTTAGAGTTAGGACCACTCATAGAGGCGGCCTTGGCGCGGCGAGTGGCTTATTACTTTTTGATCAAAATATACACTGACTCTTCTGTTAACTTCTTGTATAGAGGCAGGGCAGAGTGCTGGTTGCAGAGTGCTGTTGCATTTCTGTGTTTATATATATATATATATATATATATATATATTAGCAGTAGCAGAAGGACTCGGCTTCACATGGGTATATTTCATATATTTAATTTAATGTTTGTGTGTGTCGTTAAAGGATATTGACAGTATCCAGTATAACAGTGACATCTACAGTACCCTGCCCCCTTAACAGTGACCTGCACAGCCCCCCACCCCTTAACACTGACCCCCACAAAGTGCCGCATCTCCTTAAAATGGGACGTCCACAGCAGCCCACCCCCTTAACTTTGACCTTCACAGCAGCCTGCCCCTTTAACAGTGAGTTCCACAGCACCCCTTAACAGTGACCTCTACAGCCCTCGCCCCTTAACACTGACCATAGGTTACAGTCCGCTTAACTGTGATCTCCACCATTCCCGGGCCACCTTAACAGAGACCTCCACAGCGACTGCTCCTTTAACAGTGACTGCCACAGTACCTCGCTCCCTTATCAGTGACCTCACAGTACCTCGCTGCCTTAACAGTGATCTCACAGTACCCCACTGTCTCTTTAATAGTGGCTTCCACAGTCCCCTCCTTCCCTAACAGTGACCTCCACAGCGGCCTTCCCCCTTAACAGTAACATCCACAGCACCCTTCCCTTTAAGAGTAACCTCTACAGCGGACGTCCCTTTATTAGTGACCTCCACAGTCCCCTCCTCCCTTAACAGTGACCTCCACAGTGCCCGCCCCTTAACACTGACCTCCACAGAGCTCAGTTCCCTTAAAATGTGACCTCCACAACACCCCGCCCCCTTAAAAATGACCTCTACAGCACCACGTCCTTTAACACTGACCTCCATAGCGAATTGCCCCCTTAACTGTGACCTCCACCGTTCCCTGCTTTCTTAACAGAGACCTCCACAGCACTCACCCCTTTAACAGTGACCTCCACAGCATCCTGTCCCCTTAATGGTTACCTCCACACCGACTCACCCCATTTAACAGTGACTTCCACAGCAGCCACCCTTTTATTAGTGACCTCTACAGTACCCCGTCTCCGTACCAGTGATTTCCACAACAACCTGCCCCCTTAACAGTGGGCTCTACAGAAATTTGCCCCTTAACACTGACCTCCATAGCGGATCGTCTGCTTAATTGTGACCTCCACCGCAACCTGCCCCTAGGATGGCCAGAGGTCCGGTTTTAGGCCAGACACAGGGATGTTCTTTTTAACGGTTCACTCTCAGTCAGCAGCACTGTGTTATCTGAGTGCTAGCTGCAAGGAGAAAGTCACCCTCCCTCCCACCCCTGCAGCTGATGTTGATTTTTACCTTCACTTTTTCAATCCCCATCTGCTGCGGAGTGGGAGGGGGCGTAGCATAACCAGATAGATGCTTGGGGGTGGGGTTTTTAAGTCCCTCTTTTGAGGGTGGCCTTAATGCCACCCTACTTGCCCCATGAACTGTGACCTCCACAGCACTCCAATCCCTTAACAGTGTAATCCACAGCACCCTTCCCCTTTAAAGGAAATCTGTCACCAGGATAATCGATATTGAAGTAAAGCCATAGCCTAATAGCATTTAGTACCTTATTTATAGATGTGCCTTTGTTTCAGCAATAGATGTTTTCTATCTTCTAAAAATCCAGATTATTTGGTATGCAAATGAGCCAGTAAGGAGCCCAGAGGGGCGTCACTCTTGCAGGAAGGAGCCCAGGCATGCCTTGATGCTGGGAACAGGGAAAAGGGGGGCAGAGTTATGGATTGAATGTGATGTAGGAGTGGTGGGTGAACACATTGTAGCAGGAGACATGCCTGGGCTCCTTCCTGCAAGAATGACACCCCTCTGGGCACCTTACTGGCTCATTTGCATACCAAATAAACTGGATTTTCAGAGGATAAAAAACATCTATTGCTGGAACAAAGGTACATTTGAAAAAAAGGTACTAAGTTCTATTAGAATATGGCTTTACTTCAATAGCAATTATCCTGGTGACAGATTTCCTTTAAAGCTGACCTACATATTAACATAGTATATAAGACCGAAAAAATACATTTGTCCATCCAGTTCGGCCTCTTTCCTACAAGTTGATCCAGAGGAAGGCAAAAAAAACCCTGTGAGGCAGAAGCCAATTTTCCCCACTTAAGGGGAAAAAATTCCTTCCTGACTCCAATCAGGCAATCAGAATAACTCCCTGGATCAACGACTCCTCTCTAGTAACTATAACCTGTAATATTATTACACTCCAGAAATACATCCAGTCCCCTCTTGAATTCCTTTATTGTACTCACCATCACCACCTCCTCAGGCAGAGCGTTCCATAGTTTCACTGCTCTTACGGTGAAGAATCCTTTTCTATGTTTGTGTACAAAACTTCTTTCCTCCAGACGCAGAGGATGTCCCCTCGTCACAGTCACAGTCCTGGGGATAAATAGATGATGGGAGAGATCTCTGTACTGACCCTTGATATATTTATACATAGATATTAGATCTCCCCTCAGTCGTCTTTTTTCTAAAATGAATATAACCCTAATTTTGATAACCTTTCAGGGTACTGTAGTTGCCCCATTCCAGTTATTACTTTAGTTGCCCATCTCTGAACCCTCTCCAGCTCTGCTATGTCTGCCTTGTTTACAGAAGCCCAGAACTGTACACAGTACTCCATGTGTGGCCTGACTAGTGATTTATAAAGAGATAGGACTATGTTCTCATCACAGGCATCTATGCCCCTTTTGATGCAACCCATTATCTTATTGGCCTTGGCAGTAGCTTCCTGACACTGGTTTTTGCAGCTTAGTTTGCTGTTTATTAAAATTCTTAGATCCTTTTCCATGTCAGTGTTACCGAGTGTTTTACCATTTAGTATGTACGGGTGACTTGCATTATTCCTTCCCATGTGCATAACTTTACATTTGTCAGTGTTAAACCTCATCTGCCATTTCTCTGCTCAAGCCTCCAATCTATCCAGATCCCTCTGTAGCAGAAAACTGTCCTCTTCAGTGTTAATTACTTTACACAGTTTATCTGAAAAAATAGATATTTTACTGTGCAAGCCTTCCACAAGATCATTAATAAATAAATGGATGAGAATAGGTCCCAGTACTGACCCCTGAGGTACCCCACTAGCGACAGTGACCCAATCTGAGTGTGTACCGTTAATAACCACCCTCTGTTTTCTATTACTCAGCCAGTTACTTACCCACAGACAGACATTTTCTCCCAGTCCGAGCATTCTCATTTTATATGCTAACCTTTTATGAGGTACAGTGTCAAATGCTTTGGAGAAGTCCAGATATACGACATTCTTTGATTCGCCGTTGTCAAGTCTAGAACTTACCTCTTCATAGAAACTGATTAAATTCGTTTGGCATGACCGATCCCTCATGAAGCCATGCTGATATGGCGTTATTTTATTATTTTAATTGAGATACTCCAAGTTAGCATCTCTTAGAAAACCTTCAAACTGTTTACCCACAACAGATGTTAAACTTACCGGCCTATAATTTTCAGGCTCTGTTTTGGGACCCTTTTTGAATATTGGCACCACATTTGCTATGCACCAATCCTGTGGAACTTTCCCTGTCAGTATAGAGTCCGTAAATATCAGAAATAAAGGTCTGGCTATGACATCTCTTAATTCCCTTAGGATACGGGGGTGTATGTCATCCGGTCCTGGCGATTTGTCTATTTTAATCTTTTTAAGTCGCTGTTGTACTTCTTCCTGGGTCAGACAGGGCACTTTTAATGGGGAATTTACTTTTACATTCTGCATTTCATCTGACAGTTTATTTTTGTCAGTGAATATAGTGGAGAAAAAAATATTTAATAGTTTTGCTTTATCCTCGTCGCTCTCTGCAACACCCCCCTCATTGCTATGTAGAGGGCCGACTCCTTCAGATTTATATTTTTTACCATTTATATAATTGAAGAACATTTTACGGTTAGTTTTACTCTCTTTGGCAATTAATCTCTCGGTCTCTAGTTTGGCAGTTTTTATTAGTTTTTTACATATTCTATTTTTTTCCTTATAGTTTATCAGTGCTTCCTGGCTCCCCTCCTGTTTTAGTGATTTATATGCTTTCTTTTTGTCATTTATTGCTTTCTTTACGGTTCTATTTATCCACATCGGTTTCTTATTGTTTCTTAGCCCTTTATTCCTATAAGGTATGTACCTCTCACAATTAGATGTTACAATGCTTTTAAAAGTCTCCCATTTTGTGGTTGTATTTTTATTTTTAAGGACATTGTCCCAGTTAGTTAGGCCTATGGCCTTGCTTAATTGGCAATATTTAGCTTTTTTGAAGTTTGGTATTTTTGTTCCTCCCTTTAGAAACTCTCGTTTGAAGGATAATTGGAAGGTTATAACTTTATGGTCACTATTTCCCAGGTGGTTTATAATAAATTTATTATTGTTTTTGCCTCCATGTATTTCTACCCACAGTGACTCCACATTTTCATGTCCCTCACTTATATTTTCTCGACCTACAGCAGTAAAGAAAAATGGCTGGGTTGTTATGGAAACCTGGTGTAAAACTGTGTGTATGTGGAGACTAAGGGCCTGCGAGCTTCTATTTGCTAATAAGGGTCATGTGACCAGAGACCTGGTCTAATTTCGTGATTGTAAATGCGGATTCTTTTAGCGGACATACACACACATACACTCAGCTTTATATTATATATATATATATATATATATATATATATATAAAATCTATTGCTAGAAGCGAAATAACTTATTGTATTACTAACTGCTTGGATGTAAATTGAATGTAAATTGAAGAGCTAGCATATTTTACCTGATGCAGGGCAATGTTTCACTTAGCATATATTGCCATATGATTGCATAAATAATTATTTTTATTAAGGAAATTCTCTTTTTGTCGCACAATGTCATTTCACCATGTGTTTTACTGGCTTTTAACCAGTTTTCAAGGGTGAAACTTTTCAGCTGATTACAAGAATGCAGACCAATGAATATTTATGAGTCAGAGGACGACCATTAACTTGAGGCAATGATTTGAGTCTTCTCTTTTTTCTTTTGCAGCTTTCTTCTTTGTATCCAACCTCTTGATAAATTAATTGAATAATTGTAGGGCAGTTGAGGTTATCTACTGCTTCAGTTTGATGACGAATGAATATGTTTGCATAATTTCAAACAAACAGGGTCATCAATGAAATTAAATTCAATGCATTAACTAAAATTGAATGTTATCTAAGGTACATCCATTTATCATACATAACTAAACGAGAGTGTACATATTAATTAAGCACAGGCTATAGGTTATTATAATTAGCGATGAGGAAAGTTATGAAAAATTAGATTCGGCTGCTTCACCGAATTTCACAAAGAAATTCATGACGAATAACTCTGATGCTAGAATTGTGTCCTTATAGGGGTTAATCTGGTAAAAAATAAATAAATACTCACCTTTAAATTTGCTTGCCGTCACTGCCAACTTGATTGAAGACAATGTGCGAAATCTCACGCGGTGACGTGATGACGTTATAATGCTGGTCAGGTATGACTGATGACGTCACCATGTCCGGTCAACGAGCTGGAGTTGAGTGAACACTAGGGAAGTTTGGGTTCGCCGGGTTCGGATGAACTTCGTCGCAAAGTTCGCGTTCAGGACCCGAACATGACCCGAACTTGACCCGAACCTCATTGAAGTCAATGGGGACCAGAACTTTGGGGCACTAAAATCGCTCTGAAAAAGTAATGGAAAGGGCTAGAGTGCTGCAAAAGGAAGCAGAATGGGGGAAAGAGCTGGACAATTTCCATGTAAACAAATGTGGATAGGGAAAATAACATAAAATACATAACAATTAAAAATAATAATCTAGATCTAGGAGGAGGAGGTCCATATGGAGTAGGAGGTTGAGGAGGCGGTGGACTTGGCAGTATAGGTGGAAGCGGTGGTGGTGGATAAGACTCGCCAACAACACTGTTTTTTGTTTTTAACTTTTTATTTTTATTTGGGTAAACCCCAAAATATTGGGAAATATAGAAAAGAAAACAAAGAGAAAGTGCGCTGGAGTATAACAAACACTGGGTGAGGCGAGTATACATGTCTATTCTGCACAATGTACGGACAAGTCCAGTGGGATCCATGCCTGGTTCATTTTAATGAACGTGAGCTTGTCCACATTGGCTGTGGACAGGCGGCTGCGCTTGTCTGTGATAATGCCCCCTGCCATGTGCACACATACTGTTCCACCATGTTGCTGAAATGCTGCCTCCTGCTAAGACGTTCCATATCAGTTCGTGGTGCTGGTTCTTGTGGTGTGCTGACAAAGCTTTTCCACATTTTGGCCATGCTAACTCTGCCTTCTGAGGTGCTGGCGGGGCCCCAGCTGCATTGGCGACTTCTTTCTCCTCCTCTGCCTTCGCCTTGTGCTTCCACTGAGGCCCCAGTGTCAGGTGGGACTGCTATCAGCAGCGCGTCTACCAACATGCAGAATATGTTTCCCAGTCAGGTATGCAGTGCAGGGCTAGTGTGAAAGAAAAAAGGGGTATAGATCACCCAACAATCTAAACGCCGCCCAATTTACAGAATATATTTCCCAGTCAGGTATGCAGGGCAGGGGTAGTGTGAAAGAAAAAAGTGGTATAGATCACCCAACAATCTAAACACCGCCGAATTTACAGAATATATTTCCCAGTCAGGTATGCAGTGTAGGGGTAGTTTGAAAGAAAAAAGGGGTCATGGAGCGTTCCCGCCATCCGGCATCTATTCGCCATGCTGAAGGATTATTTTAAAAGTGTGTAGAAGCCACACAGGGATCCCACACTGCAGATTTATAATGGACTCATCATGGAGATTTTACAGCATATAACTACAGCACCCAACAATCTAAATGCCGCCGAATTTACAGAATATATTTCCCAGTCAGGTATGCAGGGCAGGGGTAGTTTGAAATAAAAAAGGGGTATAGATCACTCAACAATGTAAACACCACCAAATTTACAGAATATATTCTCCTGTCAGGTATGCAGTGCAGCAGGAGCCCACCCTCCAAGCCACTTGTGAATGACTGTTCTGATAACCGTGGAAATGTCCACCCACAATCTAAGAACTGGATTTACTGATTTCACTCAGAGAAATGCAGTGCAAGCCGCAAATGTACTTTATGGCAAAAATAAGTGATTTTTTTCACCAACAATGTCCCAGTTGTGTTTACTGGTTATATTTCACTCTCAGAAAAGCAGTACAGGCCACAAATTTACTTTATGACAAAAATAAGTGATTTTTTTCCCCAAAATGTCCCAGTTGTATTTACTGGTTATATTTCACTCTCAGAAATACAGTGCAGGCCACAAATGTACTTCATGCTAAAAAATAAGTGATTTTTTTCAACCACAATGTCACAGTTGTATCTATTGGTTATATGTCACTCTCAGAAATACAGTGCAGTCCTCAAATCTACTTTATGGCAAAAAAATTATAATTTGTCCCTCCAGAATTTAACAGATGGATTTAATGAATTGATTACACTGCCACATATGCAGCACAGAGGCACTTTACAGAAAAAAATTGAATATGTCACCCCTGGGTCCCTGAACTCACAGACGGATTACCTATATTATTCCCTTCCCCTGGCACATATGCAATGCAGGTGCACTTAAAAATTGGGTATATGTTGCCCACTAAACTACAAGAACAGGTTTAAATTATTGTCCCTGGCACATATGCAGGTACAAGTGCACTGAACTTGCACAAAATGGCTGCAGACGCTCACCTAACTAACAGATGGATTCAAATTTATTTTTCTGTTTCACCTGGTTTCTGGGCAGGGTACAAAAAGGTTGCATTGCACCCACAAAAAAAAAAAAAAAAATCGCTGTAGATCGCAGACTTAACACCAAGCTCTGATATCAGATTCTTTGCAAATCTCTCCCTCATAGCAGCAGCAGTAGCAAGAGCTGACGTGACATGCGGCGCTACGTGACTTCAGCTTATATAGAGGCTGGGTCACATGCTGCACTGGCCAATCACAACCATGCAATTAGTAGGCATGGCTGTGATGGCTTCTAAGGGCACACATCTTAAACGCTTGTTGATTGGCTGCCCTGCAGCCTTTCAACAAGCTTTATTAAATGGTCAAACAACGAACTCGAACCCGAACTTTT
This sequence comes from Bufotes viridis, assembly GCA_033119425.1. Lineage (NCBI taxonomy): Eukaryota > Metazoa > Chordata > Amphibia > Anura > Bufonidae > Bufotes > Bufotes viridis. Next base: position 292,245,696 of record CM065591.1, on the reverse strand, counting down.
ACGGAAAAGTTGGGATTCGGGTACCAAAAACCCTAAAGTTCAGTACGAACCCAAACTTTACAGTTAGGGGTCCGCTCAATACTAATGGTGACGTCACACGCCACCCTGAGAAAGATTTTGCACAGTATCTTCACTCAAGATGGCCGCGACGGCTTCTCTGTAGAGAAGTCCCGAACTATTCGCCGGCGAACAGTTCCCGGCGAACACTGCATGTTCGCGTTCGCCGCGGCAGGCGAACATATGTGATGTTCGATTCACCCCCTATACTTTATCCTTGAGCAAACTTTGACTCTGTACCTCACAGTCAGCAGACACATTCTAGCCAATCAGCATACCCTCCCTCCCAGACCCTCCCAACTCCTATGAAAAAGCAAGGACAGCATCCATCTTAGATTCATTCTGAAGCTGCAGTGTTAGAGCAGGGAGAGTGCTGCTGCTGCTGAATTAATAGGGAAAGCATTAGCTAGGCCAGTGTTTTGTGTCCACTCAAGTCCTCAAAGACTCATCGGCCTCTTGGCTGCGGACAAGAATTGGACATGCTCTGTCTTTTGTGGAGCTGCGGCTGGATATTTCATTTACAATGAATGGGTCCGCATCCATTCCGTAGAATTGCGGAATGGATGCAGACAAAAATTGCGGATGTGTGAATGGGGCCTTAGGTCCGGATGCATTGCAGATGCGTTCAGTGAAAACTGTGCGACTTCACAGGCAAAGCCATTCAGTTTTGCCTGTGATTCAGTTCAGTTGTTCAGTTTTTTCCGCGCGGGTGCAATGCTTTTTGATGCGTTTTTCACACGCATGATAAAAAACTGAAGGTTTACAAACAACATCTCCTAGTAACCATTAGTGAAAAATGCAACTCACCCGCACTTGCTTGCGGATGCAGTGCGTTTTTCACGCAGCCCCATTCACTTCTATGGGGCTAGGGCTGCGTGAATAAAGCAGAATATAGAACATGCTGCGATGCACAAGTGATGCGTGAAAAAAAACGCTCATGTACACAGACCCCTTGAAATTAATGGGTCAGGATTCAGTGCGGATGCTATGCGTTAAATGTCACGCATTGCACCCGCGCGGAAAACTCGCTCGTGTGAAAGGGGCCATCCGCTGTAAGGACAGCGTCCTGACAGCACCACAAAAAGCCCTTTTTAGGGCTGGTACATCAGTCTGCTTTTATTTATTTTTTCTATATATATATATTGCATTTGCCTGCCCATGTGTGAGAGGCCGCAGGCCCACAGACTGTACTATGTGCACACCACTCATATAGGGTGGCACAGTACCTTGCAGATAAAAAAGTCATTAAATTTTTACCCTTTAATTTAATTGCAGTTGCTTGCCAGTGTGTGTCAGGCCCACAGACTACATTGCACGGCGCAAGCTCAGTGACCTAAAATTCAAACGAAGCGGACCGAGCATGGGTCTTTTTCCATCTCCCGGTTCCAAAAATCTATTCACTACACCGGCCCTGGCCCTGATAAGGGACAAAACAGAGATTAAACTGATAGGAATAGTACTTAGTTAATACTAGTTGCATTGGTGGCAAATTCCATTGCAAGTGCCCAAAATTAGAAGGAAGCGGACAGAGCAAGCTTTTTTCTCTATCTCCCCATGTAAGGATTCAATTCAATACACATCCCCTGATAGGGGAGTTAATAAAGATTAAAATGGCAAGAATAGTAGTTCACACTATTTGTATTGGTGGCACAGTACACTGCGCGACGCACACGCAGTGCCCCAAATTGAAAGTAAGAGGCTAGACCAATCATCTTTTTCAATCTCCCGATTCCTAAAATCTATTCGATACACTGGCCCCTGATAGGGGACAAAACAGAGATTAAACTAGTAAGAACAGATTTTTTTAATTTAAAAAAAGAGGACCGCCTCTGCAGAGCTGGGTATTTTTTGGCCGCGTTACTGAACGCTCATGCACAATGGCTGCATTTTTTTTAGAGCGTGCCCTGAGAAGAGTTCTGGATCAGGCCGTAGATGAGCATGAAGAGGAAGAGTTGTGGTCACCTTTACCACCAGAAGCAGCCTTATCGTCGTCGATTGCTGGACCTGCGGCAACGCAGAGAGAGGAGTCTGAAGAAGAGGAGTCAGAGGAGGAAGGTGGCATTGAGGAGGTGGAAGACCAACCACAGAAGGCGTCCCAGAGGGCTTGTTGTCACCTTTCGGGGACCCTTGGTGTTGTATGTAGCTGGGTAGAGGAAGAGACCTCCAATGACGTCAGTGAGGACAAGGAACGGGACATGGCTAGCTTGGTATCCAACCTTGTGCAAATGGGGAGTTTGCGGTTGTGCAAATGGACTGTTTGCGGTTGTTTGCGGTGCGTTAAACGGGGAATTTGGTCTGTTAGAGTTTGGTCTGTCAGTGTGAAGCGGGCGTAACCCTTACACTACCTGATCGATACAACATCATACCTGATCGTATACACAAACTGGATGTTTTAAAGCACGTTATTCCAAACAATTTAGGAATGTTAGGTGATTTATGCCCTTTATGGATTAAAACCCGACTCTGCATCAACTACGTAATTTTCCATGGGAGTTTTGCCATGGATCCCCTCCGGCATGCCACAGTCCCTCTTCTCTGTGAGTAAATGGATGAAGTAAATATGATTTTTAGTTTTTTTTTGCCATTTCAGGAAAAACAGATTTGTTTTTACCATTAAGCACCAAAAAATTCAGCTTCATGCAGAATCAAATTTTTCATGAATTTCAGATCAAAGTCAATTTGAAAAGTCAGTTTATTTGGCGAATCAGACCCGAAACAAATTTCAAGAAATTAGCTCATCTCTAAAGATTACTTTGGTCCTGTCCTTTATTTTTGGGGGAAGGGAGGTGATTAGAACTTTTATATTTTTTATACTTTTTTTTTTAAACTTTTTTTTATGTCAACCTAATCATTAGATTGTTATTTGTATTCTGTAAAGGTATTTTATCCAGTACAGAATGGAAAAATCAGTTTATTTCAATGCAGTGCTTCCTGTAGACCCATATTAGAATACTTCAGTGATCAGGCATCGGACCCCCAATCAGACTCCGGCCTATCACTATTAGGTAACAGCTTCCCCATTCACAGCTGGGGGAGGTTGTTACCAGAGCAGAGCGTGTAGCTCCCCATTTGGCCACGCTTTTGATCTTATTCCATACAACTATTTACTGTGTAATTGCTTTCTGTGTCTGTCTGTCTTGTACTTTTGCAGTTTAGGAAACATCGACCAGTTGCTGACTTGCCGCTTAGGGCTTACACTGCAAGTAGGCAGGGAAAGCGGGTTGGGTTTAGTGTTGAGCGCGACTAAACTAAAATGTACCCTTTGACATACAAAATCACTGTGACAACTTTATCTCACAGTGATTTTGTAGTGAAAGCGTCACAGAGAGGCACGGAGCAGTATCTATCATGTTACTGCTTCGTGCCTCTGATGTCCACCGCGCAGCTTGGCTCTCATTCTCGCTGCGGATAACACGTAGGAGATCAGCTCGTCTGCAAGAGCCCTAACTTATGTTCTTGTTTAAAATGGTACTCAAATAAAATATATCCATGCTTTTGTAAAGCTTGTAAATCTGAGAATCATAATTTGATTTGTCAAGTACAGTTATATCATTGAATATAATAGTAGTTCAATAGTATCATTGAATTCTGCATTATGTGAATAGCAGAGGATCCCATGGTCCCATAGTTAGTGTTAGAAAGTGCTACCCTCTCACCCCTGCACTCCCCAGACAGAACAGGGACAAGTGCCAAATAATTCCACAGTGTGCTAAACTAGAATTTTTTGTACCTCCAGAGAAAAATCCCAAAAGATAAAGTATTCTGTGGAATTACTACTCTACAGTCCGAAAATCCTAAATTGTGTACTAAATAAATTGAGGAAATTGAAAAAAGATATAAAAAATGAAGTTAGAACCAAGTATTATGCCCATAGTTAGTGCTAAGAAAATTAAAGTATCCCAAGTGGACTTCAAATTGAATTTCAGGAAAAATGTTATTTGCCACAAAGCCAAATTTCCGTGCGCTTCCTGGTAATGAATCAATTTCTCCAAAAATGGTGGCTGAAAGTTAAAAAAATATATATACAGTACACATCTCATCCACTTGATCACAGAGAGGTCATCCGCTTCTGTCTTGATTGAACAAAACTGCCAAAGGACCAGCGGTGGGTGTGATGACCTCACCACGTGATGACTATATCACGCATGCCCAGCTTGGTCATGTGGTGACGTCATCACGTTCGCTGCAGGTCCTTTAGTGAGTTTTCTTCAATCAAGATGGGAGCGGATAGCCTCTCCGCGATCAAGTGAATAAGTTGAGTATATTTTTTTTAAATCCCTGATTAACTCCTGAGCAGCTGAATGTGAGTCACAGATGTCTCCACCAACCAAGCATTTGAGGTGTTAAAATATGGGGGCGCAATCGCCGTTCCCAGTCATTGCGCCCACTCCATGCAATTGAAAGTGATTTGTGACAAAGTAATTCACAACTAATCAAATTTTTTGTCTTGTCTGCTGAAACTAATTAAAAAAAAATTTGCTCATCTCTACCCGCAGACCATAGGAACACAAAACAGGACCTATGGTCTTCAATAGTAAGCAACCCCTATTTTCCTATAGCATACAAGACCAAAATAAGTCCAGCATACAGTATCCTCTCACCACTCCACCAAGACAAAGAACCTTGCCACTTAACACTTATAGAATAGAGCATCCAAACACTCCCCATGAAAAAAAAAAAACTGTTGCAAATGTTCTACCTTTACTGTACTAAGTATACAAATAACAGTAACTTACAGCATCAGGAGCAGGGCATATTTTGGTCACAGAGGTTGTGTATATTAACTAATAAAGTGTCTATCGCTAAAATGTAACTTATTTCATATCCATAAAAACGTGGCTGGTTCTCTTAGTTAAAGGCTAAAATGAGCCTACATAAGTCCTGGATCAAAGTAGGCCCAGGTGTGAATATGGTGTAACACCCTGAGACAAGATCCTAGGTCTGTGTTATAATCAGGGGCCCGAATATATGTCAGTAGGTGTGTTGGACTCTATTAACACAGCCCCAACACACCATAAAGACCACTGACCAACCCTAGGGTACAGATATATGAGATCATGTGTCATTAACCCTATATAGCTCCCCTGAACAGAACACATACACTGGCTACTCTGTAATGCTGCTTCCTAGCTAATGGTTACAATGTGTCGAGAGAGCAGGGGCGTAGCTAGAAATGACTGGGCCCCACAGCAAATTTTTGTATTGGGCCCCCCCTACCCGCGCGTTTCGCTCCCCCTCTATAATGTGCCAGCCATATAGCCCCCCTATAATGTGCCAGTAGTCAGCCATATAGCCCCCCCAGCCCCCCTATAATGTGCCAGTAGCCAGCCATATAACCCCCCTATAATGTGCCAGTAGTCAGCCATATAACCCCTCCTATAATGTGCCAGTAATCAGCCATATAACCCCCCCTATAATGTGCCAGTAGTCAGCCATATAAACCCACCCTATAATGTGCCAGTAGCCAGCCATATAGCACCAGATGCCCCCATAGTGCTCCTCTCCCCATAGTGCCCCCTATAATGTGCCAATATCAAGTGCCTCTGTCTTCCCCCATCCCAATATCATAGTGCCATCCTCTCCCCTGCCCCTAATGTGTGCCAATATGAAGTGCCTATCTCTCCCCCATTTGCCAATATTATAGTGCCAATAGCCCCTCCTCCCCTGTGGCAGTAAAGTAAAAGTCCAGTATTAAAAAAAAAAAAAAATCCTGTCTTTCAGAAAAGTTTGTGAAGGGAATCGAACCTGTGACCATTAGGATGAAAGGCAAGCCACTTATCCACAAGACCATACAAGCTGAATAGCCAGGTAGTTAAAAAAAAAAAAAATAAGACCTCTAGATAAGGAGAACTTTGATAGTGTATCTATACACATTACAGCTGCCCCAACACACCAAGCTCTGCGACATCAATATACAATGTGCTGGTGCAGCTGTAATGTGTATGGATACACTATCAAAGTTCAGCTCATATGGCTTTGTGGTTAAGTGTCTTGCCTTTGAACCTAATGGTCGCAGGTTCGATCCCCAGGGCAAGCTTTTCTGAAAGAATGAAAAAATAAGTTTTAAGTAGACAAGGGAGAGAGTACACTGCGATTCACTGAGTAATTAGCGAAGGGAGAGGAGTGAGGACAACACGTGCTTGCCGGGCCCCCTGTAAGCCCGGGCCCCGAAGCAGCTGCTTTCCCTGCTTCCCCGGTAGCTACGCCCCTGCGAGAGAGGCTAGTGTGCCCCTACTAATATCATTTGCTCGACGGGTTTCTTAGCTGCTGTATGATGCAGCTTAATCATCAGGAGCATTCAACGTTAGGAAGCCGGCACATACAAACAAACATACAGATATCGCTGCATGCTTTATTGTCTTAGCGTGCAGCAACGTAGCCTGCGGCACTGGGAAGGCCGTAGCATGGCCGACTGATGCTGCTCCTATTAAAGAAACAGCCACACCCCCTGGGCTGACCAGAGCATCGTGGGAGCCAATCAAGCAGGGGCATTACCGGAGACCAGGCCGCCCCTACCTCGCCTCATAACATAACATGAATGGAGCGCCGAGGTATGTATGTAGTGTGGAGTGACTACGTGCAGCTTAAAATAAACCCTGTGACATCTATCCCACTAGGATATGAAAGGAAGGTAACCACCTCAAAAATAATAGGTATGTATTGTAAATAATAAGTGTTAAACGTTAAAGAAAAATACATCACATTTTTTTGAAATTACTACCAATTGTAATCGCTAACCGCAGCACTACAGAATGTCGCAGAAATAGTGCTAGAGGGAAAGGACCATGTGTCCACGATACCAGTAAATGTACCATAGCAAAAGGTGGGAACAGGCAGAAAATATTATCTAGCCATCGTATTCACTCAATAAAGCTGGTATATGAGATGAACTCGTTAAGTCCATAAGGTTTTATGGTCTGCAAAGTGAAGGTCCATTGGGCCTCCTTTTGAAGGAGGAGCTTGTTAACATCACCTCCCCATGCAGAAGTTTTGACATGCTCAATACCCTGAAAAACGATACATATAAGACAGAGTTCAGACTAAGCAGATATGTTTCTACACTCAGAAGTGCATAACCATAAGGCAAATGAAGTTGATTAAAAGATGGCTGCACAATACATCATAAACTAACAGAAGAAAAAAAAAAATGGGCTCATTCCAAAAATTGGAATGAAGGAAGCTCTTAGCGCACATTTTTGATCAAAAGTATGTCGGGCCCAAGTACCACTTCACGGCGGCTTCCGCACAAGGGTCCCTAACACTACAAATACTGCCTCTTATAGACTTACCAGTCTCCTTATTTTCAGGGCACTGCAGGAACCAGCTAAATTGCTTTTGTGCTGAGAAGTCCCAGGTACTTGGGCGTTGCTCAGTCCAAAAGAGGCGCCACCCTCAATATATACTATAAGACAGAGTTCAGACTAAGCAGATATGTTTCTACACTCAGAAGTGCATAACTATAAGGCAAATGAAGTTGATTAAAAGATGGCTGCACAATACATTTTAAACTAACAGAAAAAAATAAAAAAGGGGCTCATTCCAAAAATTGGAATGAAGGAAGCTCTTAGTGCGCTTCCTTCATTCCAATTTTCGGATTGAGCCTCTTTTTTATTTTTTTCTGTAAGTTTATGATTTATTGTGCAGCCATCTTTTTATCAACTGAAAAACACTCAGTACTCTCTGGTAGTGATGAGCGGCAGGTGCCATATTCGATTTCGACGAAATTCGCGAATATTCGAATGAATATTCGTTTCATATTCGTCGAAATCGAATATTCGTCATTTTTTCTAGTTATCGCGATTAACATGCGATTTAAATAATCGCATATTGCGATTTGTACTTAAGGCTACTTTCCTATTGGTTTCATATCTAGAATTAGCGAGGATGACGAATATGACGAATGTATTCGTCTATTCCTCAAAACGAAGATAACGAAGTATTCTACATCTTCGTTTTAGCTACCTATTCGTCAACTTCGCTAATTCTAGCAATCAAATAGGAAGGTTGACTATAGAGACAGCTGTGTTAAATTAGCTATGCGATTTTTTTTTTTTAATAAATAGAATACTTATAATAATTTTATCAAGTAATATAATTATTGTATTAAAAAAAAAATCGCATAGCGAATTTAACACAGCTGTCTGGTAAGTCAACCTTCCTATTTGATTGCTAGAATTAGCGAATAGCGAAGTTGACGATGACGAGACGAATAGGTAGCTAAAACGAAGATGTAGAATACTTCGTTATCTTCGTTTTGAGGAATATGACGAATACATTCGTCATATTCGCTATTCGCTAATTCTACCAAGCCAACCATAACTTCTGTGCTCATGGAGCGTCCCCATCACCATGGGAACGTCTCCATATACTAAAATGTACTGTCGGATTTGAGGAATTACGTTGAAATCGCAATGCGATTAATTCAAGTTATATTAATCGCATTGCGATTTCAACTTAGAGCTGGGTTTATAATGGGTCAGCTTGCTAGAATTAACGGTTAACGAATATGGAATATAGCAGCAGTGCTAAGTTGAAATCGCAATGCGATTAATTTAACTTAAAGTATTCGCATTGCGATTTCAACTTAGCACTGCTAGTGCATAGCATTAGCTATACTCCATATTCGTTAATTCTAGCCTATGTAAGATAGCAGTGCTAAGTTGTAATCGCAATGCGATTAATTTAACTTAAAGTATTCGCATTGCGATTTCAACGTAATTCCTCAAATCCGACAGTACATTTTAGTATATGGAGATTCTCCCATGGATGGGGACGCTCCACATGAGCACGGAAGTCAGCAGAAGCGGCAACGGGCACTGACTAGAGCAGCCAGGAAGCCAGGAATCCTCAGGACAGGTAAGAACTACTTTTGGGAAGTAGGAAAGAAAAAAATATAACTAAAAAAAAAAAAAAAAAAAAAAAAAACACGAATAATCGAAATAGCGAATTTATAGCGCTATATTCGAAATATTCGCGAATTAGCGAAGTGCCGATATTCGCTAAAAAAATTCGCTTTTCGAATATTCGCGCTCAACACTACTCTCTGGGTGATCTTGTAGTATATGTTGGGCAATCGGGGTATCGGCTTCATTCGCAATATTGTGGGTGCAATGAAACATTTTTGTACCCTGCCCTGAGCCCAGTGACACAGAAAAATAAGTTTTAATCCATCTGTTAGTTAGGTGGGCGTCAGAGCCCATTTTGTGGAAGTGCAGTGCACTTGCATCTACATATGTGCCAGGGACAATAAAATAATGCTGTTCTTGTAGTTCAGTGGGCTACATATACACATTTTTTAAGTGCACCTGCATTTCATATGTGCCGGGGGAAGGAAAAATAATAGGTAATCTGTCTGTGAGGTTTTTTTTCTGTAAAGTACCCCTGTGCTGCATATGTGACAGTGTAATCAAGTCAGTAAATCCATCTGTTAGATTCTGGGGGGGACAATTTTTTTTTTATTTTTTTGCTAAAAAGTCAGTTTACGGACTGTGCTGCATTTGTCATATTTAACATAAAGCAGTAAATTAATCTGTTTCATTGTGGGTGTAAAAAATCACCTTTTTTGGCCCAGAAAGTACATTTGCGTCCGTTGCTACATTTGTCATATTCAAAATAAAGCAGTAAATGAATCTGTTTCATTGTGGGTGTAAAAAAATACCTTTTTTGGGCCAGAAAGTACGTTTGTGGCCTGCGCTGCATTTGTCATTTTTAAAATAAAGCAGTTTAATAATTAGTTTCATTGTGGGAGGAAAAACCACGTTTTTTGGGCAAGAAAGTATGTTTACGGCCTGCGCCGAATTTGTCATATGTAAAATAAAGCAGTTTAATAATCTGTTTCATTGTGGGAGTAAAAAAACACTTTTTTGGGGCCAGAAAGTATGTTTGCGTCCTGCGCTGCATTTGTCATATGTAAAATAAAGTAGTTTAATACTGTGATTCATTGTGGGTGTACAAAAATCACCTTTTTTGGGCCTAAATGTATGCTTGCCACCTGGGCTACATTTGTCATATTTAAAATAAAGCAGTAAATGAATGTGTTTCATTGTGGGTGTCAAAAATACCTTTTTGGGGCCTGAAAGTACGTTTGCGGCCTGTGCTGCATTTGTCATAAGTAAAATAAAGCATTTTATTAATCTGTTTCATTGTGGGTGTAAAAAAACACTTTTTTGGGGCCAGAAAGTATGTTTGCGTCCTGCGCTGCATTTGTCATATGTAAAATAAAGTAGTTTAATACTGTGATTCATTGTGGGTGTACAAAAATCACCTTTTTTGGGCCTAAATGTATGCTTGCCACCTGGGCTACATTTGTCATATTTAAAATAAAGCAGTAAATGAATGTGTTTCATTGTAGGTGTCAAAAAACACCTTTTTGGGGCCTGAAAGTACGTTTGCGGCCTGCGCTGCATTTGTCATATTTTTAAAAAAGCAGTAAATGAATGTGTTTCATTTTTCACACCACCTCGGTGTGAAGTACAAATAGAAGGATGCTTGACTTTTTCAGTCTAACGTGTGGACAACAGGAGGTGCACTTACACAACTGGATATTTCTCAATATTCTGTTTATTGGTAGACTACAATAAACAACTTTTTTTGGGCCAGAAAGTATGTTTGCGGCCTGCGCTGCATTTGTCATATGTAAAATAAAGCAGTTTAATAATCTGTTTCATTGTGGGTGTAAAAAAAAAAACCTTTTTTGGGCCAGAAAGTACGTTTGCAGCCTGCGCTGCATTTATCATATTTAAAAAAAGCAGTAAATGGATGTGTTTTATTGTGGGTGTCAAAAAACAACTTTTTTGGTCCTGAAAGTAACTTTGTGGCCTGCACAGCAATTCTGATTTGTGAAATATAATCAATAAATACAACTGGGACATTGTGGGTGAAAATAATCACTTTTTTTGGTCATAAAGTACCTTTGTGGCCTGTACTGCATACCTGATTGGGAAATAAATTTTGTGAATCCGTCTGTTAGTTTGGTGGGTGAAGGCAAAGAATGAGGAGAGCGTCAAATAAGGGACGTGGCCCTGTTCGTGGTTCTGCTGGTGTTGGTGGAGCTCCTGTTGCAGAGAGAGGATGTGGTCAATCTGTGATAGCTACACGCCCAAATGAAACACCTTCCTCAGGTGCGAGTAGGCGACAGAACGTTAAGCGTTATTTTGTAGGCCCCAATGCCGCTCTATGAATGGTGAGGCCATAACAATTACAGGTGATAGTAGATTGAGTGGCTGACAGTGCCTCCAGTTCCTTCACATTGCCTCCCACTCGGTCCCCTGCTTAAAGCTCAGAGTTGGCACCTGCAGCCCATGGGCATCTGTCTTTCACATCACCCACTTGCAAATCAGAAAAGCAGTCTGAGCCCCAAGTCATGCAGCAGTCTCTTATGATTTTTGATGACTCTGCTGGCAGGGTTTCCGTGGGCCAACCACATAGCCCTTCCCCACAAGTGGAAGAGATTGAGTTCACCGATGCCCAACCACTTATGTTTCAGGATGTGGACATGGATGGACCTGATGTCTCTGATGATGACATAACACAGGTGCCAACTACTGCAGCTTTCTGCAGTGTGCAGACCGACAAGGAGGGCAGGGGTGAAGAGTGGGTGGAAGATGATCTGGAGGATCATGAGGTCCTAGACCCCACATGGAATTAAGGTCACGCGAGTGACGTAGGCAGTTTGGAGAAAGAGGCGGTGGTCAACAGCACAACAAAAGAGGGAGCAGGCTACAAAAGCAGAGCGGCCGTCCCCTAGACAGTACACCTGCTACTGCCCACCGCACCCAGGGAACCAAAGCCAGCTCCAAGGAATTCTCTGGCATGACAGTTCTTCAGACAATGTGCTGACAACAAGACACGAGTGGTTTGCACGCTGCAGCGGGCTATTTGTGCAAGTGACTAGGAGGGACTTCCTGCCTCTATCTCCACTGTATGCTGCTATGGTGTGTCGTTGTCCTCTATCTCATCTTCCTCATGACCCTGTAGCTCCTCTGGCTGCTCCTGCTCCTCCTGTACTGTCAGCTGAGTAAAAACCACTCATATGGCTTCACATTGCCTGTGACCCTCCCCCTCCTTTTCCTCTTCCAGTTCAGCTCTCACAGGGCTCATGTGGCCGTGAGATCGAGGCGCCATGTCTCCTGTCCCCTGACCAGCCATTGTTACCACCATCTGTTCCAGGACATGAAGCAGTGGAATGACTTTGTTCATACAATAGTCCTGGTGACTGGCAAATAACCTGGCGTCCTCAAACCGTCTGAGCAAACAGCAGGTGTCACGCATGAGCTGCCACTGGCTGACATCGAAGTTACACAGGGGAGTACTCCTATCCGCTTGCATCATCAAGAAATCATTGATGGCCTTTCTCTGTTCGTACAGTCAGTCCAACATATGGAGGGTGGAATTCCACCTGCTGGAAACGTCACATATTAGCCTATGTTGGGGGATGCAGTTCTGCCCCTGCAGCTCAGGGAGGGTGTGCTTTGTGATGTACGAATGGCTGAAGTGCATGCAAAGTTTCCTGGGCATTTTTAGGATGTCTTGCAGATGGGTGGAAGACTTCAGAAACCGCTTGACAACCAGATTGAACACGTGTGCCATGCAGGGTACATGGATTAGCCTTCCTTGACGCAGCCCTGACACCATGTTCTTCCCGTTGTCAGTCAGCATGGTTCAAATTTTCAGTTGTCGTGGAGAAAGCCAGGGTTTGATTTCTTGATGCATTACACGGAGTAGTTCCTCCTCTGTGTGACTCCTTTCGCCAAGGCAAACCAGGTTCAAAACAGTGTGACACCACTGAGTCCTGCACATGTGGTATGCTGGAGGGGCACTGTGACTTGTCCCTGCAGTGGAGGCTGAGAACATGGTGGAGGATGAGGAGGCAGAGGACCAACGGCGTGACAACGTGGAGGCATAAGCGGCGTGACCTGTCCAAGTTGCTGGTGTGTCTGTGCAGGAACCACAGTAACCCAGTGGGCTGTAAAGGACATGTATTTTCCCTGACCGTAGTCACTGCTCCACACGTCGGCACTGCTGTGCACTTTGGCAGACACCGACAGGCTCAAGGATTGGCTCAACTTCTGTTCTACATGTGTGTGCAGGGCTGGTACTGACTTTTTCACAAAGAAATGACAGCCTGGGTTTCTCCATCTCGGCTCCGCACAAGCCATCAGTTCTCTGAAAGGTGTGGAGTCCACCACTTGGAATGGGAGGGACTGTAGCACCAACAACTTGGACAGAAGCATGTTCAGCTTCTGCGCCGTTGGACGCGCACACATACTGTTGTCTAGTGGCAATTGCTTCGGTGATTGATTGCTGAAGGACTGACTGACGAGGAGTAGGTGCATCTGGACCACCAGAAGATGGGATTAACAGACAGCTCCCTTCGGCTAAAACATTTAGGCCTCTGCTACTCCTCTGTGCATGGTCTGGTACTTTTCTGACATACTTTTAGCTGAACTAAATAAATTAAACGGAAATTACAGTAAAATACCACTAAAAGCAATTAATATATTTTTATTTTTGTACTGAAATAGGCCACTAAACGCTTTCACCACAAATAACTGCGGAAATGCATTGTGAATATATTTTTCTTGTTATAAAATACAACCTTATACGCTTTGATCAAAAAAAGAGAGAAATGCGTATATATTTTTCTAGTAGCATTGAAATTCGCCCCTATACGCTTTCACCAGAAATAACTGTAGCAGTGAACTGAGAATATATATTTCTTGTTGGACTGGATTAGGCCACTATACGCTTTGACCAGAAAAAAATTAAAGTGAACTGTGTATATATATTTCTTGAAGTACTGAAATACGCCCCTATACACTTTCAACAGAAATCAATGCAGAAGTGAACTGAGAATATATATTTCTTGTTGGACTCAAATAGGCCACTATACACTTTAACCAGAAAACAATTAAAGACTGAAGTGCATATATATTATTCTTGTAGTACTAAAATATGCCCCTATATGCTTTCAATATAAATAACTGCAACAGTGCAGTGCGTACATATTTTTCTTTTTTAACTGAAATACGCCCCTATATGCTTTCACCAGAAATAACTGCAGCAGTGCAGTGTGTATATATTTTTCTTTTTTACTTAAATACGCCCCTATAAACTTTCAACAGAAATAACTGCATTAGTGACCTAAGAATATATATTTATTGTTGGACTGAAATAGGCCACTATATGCTTTCACAGGAATCAACTGCAACGGTGCAGTGCATATATATTTTTCTTTTTTTACTGAAATACGCCCCTATATGCTTTCACCAGAAATAACTGTAGAAGTGACCTGAGAATATATAGATCTTGTTGGACAGTAATAGGACTCTATACGCTTTGACTAGAAAACTATTAAATAGAGTTGAGCGGACACCTAGAAGTTCACTGGTTTCGGCCGAATTTCATCATAAAGTTCGAGTTCAGAACCCCGAACTTGACCTGAACTTGACCTCAAGTCAATAGGGACCTGAACTTTGAGGCACTAAAATGGCTCTAAAAAAGTCATGGAAAGGGATATGTGTCAAACCGGCTAGGCCCAGAGCTGCTACGAGAGCCCATTATCGCACACCACCAGGAAGGGCTTGAAGCTCAGTGGCACCAACCACTTATCGGTCTGTTGTTTCATTCCCGTCCACAGCTCCTGAGCGGTGTGGGATTTTCCCCAAAACAGATGAGTTTCAAAACAGCCTGCTGTCGTTTCCCCCTGGCTGTGCTGAAGTTGGTGGTGAAGATGTTTCGCTGACCGGATGAGGAGGTGGTAGAGGAGAAAGCGGAGTAGGAGGAGGAGGCAACAGAAGACAAAGAGAAATGCCCTGCAATCCTCTGTGGCAGAAGCACATGATGCAAACTGCTATCTGCCTCAGGCCCAGCAGCCACAGCATTAACCCAGTGTGCTGTTAGGGTGATATAACGTCCCTGCCTGTGCTTACTGGTCTACGTATCGGTGGCTATGTGGACCTTGCCACAGATGGCGTTGCACAGTGCACACCTGATTTTGTCCCCAACTTGGTTGTGCAGGGAAGAGATGGCTCGCCTGGAAAAGTTGTGCCAGCTAGGAACCACGTACTGTGGGACAGCCACTGCCATAAGGTTTTTTAAAATTCTCTGTCTCCACCAGATGGAATGACAGCATTTCATAGGCCAGGAATTTTGAAATGCTAGCATTCAGGACCAGGGATCGCGGGTGTGTAGGGGGTTCCTTTCTCTTTCTCTCCAGTGTTTGGGAGATGGACAGCTGAACGCTTCCATGGGACTTTGTGGAGATGCTTGGTAACGGTGTCGGATGTGCTGGTGTAGCTGCCACATCCTCTGTCACTCCAGAGGGGGAGGAAGAGGCCGAGACTGCAGCAGAAGAGGGAGCAGGAGGAGCCTGAGACCTTTCTTGGTTTTGGAGGTGTTTACTCCACTGCAGCTCGTTCTTTGCATTTAGATACCTGGTCATACAGGTTGTGCTCAGGTTTAGAACATTTATGCCCAGGGGCGTAGCTAACGGCTCATGGGCCCTGGTGCAAGAGTTCAGCTTGGGCCCCCTTCCTTCAGTGCCTTGTGTGTCTTCTTATGCATCACAAGGGTCTTTGGGCCCCCTCAGGCTACTGGGCCCGGTAGCGACTGCTACCTCTGCACCCCCTATAGCTACGCCCATGTTTATGCCTTTAGGCTCTGATTGCACAGCGTGCAAACCATTCGTGTCTTTTCTCCAGCACATTGTCTGAAAAACTGCCACGCCAGGAAACTCTTGGAGCTGGCTTTGGTGTACTCAGTCCCTGGGTGCGGTGGGCGGCAGCAGGCATACTGACTAGGGGAAGACCGCTCTGCTTTTGCACCCTGCTCCCTCTGTGTGACCACTACCTATTCCCCTGAACTGCACACGTCACTCACATGACGCAGGGGACCAGGTGGGAGACAATGTGAAGGAACTGGAGGCACTGTCAGCCACCCAATCTTCTACCACCTGTACTTGTTCTGGCCTCACTATTCGTAAAGCTGTATTCGGGCCTACAAATTAGGGCTGATCGTTCTTTCACCTGCACGCACCTGAAGAAGGTGTTTCATTTGGGTGTGTAGCTGGCACAGATCGACCACATCCTCTCCCTACAACAGGAGCTCCACCAACACCAGCAGCACCACGACCAGGCCCACGTCCCTTATTTAACATTCTCCTCATTCTTTGCGGTTACCCACCGAACTAACAGACAGATTTACCAAATGTATTTCCCTTTTCAGGTATGCAGTGCAGATGTACTTAAAACAAAAAATTGGTATATGTCACCCAACAATGTAACAGACGGATTTACAAAATTTATTTCCCTGTTAGGTATGCAATGTAGGTGTACTTAAAAGAAAAAATGGGTTTATGTCACCCAACAAAGTTACAGACGAATTTAAAAAATGTATTTCCCTGCCAGTTATGCAGCGCAGGGGTACTTCAAAGCAAAAAATGTGAATATGTCACCCCACAATCTAACAGATGGATTTACTGAATTTATTTCCCTGTCAGGTATGCAGTGCGAGTTTACTTTACAGCAAGAATGGTAATATGTCACCCACCGAACTAACAGATGGATTAACTATCTTAATTTCACTGTTACGTATGAAGTGCAGGTGTACCTCATACCAAAAATTTGCTATAGGTCACCCACAGAATTAACAGCCAGATTATTACTTATATTTCTGTGTCAGGGGTACAGAGATGGCGGATTGCACCCACAGCTTATAATCTTGTTGATTGGTTGCCCTGCAGCCTTTTATGGCAAAGTTCGGGTCCGGGTGACAAAAATCATAAAGTTCGGTACAGTTTGGGTTCGCTCAACACTACAATTAACCACTTCAGCCCCCCTAGCTTAAACACCCTTAATGACCAGACCACTTTTTACAATTCTGCACTACACTATTTTCACCGTTTATTGCTCGGTCATACAACTTACCACCCAAATGAATTTGACCTCCTTTTCTTCTCACTAATAGAGCTTTCATTTGGTGGTATTTTATTGTTGCTGACATTTTAACTTTTTTTCATATTAATAAAAAATTACCGAAATTTTTGCAAAAAAATGACATTTTTCGCTTTCTGTTGTAAATTGTTTTTTAAAAAACTAAATTTCTATATGAATTTTTCTCTAAATTTATTGTTCTACATGTCGTTGATAAAAAAAAAATGAAATAAGTGTATATTTATTGGTTTGGGTAAAAGTTATAGCGTTTACAAACTATGGTGCAAAAACGTGAATTTCGGCATTTTGAAGCAGTTCTAACTTTCTGAGCACCTGTCATGTCTCTTGAGGTGCTAGAATGCCAAGAAGACACCACAAATTATTCACGGAGGGGCATGGTGAGCTCATGTATGATTTCATTTTTTTTCACAAGTTAGCGGAAAATAACACTTTCTGAGGAAAAAAAATAAAAATTAAGTTTCCATTTCTGCAAAATTCTGGCAAAAAATTTTTAATCTCCCACGGACTCACTATGCCCCTCAGTGAATACCTTGAGGTGTCTACTTTCAGAAATGGGGTCATTTGTGGGGTGTGTTTACTGTTCTGGCATTTTGGGCTGGGCTAAATTGTGAGCAACCCTGTAAAGCCTAAAGGTACTCGTTGGACTTTACGCCCCTTTACGCACCTAGACTGCAAAAAAGTGGCACATCTGTGGTATTGCCGTACTCAGAAGGAGTAGGGCAATGTGTTTTGTGGTGTATTTTTACATATACCCATGCTGGGTGAGAGAAGTATCTCTGTAAATTGATAACTTTGTATAATTTTTTTTTTAAAGTTGTAATTTACAGAGATATTTCTCACACCCAGCATGGGTATATGTAAAAATACACCCAAAAACACATTGCCCTACTTCTCCTGAGTACGGCGATACCACATAAGTGACACTTTTTTGCAGTCAAGATGCGCAAAAGGGCCCAAATTCCAATGAGTACCTTTAGGATTTCACAGGGCATTTTTACGCATTTGGATTCCAAACTCCTTCTCATGCATTAGGGGCCCCTAAAATGCCAGGTCAGTATAAATACCCCACATGTGACCCCATTTTAGAAGGAAGACACCCCAAGGTATTCCGTGATGGGTATGTTGAGTTCATGTAAAATTTTATTTTTTGTCACAAGTCAGTGGAATATGAGACTTTCCGCTAACTTGTGCCAAAAAAAAAATCTTCTATGAACTCGCCATGCCCCTCATGGAATACCTTGGGGTGTCTTCTTTCCAAAATGGGGTCAAATGTGGGGTATTTATACTGCCCTGGCATTTTAGGGGCCCTAAAGCGTGAGAAGAAGTCTGGAATCCAAATGCGTAAAAATGCCCTCCTAAAAGGTACTCATTGGAATTAGGTCCCGTTTGCGCATCTTGGCTGCAAAAAAAGTGTCACACATATGGTATCACCGCACTCAGGAGAAATAGGGCAATGTGTTTTGAGGTGTATTTTTACATTTACTCATGCTGGGTGTGAGAAATCTCTCTGTAAATGACAACTTTTTAAAAAAATGTATACAAAGTTGTCAATTGACAGAGATATTTCTCTCACCCTGCATGGGTAAATGTAAAATTACACCCCAAAACACATTGCCCTACTTCTCCTGAGTACGGCGATACCACATGTGTAACACTTTTTTGCAGCCAAGATGCGCAAAGGGGCCCTAATTCCAATTAGTACCTTTTAGAAGGGCATTTTTACGCATTTGGATTCCAGACTTCTTCTCACGCTTTAAGGCCCCTAAAATGCAAGGGCAGTATAAATACCCCACATGTGACCCCATTTTGGAAAGAAGACACCCCAAGGTATTCCATGAGGGACATGGCGAGTTCATAGAAGATTTTTGTTTTGGCACAAGTTTGCGGAAATTGACTTTTCTTTCCTTTTTTCACAAAGTCTCCCTTTTCCGCTAACTTGTGACAAAAAGTTCAATCTTTCATGGACTCAATATGCCCCTCAGCGAATACCTTGGGGTGTCTTCTTTCCAAAATAGGGTCACATTTGAGGTGTTTGTACTGCCCTGGCATTTGACGGTCTCCGCAATCATCACATGTATGTTTGGTGATTGATGCACTTACATAGCTTTGTAAACAGCATCTGATATGCCTGCTGTCTGCTCGTCTGGTGGTCCCTTTGTCTGGGACCACCAGAGGAAACATAAGTAAAGTGCACCAATCACTACACACACACCCCATCCCCCACCCCCCATCACTGATTAACCCCTGATCACCCGTGTCACCCCCCCTGATCACCCCCTGTCACTAATCACCCCTCTGTAAGGCTCATTCAGACTTCCGTATTTGTTTTGCGGATCCATGGATCTGCGGATCCGCAAAATACGGACACCGGCAATGTGCTTTCCGCATTTTGCGGATCTGCACATTGCCAGAACTATATAGATAATGCATTTTCTTGTCCACAATTGCGGACAAGAATAGGACATGTTCTATATTTTTGCAGAACGGAAGTGCAGACCCGGAAGCGCGGATCCGTAATTCCGGATCCGAGCGGGACAAAGTCTGTCCCCATAGAAATGAATGGGTCCGCAATTCCGTTCCGCAAACAGAATTGCGGACGTGTGAATGGGGCATAATGGTCCTTATCACCGCCAGTAAGTAAGCTACTTGTTTGGTAGTTAGCACACACCGCACCGCAGTCACTGATTTTGGCCGAGATTTTTTCATCCACATTGATCGATGCGAATGAAAAAATCTGTGCCGTAATTTTTTTTTTTTTTAGCCCAGAGGCTGAAGGGAAAAAAAAAATCTCATTACCCGTATGCTCAATATAAGTAGAATCGCAGAAACTCCTAATGCTGGCCATACGTGTAATAATTGCGGAGCCCCTTTTAATGCCAGGGCAGTACAAAAACCTCACATGTGACCTCATTTTAGAAAGACACACCCCAGGGTATTCCGTGAAGGGTATGGTGAGTACATGTAAAATTTTATTTTTTGTCACAAGTTAGTGGAATATGAGACTTTGTAAAAAAAAAAATTAAAATATCAATTTCCTCTAACTTGTGCCCAAATTTGTTTTTTTCCTTTTTACCTTGTGTTGTCTTCTTTCCAAAATGGGGTCACTTGTGGGGTATTTGTACTGCCCTGGCATTAAAAAAGAGTACTCGCCGTACTCAGTAGAAGTAGGGCAATTAGTTTTGGGGTGTATTTTTACATATACCCATGCTGGGTGAGAGAAATATCTCTGCAAATTGACAACTTTGTATAAAATTTTTAAAAGTTGTCATTTACAGAGATATTTCTTACACACAGTATGGGTATATATAAAAATACACCCCAAAACACATTGCCCTACTTCTCCTGAGTACGGCGATACCACATGAGTCACACTTTTTTGCAGCCAAAATGCGCAAAGGGGCCCTAAAACCAATGAGTACCATTAGGATTTCACAGGGCATTTTTACGCATTTGGATTCTCACGCTTTAGGGCCCCTAAAATGCCAGGGCAGTATAAATACCCCACAAGTGACCCCATTTTGGAAAGAAGACACCCCAAGGTATTCCGTGAGGGGAATGTCGAGTTCACAGAATTTTTTTTTTTGGCACAAGTTAGCGGAAATTGATATTTTTTTTTTTTTTTTTTACAAAGTCTCATATTCCACTAACTTGTGACAAAAATAAAATTTTACATGAACTCACCATACCCCTTAAGGAATAGCTTGGGGTGTCTTCTTTCTAAAATGGGGTCGCATGTGGGGTATTCATACTGTCCTGGCATTTTAGGGGCCCCTAAAGCATGAAAAGAAGTCTGGAATCCAAATGCGTAAAAATGCCCTGTGAAATCCTAAAGGTACTCGTTGGAATTAGGGCCCCTCTGCGAACCCAGGCTACAAAAAAAGTGTCACTCATGTAGTATCGCCGTACTCAGGAGAAGTAGGGCAATGTGTTTTGGGGTGTATTTTTATATATACCCATACGACAACTTTTTAAATTTTTTTATACAAAGTTGACAATTTCCAGAGATATTTCTCTCACCCAGCATGTGTCACGACTGTGACTGATCCAGACAGGTCTGGGAGGAGAAGGTCGCAGCGACTTGCTACTCGCGATAGCTTGTGAGTTTGCTCCGTGTTTCAGGGTATGTCATCCGGGTTTTGCCTTGTGAACCTTTTTGTCCTGACTGGGAGTTTGTAGGCATTCTTCTCAGGTGAGTGCTGTCTGCCACTCCCAGCTACTATATTAGTTTCAGTTTCACTTGCAGTCATTGCCAGATATAGTCCTTACTTCTAGTGCTATGCTGACCTTTGATGGAGATCGTTTGACGGTATTGCTGTGGAGCTCTTGTCTGGCGTGGACTGTCGTTGTTGGGATCATCTTCTCTGCTCCTGACTGGATAAGTCTATCTCTGCTGGAGATTGTTTGTTTGTTGCTGTCTTCCCCTGTCTTCCCCTGTTGTTCTCCTAGACATGAGTGATGGTGACTAGTGCTCCCATCTGCCTTTCCCCAGTCTTGTCTTCTTAGGGTGACTCAGGAATTAGGCATCCTTCTCGCCGCACGGGTTTACACCCCGTCTAGGGTATCAGGGCAGACAGGTGCCAGCTTAGGGTTTGTCAGGGGTGGCCGTTCTATTTCCCATCCATAGATAAGGGTCCCCCTTTCCCTCCGTCTGGTGCAACACGACCGCTGCTGGGATAGCGGTCGTGACAGTATATCTGGCCTTTTTAAAAAAAAAAAAAAAGTGACATTTCCTTTTTTTTTTTTTTTCTGTTGCCTGCTGTTTTGCTTTGTATTTTCTGTTCCACTATGGATCCGGTTATGGTTTTGGCGAAACAATTACAGGGGTTATCCCTTGAAGTGGCAGGATTAAAAGCAACAGTGCTGCAGCAGCAGCAGCAATCCTTGGGTTCCACCGTTGCTACGGGAAACCAAGGTACTCCTGAGCCAAAAGTGGCTTTTCCTGATAGGTTCTCAGGAGGGAGAGACCAATTTGTAACCTTCAGAGAAGCTTGTAAATTGTTCTTCAGGTTACGCCCTAGATCCTCCGGCGGTGAGGAACAAAGGGTGGGCATTGTAATTTCTCTCCTGCAAGGAGATCCGCAGGCTTGGGCTTTCTCCTTACCATCTGACTCTCCGGCCTTACGATCAGTGGAGGAGTTTTTTGAAGCCTTGGGTCTCGTATATGATGACCCGGACAGGGTCTCACTGGCTGAGTCTAAGCTACGTAGACTTCGGCAAGAGAACCGGTCAGCTGAATTATATTGTTCCGAGTTCCGTAGGTGGGCTACGGATACATTATGGAACGACTCGGCCCTTAGGAGTCAGTTCTGCCAGGGGTTGTCTGAAAAATTAAAAGACGCGCTGGCGGTATACGAGGTCCCTGGGTCTCTTGAGGCTGCTATGTCTCTGTCCATAAGAATCGACAGACGACTCAGGGAGAGACTATTAAATTCTACAGAGGCCTGTATAGGGCAGGGATCGGTTTGTTATGATCCAGTCGAACCAATGCAAATAGGGGGCACCACTAGACAGGTGAATCCTTCTAAGGTCCGCCGTAGGTCAGAGGTTTGTTTTCGTTGTGGGGGGAGGGGTCATTTTGTAAAGGTATGTCCCTCAGTACCCAAGAGATCACAAACAAAGGAGCCGCCGGAGAAACTAGAGTCCCCAGA
Organism: Bufotes viridis; assembly: GCA_033119425.1. Lineage (NCBI taxonomy): Eukaryota > Metazoa > Chordata > Amphibia > Anura > Bufonidae > Bufotes > Bufotes viridis. Next base: position 292,223,039 of record CM065591.1, on the reverse strand, counting down.
TTGTGCGGAGGATAACAGTCTGTGCGTATTCGTTTCCTCCATACGCATGTCTCAGTTTTTGTTGTCCGCTACCGTTATGGCGGGCAATAAGACTGAGATCTGTTCCGTCTTTTTGGACAGTGGGGCGGGTGTCAACTTGGTGGATTCACGGTTTGCTCAGGCTCTGGGGTTTACTCCGGAACCGGTACGCAGAACTATTCCTGTTTTTGCCATCGACTCCTTCCCTCTTACTCAGAGAGAGTTAACACAGATCATCCATAATATCCATCTGCAGGTAGGGGACCTCCATAAAGAGCATATCTCTTGTTATGTCCTGGACAGTCTTCTGGCTCCTATGGTATTGGGGCTTCCCTGGCTGGTGACTCACAATCCAGTGGTGGATTGGCAGGCCGGGGAGATTGTGGAGTGGAGTGAACACTGTAAGGACAACTGCTTGAGTAGTAGGTGCTCAACACTCTCTGTAACAACTCTACCTGCCTTTCTGTCAGATTTTATGGATGTGTTCTCTGAGAAGGCTTGTCAGGGGTTACCACCTCATCGTCCATATGATTGCCTGATTAATCTGTTACCTGGGGCAAAACTACCTAAAACCCGGTTATACAATCTTTCCGGCCCGGAGAGGAAGGCTATGAAAGATTATATTTCGGAGAGTTTGGCTAAAGGACACATCAGACCCTCTTCTTCACCCGTGGCTGCAGGGTTCTTTTTCGTTAAAAAGAAAGATGGGGGCCTGCGTCCTTGCCTGGATTTCCGGGAATTAAACCGGATAACTATCCGAGATCCCTATCCTCTTCCTCTCATTCCCGACCTCTTTAATCAGGTTGCTGGTGCTAAATGGTTCTCCAAAATGGATCTCAGAGGAGCCTATAACCTGGTTCGCATCAGAGAGGGGATGAGTGGAAGACGGCTTTAATACTCCGGAAGGGCATTATGAAAATCTGGTCATGCCATTTGGTCTTACTAATGCGCCTGCGGTGTTCCAACATTTTGTCAACGATATTTTTAGTCACCTTATCGGGAGATTTGTTGTGATATATCTTGATGACATCCTGGTCTATTCTCCGGATCTGGATACACATAAGATCCATGTGAGACAAGTGCTGCAGATATTAAGGGCCAACAAATTGTTTGCTAAATTAGAGAAATGTGTGTTCGCCGTAAAAGAACTGCCATTTCTGGGGTATGTGTTGTCAGATTCAGGTTTCCGCATGGATCCAGAGAAAGTCCGGGCAATTATGGACTGGGATCTGCCTGAGAACCTGAAGGCTTTGCAACGCTTCCTGGGGTTTGCCAATTTTTATAGAAAGTTTATAAAGAACTATTCCTTGGTGGTCAAACCACTGACGGACATGACCCGAAAGGGATCCGATTTTTCCAAATGGTCACATGCAGCCAAAACTGCCTTTACATCTCTGAAGGAGAGATTCACCTCGGCTCCTATTCTCGTACAGCCAGATGTCTCGCTTCCTTTTATTGTAGAGGTTGACGCATCAGAGGTGGGGGTGGGAGCGGTACTATCTCAGGGCCCGTCCCTGGTGAATGGCGTCCGTGTGCTTTCTTTTCGAAGAAATTGTCTACTGCAGAAAGGAACTATGATATTGGCAACAGGGAACTTTTGGCTATTAAGTTGGCCTTAGAGGAGTGGCGTCATTTTTGGAGGGGGCGGTTCATCCCGTCACAGTGATTACTGATCACAAAAACTTAGTATATCTGGAGTCTGCTAAACGTCTCACCCCTAGACAGGCTCGGTGGTCGTTATTTTTACTAGGTTTAATTTTGTAATAACCTATCGCCCGGGGGCAAAAATACTAAGGCGGATGCATTGTCTCGAAGTTTTCCTGGAGGGGTGATGTTGATGTTCCAGAGCCTATTTTGCAAAAGGGGTGGTGGTCTCTGCATTACACTCAGGTTTAGAGGGAGGGTGTTGGAAGCTCAGGGGACGCCTGGCCTCCTGCCCCTCGGGTAAACTGTTTGTGCCAGAAAATTTACGCCTGGAGATACTAAAAGAACACCATAACTCCGCACTGGCAGGACACCCAGGTAGTAAGGCAACCTCTGAATTAGTGTCTCGTCGGTTCTGGTGGCCTAAGTGGCGCCAGGAGGTGTTGAATTTTGTGTCTGCATGTGCTACCTGTGCTCGTTCTAAGGTGGATCATACTCGTCCGGCAGGGCGTCTTTTACCTCTGGCCATCCCCAACAGGCCTTGGACGCACCTATCAATGGATTTCATTACTGATCTACCAGTATCAGCGGGGAAGACTGTTATTCTTGTAGTTGTTGACAGATTCAGTAAAATGGTGCACTTTATTGCTCTGACCGCATTGCCTAATGCTAACACACTGGCTCAGGTTTTTATTGACCACATCGTGAAGCTTCACGGGGTCCCTTCCGATATTGTTTCGGATCGTGGTACCCAATTTGTTTCTAAATTTTGGAAAGCTTTTTGTTCTCGTTTAGGGGTTCATCTGTCGTTTTCTTCATCTTTCCATCCACAGTCCAACGGTCAGACTGAACGTACCAATCAAAACCTAGAGACCTATTTGAGATGCTTTGTTTCCGAAAATCAGGAGGAATGGTCATCTTATTTACCGTTAGCTGAGTTTGCCATTAATAATCGTCGTCAAGAATCCACCGATAAGTCACCATTTTTTGGTGCGTATGGTTTCCATCCTCAGTTTTGTACGTTTAGTGAGGGGGCCGTCTGGGATTCCCGAGGAGGAACGATTTGCGTCTTCACTTTCATCAGTGTGGCAGAGTGTGCAAGAAAGTTTGAAGAGAATTGGTGGTAGATACAAACGTGTGGCTGATAAGAAGCGCTCTGAAGGTCCGGACCTTGGGGTGAATGACTTGGTGTGGTTGTCTACCAGAAATATCAAGTTGAAGGTTCCCTCATGGAAATTAGGTCCGAGATTTATTGGTCCTTATAGGGTAATTAAGATCATTAACCCAGTGGCTTTTCGTCTGGAGCTACCTCAGACTCTAAGGATCCATAATGTCTTCCACAGATCTCTGCTTAAGAGATATGTAGAACCTCCTGAACCATTGCCACTACCGCCTCCACCGGTGGTTGTTGATGGCAGTCTTGAGTTTCAGGTAGAAAAGATTGTTGATTCACGATATGTTCGCCGCTCTCTTCAGTACCTGGTGCACTGGAGAGGTTATGGTTCCGAAGAAAGAATGTGGGTGCCAGCATCAGAGATAAAGGCGGACAGACTCATTCGAGCTTTTCATAGGTCCCATCCGGAGAGGCCTGGTCTTGAGGGTCCGGTGGCCCCTCGTAGAATGGGGGGTACTGTCACGACTGTGACTGATCCAGACAGGTCTGGGAGGAGAAGGTCGCAGCGACTTGCTACTCGCGATAGCTTGTGAGTTTGCTCCGTGTTTCAGGGTATGTCATCCGGGTTTTGCCTTGTGAACCTTTTTGTCCTGACTGGGAGTTTGTAGGCATTCTTCTCAGGTGAGTGCTGTCTGCCACTCCCAGCTACTATATTAGTTTAAGTTTCACTTGCAGTCATTGCCAGATATAGTCCTTACTTCCAGTGCTATGCTGACCTTTGAAGGAGATCGTTTGACGGTATTGCTGTGGAGCTCTTGTCTGGCGTGGACTGTCGTTGTTGGGATCATCTTCTCTGCTCGTGACTGGATAAGTCTATCTCTGCTGGAGATTGTTTGTTTGTTGCTGTCTTCCCCTGTTGTTCTCCTAGACATGAGTGATGGTGACTAGTGCTCCCATCTGCCTTTCCCCAGTCTTGTCTTCTTAGGGTGACTCAGGGTTTAGGCATCCTGCTCGCCGCACGGGTTTACACCCCGTCTAGGGTATTAGGGCAGACAGGTGCCAGCTTAGGGTTTGTCAGGGGTGGCCGTTCTATTTCCCATCCATAGATAAGGGTCCTCCTTTCCCTCCGTCTGGTGCAACACGACCGCTGCTGGGATAGCGGTCGTGACAGCATGGGTATATGTAAAAATACACCCCAAAACACATTGCCCTACTTCTCCTGAGTAAGGCGATACCACATGTGTGACACTTTTTTGCAGCCTGGGTGCGCAAAGGGGCCCAAATTCCAACGAGTACCTTTAGGTTTTACATGGCTGTTCACAATTTAGCCCCGCCCAAAATGCCAGAACAGTATACACACCCCAAAAATGACCCCATTTTAGAAAGTAGACACCCCAAGGTATTCACTGAGGGGCATAGTGAGTCCGTCTGAGATTTTTTTTGCCAGAAGTTAGCAGAAATGGAAACTTTATTATTTATTTATTTTCCTCCGAAAGTGTCATTTTCCGCTAACTTGTGAAAAAAAATGAAATGATACATGAACTCACCATGCCCCTCCGCGAATACTTTGCGGTGTCTTCTTTCTAAAATGGTGTCATTTGGGGGGTATTTATACTATCCTGGCATTCTAGCACCTGAAGAAACATGACAGGTGCTCAGAAAGTCAGAGCTGCTTCAAAATGCGGAAATTCACTTTTTTGCACCATAGTTTTTAAACGCTATAACTATTACCCAAACCAATAAATATACACTTATTGGATTTTTTTTTATCAAAGACATGTAGAACAATAAATTTTGTGAAAAATTTATATAGAAATGTATTTTTTTTAAAAAAAATTTACAAGAGAAAGTGAAAAATTTCATTTTTTTGCAAAAATGTCGTTACATTTTTATTAATAGCCAAAAAAGTTAAAACGTCTGCAAAAATGCAATACCACCAAATGAAAGCTCTATTAGTGCGAAGAAAAGGAGGCAAAATTCATTTGGGTGGTAAGTTGTATGACCGAGCAATAAACGGTGAAAGTAGTGCAGTGTGGATTTGTAAAAAAAGGGCCTGGTCACTAGGGGGGTATAAACCTGTGGTCTTCAAGTGGTTAAATCACTTTCCTATCAATGTCCCTAGTGCCTTCTGACGTCTCTCCCTGCACTCCATGCTGTGAAATGATTTCCTTTCACTGCATCATTTTTTCTGTCTTTTTTTCCCACAAACATTTTTCCACTTGCTGCAGCCTTCACACGTCTGTCCCTGCACTCTGAATGCTGGAAAATGTCTGACTGTAAGATGGCAGACGAATTTTTAGGGCTGTGACATCACAGGCCTGGCTAGCTGCTGATTGGCTGCAGAAAGGCACGTCAATCTGGGTGATCCCGCCTTCCCAGAGTTCCTTGCCCCCATGTCCTCAGTCTTCACACATGTAGCCGCAATTCTAGGCAAATTGCGACTCGTAAACACAGCTTTACAGTTCGGTTTCGTTCAACACTACTCGCGAGACATCGGGTAATAACTTTAAAAATTAATTTCGACTGTTAAAAACCTTTTCCCAAACTCGGGTTCGGTTCCAAGTGGTACCTTGGAACCAAACCCGAGTTCGGGAAATGTTTTATTACAGTAGAAATCAATTTATCAAGTTATTACGCAAAGTCTTATTGCGAAGGCTGATCTGACCCAATACCTTCTAATACTGTATGGAGCGCTCTCTCCGTACAGTATTCAAACAAAGTTTTATGCGAATTGACTTTGGATTTTTCATCCGAAGTCGATTCGCTCATCCCTAATCATCAGTTACTGCTTCTCCCACTCAGGCTCCTCCTTGTCCTCTGCTCCATCATCAGTCATCCATAACAGAATGTAATCAGCCAGTAATCCTATTGTGTTTAAACTGAACCCTTATCTGGCCAAGCAGCTAACAATGCAGTTGCTGCTGTACCACGTATTTAATTACACTGCCTTTAGAAAGACCTCATAGTATCACACAAAAATTTTCAGGTCAATTGGAGCACTTTTGATTCTGGCCAAATGAATTTGTACCTGAACTGAATCTTTAAATCCATTCATTAGAATCAGGCCCAAAATGAATTACAAGAAAATTGCTCATCATTGCTCATTATATATATAAAAATGAATTTATGTCTATCTAGACTTCTGTCTAGATGTTCTTTATGCACGGGGGATGTCCCTGGGCAGAGGGGGTAATATAGGGAAATTGATAGGGTGAGTCATCAACACCCGGATCCCTCCTATTCACCTCCTCTGGTATTGCCCCTACCCTTGTATCCTGTGAATTTGATTATCTTTTGGGTTGTTTATATGTTGTATGTGGGACGGTATGTCTCGTTTTAATAGCATAATGAATAAAGTGTTATATTTTAATGATAATTGACCGAAAGGGGTATTCAAAGCTGGAGATTCGTTGTTGTTTTTCTCCCCGAATCAATATTGATAATTTGTTGGAGTGTGTGTTCTTTATGCACGACCAAACGACTGTACCGATCTTCACCAAATTTGGCACACGGGTACATCAGGTGTCCGGGAAGGTTTTAGACCAGGTCTCAGCTCTCTAGGACTTACCGTTCCTGAGATATTCCCCAAAAATGACCTGCTTATAAACAATACAAGGCAGCAAAGTCTTTAACTTGAATTCAAACTGTCACTTACTGCTCCCTGACAGTTTATCTCCACACACACAGTTTTACTCCAGGTAACCATAACAACTCAGCCAAGTCTCATCACTGCTCTAGATGACGTTTAAAGGAAATCTGTCAACAGGATAATCGCTATTGAAGTAAAACCATGGCCTAATAGCACTAAGTACCTTATTTCCTGAGGTTTCCATAACAACTCAGCCATTTTTCTTCACTGCTGCAGGTTAGCTTTAAAGGGACAGGGCGCTGTGGATGATACTGTTAAGGGGGAAGAGTGCTAGGGAGGTCACAGTTCAGGGAGAAAGTGGGGTGGCCATTCAAGTCACCCTTAAAACCCTGCCCCCAAGTCCATATAAGCCACACCTGTGATTTGGTTAGGCCACACCCCCTCCAGAGGTGGGACAGTGATTTTCTCCCTGCAGCTCACATTCAGACAGAACAGTGCTGCTGTCTTACAGTTCACTGTTTAACCCCTTAAGGACCGGGGGTTTTGGGATTTTTGCGTTTTTGTTTTGCGCTCCCTGCCTTCCAAAAGCCATAACATTTTTATATTTCCGCTCACATAGCCATATGACGGCTTATTTTTTGCGGGACAAGTTGTACTTTTTAACGCTACCATTTATTTTTGCATGTGATGTAGTGGGAAACGGGAAAAAAATTCCAAATGGGGTGAAATTGCAAAAAAAAAGCTATTTCACCACAGTTTTACGGGTTTTTAAATTACAACGTTCGATTTGCGATAAAACTGACTGGTTAATTTTATTCTTCAGGTCAGTACGAATCCGGCAATACCTAATATGTATAGTTTTTCTTGCGTTTTGATAGTGAAAAAAATTAAAAGTGGGAATTTTTTTATTTTATTTTTTGTCGCCATGTTTTGACCCCTATAACTTTTTGTAATTATGCGTACGGAGCAGTGTAGGGGCTCATTTTTTGCGGGGCAATCTGAACTTTTAATTGATACCATTATGGGGTGCATATGATGTTTTGATCACTTTTTATTCATTTTTTTAGGAAATGAAGCGTCCAAAAATGGCGAATTAGCCATTTGGACGCTTTCTTTCGTTTTATGTTTACCGTATGGTGAATATTTTTATATTATTATAGTATGGGCGTTTTCGCACATTGCAACACCATTATGTGTAATTTTTTTATTTTTTTATTTATTTTATTTTCATTTTGGGGAAGGGGGTGATTTGAATTTTTATATTTTTTTATTTAATTTTTATTTTTAATCTTTTTTTTATTTTTTACCACTTTCTTATAGTTCCCATAGGGAACTATAAGATGCCATCATCAGATTGCTATTCTCATATATTCCAATGCAATAGCATTGGAATATATGAGAAATCACATATTTCCTATGGAGCCTATTACAGTCATAGGCTCCATAGGAATACTGTAGTAGTAACCTAGGTTTCATTCACAGAAACCTAGGGTACTAAATGCATGCTCCGGCTCCCCTTGTGGCCATCAGGAGCCGGAGCAAAACCGAAGTGAAACTTTCGGTTTTTGTGCGATCAGATGCCGTGGTCAGGATTGACCACGGCATCTGAGGGGTTAAATGTCCGCGATCGGCATCGCTGCCGGTCGCGGACATGAGCTGCGGGTGTCAGCTTGATGAATCAAGCATTTACCCGCAGCTCATGCGCCCGCTGGGGCGCCATCTTTAAAGTGCGGACGAAGGGCGTACATGTACGCCCTTCGTCCTTAAGGGGTTACAAGGACATGCCCCCGATCCTGTTAGGCCACCCCCCCTCCCACTAAGCAAACAGTGAAAAATGAAGTTAAAAATCAACTTCTGTCAGCTGCAGAGATGGGAGGGATGGTGACTTTATCTCTGCAGCTCACACTCAGAGAAGATAGTGCTGTTGTCTTAGGGTGAGCTGTTGAAAGGCCACATCTCTGATTCGGTTAGGCCATGCCCCCCCCCCCCCTCCTGAGGTGGGAGTGACAGTGACTTTCTCACTGCAGCTCACATTCAGACAGAACAGTGCTGCTGTCTTAGAGTGAGCTGTTCAAAAGGACACGACCCCTCCATTTAGGCCACGCCCCTCCCCTCCTGAGGTGGGAGGGATGGTGACTTTCTCTCTGCAGCACACATTCACACAGAACAGTGTTGCTGTCTTAGGGTGAGCTGTTAAAAGGCCACACCCCCTATCAGGTTAGGCCATGCCCCCTCCCCTCCTTAGGTGGGAGTGACAGTAACTTTCTCCCTGCAGCTCACATTCAGACAGAACAGTGCTGCTATCTTAGAGTAAGCTGTTCAAAAGGACACGCCCCCTCCAGTTAGGCCACGCCTCCCCTCCCCTTCATATCCACACTGCCATCCACATGGTCAAATGTCCCTTATCAGCCAATAGAAGATCGCAGGTCCTCCAGGTTGCCATAACAACTGATCATAGGTTTTAGCACTGCAAGGCTTTCTATTCATTTCCACACTGCCCTCCACATGGTCACATGTCCATTATCATCCAATAGAAGATCGCAGGTCATCTAGGTTGCCATAACAATTGATCATAGGTTTTAGCACTTCAAGATATAAACCAGTGCAATAAGTGGACAATTTTTATGGGGCCACTACACAACAAAAAATGAAATATAACCGTGCGAAGCCGGGTCCTTCTGCTAGTCTCATATATATATATATATATATATATATATATATATATATATATAAAAATGAATTTCTGTCTAGACGTCTAGACGTTCTTTATGCGCGACCAAACGACTGGACTGATCTTCACCAAATTTGGCACACGGGTACATGAGGTGTCCGGGAAGGTTTTAGACCAGGTCTCAGCTCTCCAGGACTTACCGTTCATGAGATATTCTCAAAAAATGGCCTGCATTATAGCTAATACAAGCCAGCAAGTCTTTCACTTAAATCCAAACTTTCATTTACTGCTCCCTGCCAGTTCAGTAACCATAACAACCCCCAGCCATGTTCACTGCTGTAGATGAGATGAGGAAATCTGTCACCAGGATAATCACTATTAAAGTAAAGCCATGGCCTATTAGCACTTAGTACCTTATTTCCTGAGGTTTCCATAACAACTCGGCCATTTCTCTTCACTGCTGCAGGTTAGCTTTAAAGGGGCAGGGCGCTGTGGATGACACTGTTAGAGGAGCGGAATGCTATGGAGGCCATAGTTCAGAGGGAAAGTAGGGTGGCCATTCGTCACCCTTAAAACCCCGCCCCAGTTCCAGATAAGCCACACCTCTGATTCAGTTAGGTCATGCCTCCTCCCCTCCTGAGGTGGGAGGGGCAGTGATTTTCTCCCTGCAGCTCACATTAAGACAGAACTGTGCTGCTGTCTTAGAGTGAGCTGTTTAAAAGAACAAGCTCTCGATCCTGTTAGGCCACGCCCCCCCCCACTAAGCGAATATGAATTGAAAAAATAATGCTAAAAGTCAACTTTTAGGTCAGCTAAGCCACACGCCCGATACGTTAAGGACACACCCACTCCCCCTCTGCAGCCAATGAGTATTGACAAAATGAAGTTAAAAATCAACTTCTGTCAGCTGCAGAGGTGGGAGGGATGGTGACTTTCTCTTTGCAGCTCACACTCAGAGAGTACTGTGCTGCTGTCTTAGAGTGAGATGTTCAAAAGGACACATCCCAATCCAGTTAGGCCATGCCCCCTCCCACTCAGCCAACAGGGATTGAAAAAATAAAGATAAAAATCAACTACTAGGTACACAGCTCAGCAGACAGGATAGGAATAGATACACAGTTTAGCAGACAGTATCATACAACATAAGATTAGATACACAGCTCAGCAGATAGTATCACACAGGATAGGATTAGATACACAGCTCAGCAGACAGCATCACAAAAGATAGGATTAGATACACAGCTCAGCAGATGTTTTCACACAGGACAGGATAAGATACACAGCTCAGCAGACAGTATCACACAGGATATGATTAGATACACAGCTCAGCAGACAGTATTGCACAAGATAGGATTAGATACATAGCTCAGCAGATTGTATCACCCAGGACAAGATTAGATTCAAAGCTCAGCAGACAGTATCACACAACATAAGATTAGATAAACAGCTCAGCAGATAGTATCACACAGGATAGGATTAGATACACAGCTCAGCAGACAGTATCACACAAGATAGGATTAGATACACAGCTCAGCAGACAGTATTGCACAAGATAGGATTAGATACATAGCTCAGCAGATTGTATCACCCAGGACAAGATTAGATTCAAAGCTCAGCAGACAGTATCACACAACATAAGATTAGATAAACAGCTCAGCAGATAGTATCACACAGGATAGGATTAGATACACAGCTCAGCAGACAGTATCACACAAGATAGGATTAGATACACAGCTCAGCAGATGGTGTCACCCAGGACAGGATTTGATACACAGCTCAGAAGACAGTGGGGCGGGGTGATTTAGAGGTCACTGTTATGGGGGATACTGTTGATATCTTTTTACGACACACGGAAACATGAAATAAAATAGATGAAATATACCCGTGCAAAGCCGGGTCCTTCTGCTAGTCTCTTATATATATATATATAAAAATGAGTTTCTGTCTCTCTGGATGTCTGGGCGTCTGTCTGTCTGTTCTTTATGCGCGACCAAATGACTAAACCGATCTTCACCAAATTTGGCACACAGGTACATCAGGTGTCTGGGAAGGTTTTAGACCGGTGTTCTGCCAGAATACTATACCTTGTCAGAATGCTATACCCTCGCCACTTCCGTTGATACGGCCACACCGGAAGTGACGAGAATCAGCTGGAGGAAGGGTTGTGCGGTGCTGCGCAAGCGCAGATCCACGGGAGGTGAAAATTATAGCACCGCCACGGGAGAAGCGCCCACTTATTGCGCATGCATGAAACCGGCCAGGAAACACAGCACCTGCGCCCGGAGCAAGTATATAGCCGCGCGTGCGCACCCTCTCCTACCCAGCCGTGGCTCCGGGCGCAGGCACAGTGTGTCCCGGTTGGTTTCGCGCATGCACATTAAGAGGGCGCTTCTCCTGCGGCGGTGCTATAATTTTTACTTACCCGTTGAATCTGCTATTGTGCAGCGCCGCACACCCCTTCCTCCAGCTTTTTCTCGTCACTTCCGGTTCGGCCGCTTCACCAGAAGTGACGAGGGTATAGCATTCTGACAAGGTATAGTATTCTGGCAGAACACCAGGTCTCGGCTTTATAGGACATACCGTTCCTGAGATATTGCTAAAAAATGACCTGCATTAGTTAATACAAGCCTGCAAGTCTTTCTCTTCAAATCCCAACTGCCATACACACAGCTTTAGTCCAGGTTTCCATAACAACCCAGGAATTTTTATTCACTGCTGTAGGTCTGCTTTAGGGTAGGGCACAGTTAATGGAGCGTTCACTGTGGAGATCACTGTTAAAGGGGCGGGCACTGTGGATGTCACTGTTAAAGGGGCAGGCACTGTGGAGGTCACTGTTAAAGGGGCAGGCACTGTGGATGTCACTGTTAAGGGGGTGGGCACTGTTGAGGTCACTGTTAAAGGGGCGGGCACTGTGGAGGTCATTGTTAAGGGGATGGGCACTGTGGAGGTCAGTGGTAAAGGGATGGGCACTGTGGAGGTCAATGTTAAAGGGATGGGACTGTGGAAGTAACTGTTAAAGGGGCAGGCACTGTGGAGGTTATTGTTAAAAGGGCTTTCACTGTGGAGGTCACTGTTAAAGGGGCGGTCACTTTAGAGGTCACTGTTAAAGGGTCAGGCACTTTATGGGTCATTGTTAAGGGGGCAGGTGAGATTATTAAAGGAGCAGCTGCTATGGAGGTCACTGTTAAGGCAGCAAGGTGCTGTGAGGTCAGTGTTAAGGGAGTGGGGTACTGTGAAGGTCACTGTTAAAGTGACGGGTTCTGTGGAGCTCTCTGTAAGGGGGCAGGGAACAGTGGAGGACACAAATAAGGGGACGATCCCCTATGGAGATCAGTGCTGTAGAGGTCACTGTTAAGGGGGTTGGCCTCTGATGAGGTCACTGTCAAGGGAGTGGGGTGCTGTGAAACTCAATGTTAAAGGGGCGGGTTGCTTTGAAGGTCAAAGTCAAGGTGATGAGCTGCTGTGGAGGTCCCATTTTAAGAAGGCTGGGCACTGTAGGGGGTCAGTGTTAAGGGGTGGGGGGGCTGTGGAGTTCACTGTTATGGGGGATACTGTCGATATCTTTTAACAACACACACAAACATTAAATGAAATAGATGAAATATACCCGTGCGAAACCGTCTACTTCTGCTAGTATTTCTAGAAAAATTCTCACACAGTACAAATAAAAGAAAAACTTAAAGTCTAAGGCCTCATGCACAAGGCCGTTGTTGTGGTCCGTGTCCGAGCCGCATATTTTGCAGCTCGAGGGCGGACCCATTCACTTAAATGGGGCCGCAAAAGATGTGTACAGCACTCCGTCTGCTGTCCGCATCCGTTGCTCCGTTCCGTGCCCCCGCAAAAAAAAATAGAGCATGTCCTATTCTTGCCCCTTTACATCTATGCTATTATGTTATTATTTCTCTAGCCACAACCCGATCCCCATGATGTTAGCCACCAATGTGAATACCCTGTTGCGATCTATATTTCACACCAAGAACATGAAAAATATTCAAATTTTATGAATTTTATGAATATATAAATTTACCTCTACTAATATGTCTGTTTTGGATATACATAGTTTAAAATGTGGACATTGTTATATACATATATAGTGCATAATATATGAATCTCTCTCATTCCGGGAGTTGTTTCCTGAGAAGTCCAAAAACTGGAATACAGCTCCAACTTTTGGAAACACCCCGTTTCCCAGTAACCTTTGGGAATGAAGTCAACCTATAAAAGGACATTGATCATCCTCACTAAAATAACCACTGATGAAGGGGCCAGGGATGCGGTTGCCCCGAAACGCGTTTGGGATATGAAAGTGAGGAAGACACTGTAATACATCGATATATGATTACATTGAGAGATAAACCACCTGAATATTTGTCTGGAACGGCAGAATACGAAGCTATACAAAGCTATTCGATACAACAGCCTAAAAGAAGACTGCCCAATCAGACGCCGCTGCTACCGTCACGTGGGACGCCACTGAATGACGGAGGGATCACGTGGGACGCCGCGACAGGTCCTGGAAGATAGAGACAGCGAGCGTGCTGAAGAGAGAAGGACGCCGCAGACACACGCGCTGGTGGTAATGTAACTATCTCTCTCTTTGTACCACAACAGTATATCTATGGGCAATATTGGAATATTGTACTGACTGTTACTGGCTGTATTATACGCCCTACCATATGGAACATTAAGCTCAGGGCCCTGCGCAAATCTACAATTGTTACACATGTGGATTGAACACCTTATTTGGGGATAACAAGGATTTTTCCCAACGGTGGACTAGATTGTGTTCTATGGAGATATAACTACATAGTTACAAGATTTACATTCAACATCATCTTTGGGCCACTTGGGCTTGATACATACACCCAGAATATTAGCCCATTTTATCTGGACTTGTATAGAGGACATTATATTATAAAGATCCACTTTTAGATCCCTACAGGTTATTTTTATTTTTATTTTATTTTATACGAGTGATTTTATAGTTTTTATGTATAGGTATATTAAAGAGTGAGTCATTCTATCACTTGTGTTGGTTTGTGTTCTCCATATGTCTCAGGTGTTTGCAGAGTGCCTCCCATCTTTTCTTTATGCATGTCCTATTCTTGTCCGTTTTGCAGACAAGAATAGGCATTTCTATAATGGGCCGTGTTCCGTTCCGCAAATTGCGGAACGGTACGCGGAGCAGCTTCTGTGTTTTTCGCGGTTTGCGGACCGCAAAGCACCAACGGTCGTGTGCATGTAGCCTAAAACTGCTTAGCTTCTCAAAGTGCTGATTGTGTGGAATATGGTGACAAATTCATGCTCCGGTCAGCTGAGGAGAATCAAAGAGTGAAGCCTTGTCAGTAATGCTTGTTTTTTTTATTATTCAGGAATTAATTGATTTGTCCTTGTATGCAATAACATGGAAAACGCAGCAACACCTGGGATTTAAAAGGCTAATGCTTCATCTTACTACTTGTGTTGTTGTGTTCAGATTCATGATGAGTCTGTAATTTAGAGTGCACCTGCATGCTATTAAGTGTTTCACCTGTGAAATAACAGCCATAGCTCTAGTTTTTGTTGTAAAGCAGAACTGAATGACAAACTCTGTGGGGCCTGCAGCACAAATAATTAACTTCATTGTATATGAAAAATATATAAAAGCACCTTATAGAAAGATTTATTAGAATGTTATGAAAGTTCATCATACCCCATCCACTGAAATTAGGTTAATGCGCTTCAAATTTTGTTTAAAAAAATTCTACTTGCGTGATCACTGATCCATCCCAGTAAATGACCAAAGATGGTTGTAATAACTATTACTTTTTTTTAGGATGATGCTGAAGTATTGCTATTAAGGGATTTGAAGCACAAATTGTAACTGAATTGTCTCATTATCTCAGCATGTGTTTTCAAGGGTCCTGCATTGCAGTATCCCAGTGGGATAAGAAATAATCCTTCTTTTGCAGGCCAATCTCTTAATGGCTTTACATTACTCCAGGCTCTGTTTCTACAACTATTGGTACCACACTGATAAAGGAACTTTTGTCCATGATTTATTAATTCTTGAATCTAGAAAAAACAAAGTTTTCTGTTTCACCAAAAGAGAATTTGTGTTACAGTTGAATATATATATATCTATTTGTGGTCGGGGCGACGGCCTAGAGTGTACTAATACCGGTCCCTGCAATACAACTTTATTGTTCAATTTACAGGGCAAGTGAGCAAAAAGCATTACGAATTTCAGATTGTGGCATTAGAACGTATCTGGAGAAACAAGACGTCCTCCAACGCCCTATGTTCCTGATGACATGCGGAGGTACTTGGTGTCTAGAAGCGGCTGAGGCCGCTCCAATGCGAAAGGAGTGGCCGGAGATGGTCTTTGGGTCGTAACCCAACCCTGCCACTAAAGAACGTATGTGAGAAATGAACTGTGAAGTTGACAGTGGACCACCCTTGAACGGTAGCAAAGGACTATCTGAGGCTGCAGCTTGAAGCACCAACGTTAATTGCTGTAGAGCGCTGACCGGGCACCAATCGTTGTGAAAAGGGAAATACCTCACCGGTGTCGGAGGCCCTGTCTGTGAGGTCTTAGTTGAAGGAATGCTGAGTATGAACTGGTCATGGTGCCATGCCAAATGCTGTTTCTGGAGATGACGGCCGCCCCTAATGGTGACGGTGAGTTCCCTGGGCCGGAGGAACCCATAGAATCATAGGTATATTGCGGCTATGATGACTGTGCTGATGAGAGGCCCAAAAAAATTGCCATCCAGGGCCGAACACAGCTGCCTGAACATTGTACTGGACAGGGGTTGTCGGACCGGGGGCCTATATTCGCAGACTTTTTCAATGCCCTTGAGTGTGGCCTTGATGGCTTGAGCCGTGAAGAATGAGCCTTGGGCTGGGTCGCTTATAGTAAAAAGGTGTTGCACACCCGCCAAGTAAAGGCGTATGGTGTTGGGAGAGAGCATGAGGTTGGATTGGCAGTGGGCGATAAACGCCATCATGAACGAGACGTCATCGATGTCGCCCTGAGGATGCCTAGCTGCGAATTTCCTGTAGAGATTCCAGCCCATGTAGTAATTCCTGGCGGTGTTTACCGAGATCTTTAGCTGCCATGATCAAGGATGTTAATCCCAAGATAGATCGCTGAACTCTGGAATTCGCGCCCCTGTTGTGTCCGCGTGTGGCAAGTTCTGGAAGATAACATCGAATGGGGGGGGGGGGGGCCACAGAGCATCGGCGGCAACATTCTTGGAACCCTGAATGTGGGAGCATTCAGAGTGGAAATTGTACATCATTGAAAGCCAAACCAATCTACGCATGAGGGACATGATTTTTGGGGATTTGCCTCTGCCGTTGTGGATTATGTCTACCAGGTCCTGACTATCTGTGACAAACATAACTCTAGAATCTGACCACTGCCGGCCCCATACCCGTGCTGCTGCCACCAGTGGATATAACTCTAATGGGGGGGGAGAAATGGCAGCAAAACCCTTGGAAGCGGCCACATCCGAATATACGGTGGGGGAGGAATGGCACCCAGGGAAAATGAACAATCTTACACCATTCCATTTGGACATAAAAGTATTCCACATGGATAGTTCCGCCATGGCCTGTTGGTCCAGTGAATGATACTGTCCTGTTCAGGAGCAGATGGCAGGAGAAGCAAGAGATGCGAAATGAAGGCCTGCCCTTGGGGCATAACCCTCATGGCGAAATTCAGCCTGCCCAGCAATGACTGGAGATCCGATTTGGTCAGGAAGCAGGAATCAGTGGCTTTATTGATGACTGTCTGGATCTGCAGCAACTTCTCCTCGGGGAGCCTAGCTTCTAACCTAACAGAGTCGAGAATGACCCCCAGGAAGGTGATAGACTTGGATGGGCATACCGTTTTCCCTGCGGCTACAGGGACTTGTAGTGGGAAAATAGTTTTAATAGGGTGGACAAGCTGGAGGGCTGCTGGGATGGGTGCTCTACCAGAAAGAAGTCATACAGGTAGTGGATGCACATGGGAGTCTCTCCGTGTTTGACCATGATCCAGTGCAGTGCCTGTGCGAGCTGCTCAAACAGCCACGAGCTTCTTTTGGAGCCAAAAGTTAAGCGATTGGCGAAATAATTTTTGCCCGCCCACTTGATACCATAGTATTTCCTAAGTTTAGGAAGGATCGGGAGAAGCTTAAACGCGTCTGCTATATCCGTTTTGGACAACCAAGCTTCCATGCCCACCCTGAGTATGAACTGCATGGCTTCATCGATGGAAGAGTACTTCATTGTAATTCTTCTGATGGTATGAGGGAGTTAATGCTGGGCACAATGGAAGAATGATGAGTCGAGAGGTCATAAATTAGCCTTTTTTTATTTGAATCTTTTTTAGCCACAACACCGATAGGGCTGACCCTCCAAAGGCCGAAGGGAATGGAATCGAGGGGGCCGATGAGGAACCCTTTTTTTTTCTCTTAGTCAATTGATGTCTGCACTGCCTCTGGATCTTGTTTTGCGGAAAGAAGGTTATCACACTCCCAGTTGGACTGGGGGAGGGCCACCGACCCCGTATGGAAACCATGCGAAAGACCTGTCACCAAGTGAACTACAAACTGCTGATTGTGGTGGTCCCTCAGAAGGGCTTCGAGGAGGTCCACATTGATGTCGGTTAGTCATAGCTGTTTGGAGGATCTCTTGGGACATGTGGACCTGGGGTGAGCACGGAAGCAGACTGTGCAAACATGAAGGGCCCTGCAGCCGCTGAACAAGCAGTCACCAAAATTGAAATTGTAGCATATCTGACTTTTTCCAAAATAGACAATAGGTCTACTGAACTTATCCATAGGGGAAGGGCCCCTGGGGACTCCGGACGGGCCAGGAAGGGCTCTATCTGGCTGGGAAACAGCCGCATTGGGGCACTATTCGGTAGAATGAAAGATGGACTGACAAGATCCACAAATGGGGCCTCGGAGACCTGCAAAATGTCTTCAGAAGAGCTCCAGGTCGAGATTAGTCCAGTTTGTGGAAAACTGGAATTGTGCCAGGGCGGCTGCTGCCTTGGCCACGAAGGAACAATAATAATCGTAAAAGAGAGAGCCACCATACTTGTGGCCTAAGTCGGTGACCCGGTAGAGGTACGAGTCAAGCTCTTCCCTCCTATCCGGCTGAGTGGAGCAAATGATATCCCTGTAAAGACTGAAAGCTAGCACAAATTCGGGTATGGAAAGCCTCCGATTGAGGGGGGCATCTTTGGATTTTACTACTGAGACCTAGCCACAATCGATAGTTTTGTTCTCATTAGCATCGTGCGATGCTATGAGAATCGACACCATGTTGACATCTTTCCCTGCCAATATGTCCTTCCTGATATTTTCTGCCACGAAGTGGGTGGGGGCGATGGCCGGTGGAGGGAGGGACATACCTGGGGAACATGACTGAGGCAAGGAGGGGGTTGCCACTGGTGCCATTGGCTGTGAGGCGGCTGGTGCCCTGGATTCGAGCTCCATGACCCTGGCCTGGATGTCTGCTACCGAAGCAGCCAGACTTTCCATCATGGTGTGCAACTGTGCCAATGAATTTTGAACAGAGGGTAGCATTGTTTGCACTATGGAAGGTCCCAGATTAGATACTAAAAGTCTATAAAGCTCTGCCTTTCTGGCCAATGCCGGGTGGCTGATGCCCCTTCTGTTTAACTGCGACCAGCTTCGGAACAGTTCAATTACTGAGGGATACATGGCCCGCCTGCCCGGATGCTTGAGACCCTGGGATGGACGATGAGTCTTCTATGTCTGAAGCTTGAGACATATCGCCTGCACCGACTGAAGAGCCGTGGACCGGTGACCACCTGAGGACTGGTTATGACTGAGGACGTGACTGGATCGGGTACCGTGGAAGTTGACACGAACGATCTGAATGGGATGGTGGACCTGCTTCACGAAGCCCGGAGATAACCGGTGCCACCTAAATGTTGACGGCACGTGAAGTAGAGATTATGATGAACACAATTACTTGAACGTGTTAGAAGTGAACAGACCAGCGGGCACCCCACCAACTGTGTGTCTATCTATACTAGTTTTTTTTTATTTATTTTTTTAATATTTATTTTTTTATATTAATTAATATTAGACAGCCGAGACACAATGACCTGGACGTTCCAGGCAGGACAACATGCCACCGCGGGTGGCAGACGTGACAGGATGCCTGAACGCTTCAGGCGGACGTACAACAATGACTGACAGACACGATGACCTGGACGTTCCAGGCAGGACAATATGCCACCGCAGGTGGCAGACATGACAGGATGCCTGAACGCTTCAGGCGGATGTGCAATGAGGACTGACGAACCCAAAACCTGAAGGTACCAGGCCGGACAATATGCAATCAGGGTGGCAGACGTAAAAGGGAGCCTGAACGCTTCAGGCGGACGGGCAACGACCACGACGACCTGGACGAACCAGGCAGGAGAACATGCCATCATGGGTGATAGACGCGAAAGGACGCCTGACCTCTTCAGGCGGACGTGCAACGAGGACTGATGAACACATTGACCTGGATGCACCAGGCAGGACAACATGCCCACATGGATGGCAGACGTGAAAGGACACCTGAACGTTTCAGGCGGATGTGCAACACTGAACGGAAATGTCCCCTAGTCTGGGCAGACGTAGGACATGACGGACACCTGAACGCTTCAGGAGTACATGTAACAAGGACAATTGAGATAACTGTCGAATGCCAATGAGACCTGGACGTACCACTTGACAGCTTGAAAATGAAATGGACGTCTGCGAATATGGGCCTCAAGCTTCTGCTTCGTGGGACCACAGACCCTAGCACCTGATAACAGAAAAACAAAGACCGATAGTTTTTTTTTTTTCTCATATGCCACCTGCAGTAGCGCCAGGCACAACCAAACAGCAAGAAAATTAGGGCTCACAATATGGCCGACCCTAAAAATTCTGAAAGCTGCTGAAAATCTAAAACACCATTGCATCTTATACCTTTAGGTTACTACTATGAATACCCATTACATGATAAGCTGGTTTCCTTATATTGCTCCCATGCAATAGTAGACGACAGTCCGCCCTTATGCAAAGAGTATTACATTAACACCATAAGCCTGTTTCCAGTGTAGGACCCAGTCTCTACTATATCTATAGGTATATAAATATATATAATGTGGTAGGACCAGGGGGTGAGACTGACTTGGAAGGATGCCAGTAAGCGCGGTGCACGAACCTACTGCCAGCCGCCTGCCTAAAGGTCCGGAGAATTCTGAGCCCCGCGAGACCCGTCTGCCTCACGGTACTTCCCCTGGATGCCACTTGCAGTCAGAATCCTGCGGCCCAGTAGGAAGCCGCGTGGACCAGGACCCGACCACCTGATCACACCCACAACATGCCCGACGGTAGGCTGCACCTCCCCCCACCCTGAAACCAGCTCCTGCCAGGATCCGTATCAGGCCCCGATACCCGATCACCCTGCACACCTGTTCATGGTTGCCGCCTTGCGATCGGAATGTGAACGGGCCGGTAAGTCCCCGTAACTTACCTAAGTCTGTAGCGGAGTTGTGGGACGTGCAGAGTACCAGGCAGCGCGCCCGACGTGACCCGAAAGTGTACCTGCCTGCACTTCCCGCCACTATGTTAGCCCGGAGTTATAAGGGAGAGAAAAGGGTGGGGGCCTCAGCCCCTCCCACAAATACAGGCTGCAGGGCAGCCTTAACTATATATATATATATATATATATATATATATATATATATACATACTTTATATAGTACACTGTGTGTTATACACTATATAAAGTTGAAGTTATAAGCTTACATTCACCTTAGCTACATTCATTGAAACTTAGTTAATCCTATTACGCATTCCCTCTCTTAGGTCCGTTATAATCACTACTATATTTTAAGAACGTGAAAGGCCAGATCAATACTAGAGACAATATTTTATTTCAGCTTTTCTTTCTTTTGTTGCATTCCCAGTGGCTCAGACGTTTGCATACACCGAGTAGACTATGCTTATAAATATCTTGGAAAATTCCAGAAAATGATGTCATGGCTTTAGATGCTTCTGATAGGCTAATTGCCGTCATTAGATTGGAAGTGTACCAGTGACAGTATTTTAAAGCCCACTTTCAATCAATACTTTCAGCTGCTTAACATTAGTGTCGAGCGAATCAAAGTGAAATGAATTTCAGGAATAATGTTAATCTGCAACTAATCTGAATTTCCTCTAGATTTGTTGTAACAAATATTTTTTTTTCCTAAAATGGCAGCTACATGTGTTGCAAAGTGAACGTTCGAAGCCTGGGAATGTGATATGTGCGATATATAATGATGTGCAGCCAGCCATTCAGCAAATAGCCATCCCCTGTGATGTCACAGCCCTTTAAAAGTCAGCAGGCAGTCTAATATTTAGGTACATCTACCTAGTTCATCTGCTGCACCATTCAGAATTAATCTGATTAATTAAACATAGACTTAGTGTGCATCAGACTCATTGTCAACAGTCATTCTAATATATAGGCACATTTACCTAGTTCATCTGCTGCACCATTAACCCCTTAAGGACCCTTGCCGTACATGTACGTCACAACTGGAAGTGACTTATGGACCAGGGAAATACATGTATGGCGGGCTGATCGGGCAGGTGCTGGAGCTGCACCCGCCCCAAATCAGCGGCAAAGACCTGGCAGTCACTGGCAGCCGGGTCCCTGCTGCATACGCCGGCATCGGTAAAGACACCGATTCCGGCGTATTAAACCCTTGAGTACCATTGTCAAAGCTGACCGCAGCATGCAGAGGGTTAGTGGAAGGTACGGGTGCCCTCCGCATCTCCATCGGGTCACCGCGCTGCAGTGGCGGGGACCCGATGGCAGAGAAAGCAAGGCCGATGCCTTCCATACATATCGGGGATTGCCTCCTACGAAAGCCTGTGAGATCCAGCCCTTAGGTTGTATTGTAATACATTGCAGAGGGGATCAGACTCCAGAACTTGAAGTCCCATAGTGGGACAAAAATAAAAAGGAAAAAAGGAAAAAAGTGTTTTTCATCATAAAAAAAATAGTTACACATAAAATTGTGAAAAATATATATATATAAAAAAAAAGAAAAACAGACATATTGGGTATTGCCACCTCCATAACGACCAGCTCTATAAAAATATCACATGATTGACCCCCTCACATGAACACTGTAGAAAAAATAAAATAAAAACTTTGCTAAAACAACCATTTTTTTTTCCACCTTACATCACAAAAAATGCAACACCAAGCAATCAAAAAAGCGTATGCCCCCTAAGATAGTACTAATCAAACTGTCACCTCATCCCGCAAAAAATGAGGCCCTACATAAAATAATTATGGTTTCAAAAATGCATTTATTGTGTTAAAAGTAGACTTGAGCGGACACCTGGAAGTTCGGGTTCGGCCGAAATATACAAAAAAGTTTGGATTCGGGATCCGAACTGAAACCAAACTTGACCCCGAACCCCATTGAAGTCAATGGGGACCCAAACTATTGGGCACTAAAATGGCCCTAAAAATGTAAAGGAAAGGGCTAGAGGGCTGAAAAAGGCAGCAACATGTGCTTAAGAGCATGGCAAGTGCTCTGCAAACAAATGTGGAGAGGGAAATAGCTTAAAATAAAATAAATAAAAACAAAAAATTATTAAGCTGCAACTCTGAGGAGCAGGTAAATGTGGAGTCGGAGGTTGAGGAGGCGGTGAATGTGGTGTTGTAGGTGGAAGCGGCTATGAAGGGGGAGGTAGCCAGCTAAAAATGTTTTTTATTATTTATTTATTAATTGGGGTAGCCCCCAAAATAATGTGACGAATAACAAAAAAAGAAATCAAAGAATAATTGCTCTTGAGTGCAAGAATGTTTGGTTGAGGCGGGTATAAATGTCTATTCTGCACAAGGTACAGACAAGTCTTGTGGGATCCAAGCCTGGTTCATTTTAATAAACGTGAGCTTGTCCACATTGGCTGTGGACAGATGGCTGCGTTTGTCTGTAATGACGCCCCCTGCTGTGCTAAATACATGTTTAGACAATACACTGGCTGCATGGCAGGCCAGCACCTCCAAGGCATAAAGGGCACGCTCAGGCCATGTGGACAATTTGGGGACCCAGAAGTTGAATGGTACCGAAATATCAGTCAGTACGTGTAGGCTTGTGCACATGTACTGTTCCACCATGTTGTTCAAATGCTGCCTTCTGCTAAGATGTTCCAAATCAGCTGGTGGTGCTGGTTGCTGTGGCGTGGTGACAAAGCTTTTCCACATGTCGGCCATGCTAACCCTGCCTTGTGAGGTGCTGGTCGTGACCCAGCTGCATTGGTGACCTCTTCCTTCGCCTTGTGCTTCCACTTGTCCCACATTGTCAGTTGGGAATGCCCTCAGGAGCGTGTCTACCAGCGTGTGCTTGTAGTCGCGTATCTTCCTATCATGCTCCAGTGAGGAAATTAAGGACGGCACGTTGTCTTTGTAACTGAGATCCAGCAGGGTGCCAACCAAGTAGTCAGCACAAGTTAAAATGTGGGCAACTCTGCGGTTGTTGCGCAGGCACTGCAGCATGTAGTCGCTCATGTGTGTCAGGCTGCCCTGAGGTAAGGATAAGCTATCCTCTGTAGGTGGTGTATTGTCTGTGACCTCCGTATTCCCACAGCCACGCTCCAGTGATGGCCATGAGCTGCGTTTTGTGCCACCCTGCTGTGAACCCGGTTCTACCTCATCCTCCTGCTTCTCGTCCTCCAGAACTGTGCCCTGGTTAGCCACATGTGTACCTGGCCCCTGCTGGTGCACAAACCCACCCTCTGAGCCACTTGTGAATGACTGACCTGAAACCCTGTGAAATGCCCCCTCTTTCTCCTCCTCTTCCTCCTGTGCCACATCCTCTTCCATCATCGCCCAAAGTGTCTTTTCAAGGAAACATAGAAGTGTCATTGTAACGCTAAGAACATCATCATCGGCACTGGCCATGATGGTTGAGTACTCAAACACCGCAACAGGGCACACAGGTCTCGCATGGCGGCCCACTCATTGGTGGTAAAGTGGTGCTGTTTCACAGAGCGACTGACCCGTGCGTGCTGCAGCTGAAACGCCACTATCGCCTGCTGCTGCTCGCGCAGTCTCTCCACGTGGGCTCATGGAATATGAGGCAACCAAAAATCAGGTATCATACAAAGGTACCGTCTGCCTTGCGAAAATACGGCATTACACGGAGGTCCACATGCAACTGCCGGCGTGATGAGTAGAGACGGGAGCAGCTCGGGAGACCTCCACTGATGTATCTGCTTCTGAGTTTCCTATTCTACTTGTTATAACTCACAGTCCTTTGTCCTTTTAGGTAAATCTATTTATTATATATACTGGAGAGTGAATCTGGATCGCACATCCTCAACACTATGCTTTTGATATAACGACTGTCTCAGCATAATTACGTGGCATATCCGCCCAATTTGCAATACATTGTATGCTGTGCTAAAGAGGCATTAGTATACAGTTTGATCAAAGAGCATAGGCCCACTTATCGCGACAAGGAAGCCTCTACAAGTGGGAACTACTCTAACCTATAATGGCGCAGCGTGCGCGGCGACCACCGGCGCCCCAGCACCGCACCGGCAGCAGACGGCGGGACCCAGAAGCCACACAGCAACCCCACTGTGCAGCAAAGCCACCTTGGCTCTGGGTCCCACCAGCACAGCACTGAGGCAGCAATGGCAGACACGCAGTACTGCACCATGTGAACGAGTGCAAAGAGCTCACCCAGTCACAACCCTCAAGAAGTGCATCTGAGAGATAGTAGGAGTTTATAAACCCCTTGCAAACTAAGGCAAATTAAAAACACCTAGTCCAAATGGGGAGGAGTACTGACCCCAGAGGGGGGAAAAAGAAAATAGATAATTACAATATATACTGGAGAGTGAATCTGGATCGCACATCCTCAACACTATGCTTTTGATATAACGACTGTCTCAGCATAATTACGTGGCATATCCGCCCAATTTGTAATACATTGTATGCTGTGCTAAAGAGGCTTCTGGGTCCCGCCGTATGCTGCTGGTGCAGTGCTGGGGTGCCGGTGGTCGCCGCGCACGGCTGCGCCATTATAGATTAGAGTAGTTTCCCACTTGTAGAGGCAACCTTGTCGCGGTAAGTGGGCCTATGCTCTTTGATCAAACTGTATACTAATGCCTCTTATGCACAGCATACTATGTATTACAAATTGGGCGGATATGCCACGTAATTATGCTGAGACAGTCGTTATATCAAAAGCATAGTTTTGAGGATGTGAGATCCAGATTCACTCTCCAGTATATATTGTTATTATCTATTTTCTTTTTCCCCCCTCTGGTGTCAGCACTCCTCCCCATTTGGACTAGGTGTTTTTAATTAGCCTTAGCTGCAAGGGGTTTATAAGCTCCTACTATCTCTCAGATGCATTTCCTGGGAGTTGTTACTGGGTGAACTCTTTGCACTCGTTCACATGGTGCAGTACTGCGTGTCTGCCATTGCTGCCTCAGTGCTATGCTGGTGGGGCCCAGGGCCAAGGTGGCTTTGCTGCACAGTGGGGTCGCTGTGCGGCTTCTGGGTCCCGCCGTATGCTGCTGGTGCAGTGCTGGGGCGCCGGTGGTCGCCGCGCCATTATAGATTAGAGTAGTTTCCCACTTGTAGAGGCAACCTTGTCACGGTAAGTGGGTCTATGCTCTTTGATCAAACTGTATACTAATGCCTCTTATGCACAGCATACTATGTATTACAAATTGGGCGGATATGCCACGTAATTATGCTGAGACAGTCGTTATATCAAAAGCATAGTTTTGAGGATGTGCGATCCAGATTCACTCTCCAGTATATATATTTAAATCTATTTATTGTTTGCTATGGTTTCAAAAATATTATCAAGTAAAAATAAAGGTTACAAAACAAAAGGTGCTCCTCTATTGTCCTATACTCTGGCTAGTTGCGTATACCATGCAGGTCCTTCAAGATGGTTTGATGCTCAAGTTGATTCTTCAAGAAATAGCCCCTCCTGCTCCCTTACAGGGTTCCCTGTTAAATAGTCATACCGCTCATTCATTTGCATACACTCTACCCACACATACACCGCCAGCTCCGGTGTCGCTCTGCCCCCTGGAAATTCAGTCTCCTCCCCAGTTATGTCTTCTTTGGAACGATAAGTGGCGCTCTGGCCTCACTTATGATGTCCTGTGAAGATGGCTGCAAGACACCCTCTTTGCACCAGGGGGCACCCTGGCCCTACAAGAGTTCGGAATGATAACCTTGTGACCCTTACTCCACTCTGGACAGGGTGGTTAACTCCATTATATCAGATTGTCATCAGGCCTCACTGACCAGCCCACAACAGAAACCCTATTGTTTGAAGGCACTTCTGTAGTCTTTATGGCTCCAAAGCCTTGTGGTTTGAATAGATGTTTTCCTCAAGAGTCCCACTCCTTACTGCCATCAGATAATACCAGTTTCTAGGCCTTGTGGTTTGAGTAGATGTTTTCCTCAAGGGTTCCACTCCTTACTGCCATCAGATAATGCCAGTTTCTGTTTGGTTGATAGAAATCAGTTTCTATTATTGTTAGAAAAGCTGTTCTGAGATGACTTGACCAGCTATTTGTCCAATATTCCAACATATGCTGCTTTGTGCCTGAAGGGCACACCATCATCCTTGTCCAGGAATATGCAATCACTAGGTTCTCTTCAGCTTCTAGGGGCATGAGCTCTTCCTTAGCTTAAGGTTGCCCATCTGCACATCTTTCACTCAACCTCATTCTCACTGATCCTATCGATGGTCTATAGTCATTAGGATAGTATGGACATAGAGGAGCAACCCAATTACATATACATTACAATCAAAAATTACAATACAACAATGAAGAACATAAATCATTACACTGGTTGATCTTATTAACTAAAGTTGTCACTTTCCCATATCCCTTTTTATATTAGACTCATTATATATGCATCTGAGTTTTTTCCCAGTAAGGAATGAAGCAGTTATCTATACTGTGCCCTTCTCACTGACAATTTTTACAAATATTCTTTCGTTCTTGTTCTACCCCAGACAGTAAAGCCTCTGCATGGTAGGAAGCGACTGCACGGTCTGACGGCGTTCCCACCATCCCAGGAGGAAACTGCATCCTATTATACCAATACCTGATAAAAACACACATGCCTATCTGTAGAGATGAGCGAACACCTGGATGTTCGGGTTCGAGAGGTTCGGCCGAACTTCCGGAAAATGTCCGGGTTCGTGATCCGAACTCAACCCGAACTTCATCCCGAACCCGAACCCCATAGAAGTCAATGGGGACCCGAACTTTTGGGAACTAAAAAGCCTGTAAAAGACTCCCGGAAAGGGCTAGAGGGCTGCAAAAGGCAGCAAAATGTAGGTAAATCCCCTGCAAACAAATGTAGATAGGGAAATGAATTAAAATAAAATAAAATAAATAAAAATTAACCAATATCAATTGGAGAGAGGTCCCACAGCAAGGAATCATGCGTCATATCATCCACCACTGGAGAAGGCCACTCTCATTTATTTGGGACCTGCACCCAGACAGAGGATACAGGTCCCACAGCAAGGAATCATGCGTCATATCAACCACCACCGGAGATGGCCACTCTCATGTATTTTGGACCAGCACCCAGACAGAGGATACAGGTCCCACAGCAAGGAATAAGGCGTCATATCAACCACCACCGGAGAAGGCCACTCTCATGTATTTTGGACCAGCACCCAGACAGAGGATACAGGTCCCACAGCAAGGAATCAGGCGTCATATCAACCACCACCGGAGAAGGCCACTCTCATTTATTTTGGACCAGCACCCAGACAGAGGAGAGGTCCCACATCAAGGGAATCATGCGTCATATCAACCCCCACAGGAGAAGGCCACTCTCATTTATTTTGGACCAGCACCCAGACAGAGGATACAGGTCCCACAGCAAGGAATCATGCCTCATATCAACCACCAACGGAGAAGGCCACTCTCATTTATTTCGGCTCAGCACCCAGACAGAGGATACAGGTCCCACAGCAAGGAATCATGCCGTCATATCAACCACCAACGGAGAAGACCACTCTCATTTATTTCGGACCAGCACCCAGACAGAGGAGACAGGTCCCACAGCAAGGAATCATGCCTCATATCAACCCACCACCGGAGAAGGCCACTCTCATTTATTTCGGACCAGCACCCAGACAGAGATACAGGTCCCACAGCAAGGAATCATGCGTCATATCAACCACCACCGGAGAAGGCCACTCTCATGTATTTTGGACCAGCACCCAGACAGAGGAGAGAGGTCCCACAGCAAGGAATAAGGCGTCATATCAACCCACCACCGGAGAAGGCCACTCTCATGTTATTTTGGACCCAGCACCCAGACAGAGGAGATGAGGTCCCACAGCAAGGAATCATGCCTCATATCAACCACCAATGGAGAAGGCCACTCTCATTTATTTCGGCCCAGCACCCAGACAGAGGATACAGGTCCCACAGCAAGGAATCATGCGTCATATCAACCACCACGGAGAAGGCCACTCTCATGTATTTTGGACCAGCACCCAGACAGAGGAGAGAGGTCCCACATCAATGAATCATGCGTCTATATCAACCCACCACCGGAGAAGGCCACTCTCATTTATTTTGGACCAGCACCCAGACAGAGGATACAGGTCCCACAGCAAGGAATCATGCGTCATATCAACCACCACCGGAGAAGGCCACTCTCATAGTATTTTGGACCAGCACCCAGACAGAGGAGAGGTTTTCACAGCAGAGAATCATGCATTTAGATCACCCACCACAGGAGTAGGCCACCATTTAATGGGACCCCGGCAACCATGTCAGATGGCACAAACATCAGCTTCACATCACCCAGCACAAGGAAGGCCACTTTGAGAGACTTTTACCCCTGCACCCAGACGGAGGAGAGAGGTCTCACAGCAGAGATTCAGGCATTTATATCAGCCAGAACAGGAGAAGGCCGCTTTCAGTGACTTAGGCCTTAGCACCGACACAGGGAGACAGGTCAGATAGCACAAGCATCAGTTGCACATCAACCACCACAGGAGAAGGGCACTTTTAGAGACTTTGACCCCTGCACCCAGACAGAGGAGAGAGGTCCCACAGCAGAGATTCAGGCATTTATATCAGCCAGCACAGGAGAAGGCCGCTTTCAGTGACTTAGGCCTTAGCACCGACACAGAGGAGACAGGTCAGATAGCACAAGCATCAGTTTCACATCAACCACCACAGGAGAAGGGCACTTTTAGAGACTTTGACCCCTGCACCCAGAAGGAGAGAGGTCCCACAGCAGAGATTCAGGCATTTATATCAGCCAGCACAGGAGAAGGCCGCTTTCAGTGACTTAGGCCTTAGCACCGACACAGAGGAGACAGGTCAGATAGCACAAGCATCAGTTTCACATCAACCACCACAGGAGAATGGCACTTTCAGAGACTTTGACCCCTGCAGCCACACGGAGGAGAGAGGTCCCACAGCAGAGAATCAGGCATTTATATCAGCCAGAACAGGAGAAGGCCGCTTTCAGTGACTTAGGCCTTAGCACCGACACAGAGGAGACAGGTCAGATAGCACAAGCATCAGTTTCACATCAACCACCACAGGAGAATGGCACTTTCAGAGACTTTGACCCCTGCAGCCACACGGAGGAGAGAGGTCCCACAGCAGAGAATCAGGCATTTATATCAGCCAGAACAGGAGAAGGCCGCTTTCAGTGACTTAGGCCTTAGCACCGACACAGAGGAGACAGGTCAGATAGCACAAGCATCAGTTTCACATCAACCACCACAGGAGAAGGGCACTTTCAGAGACTTTGACCCCTGCAGCCACACGGAGGAGAGAGGTCCCACAGCAGAGAATCAGGCATTTATATCAGCCAGAACAGGAGAAGGCCGCTTTCAGTGACTTAGGCCTTAGCACCGACACAGAGGAGACAGGTCAGATAGCACAAGCATCAGTTTCACATCAACCACCACAGGAGAATGGCACTTTCAGAGACTTTGACCCCTGCAGCCACACGGAGGAGAGAGGTCCCACAGCAGAGAATCAGGCATTTATATCAGCCAGAACAGGAGAAGGCCGCTTTCAGTGACTTAGGCCTTAGCACCGACACAGAGGAGACAGGTCAGATAGCACAAGCATCAGTTTCACATCAACCACCACAGGAGAATGGCACTTTCAGAGACTTTGACCCCTGCAGCCACACGGAGGAGAGAGGTCCCACAGCAGAGAATCAGGCATTTATATCAGCCAGAACAGGAGAAGGCCGCTTTCAGTGACTTAGGCCTTAGCACCGACACAGAGGAGACAGGTCAGATAGCACAAGCATCAGTTTCACATCAACCACCACAGGAGAATGGCACTTTCAGAGACTTTGACCCCTGCAGCCACACGGAGGAGAGAGGTCCCACAGCAGAGAATCAGGCATTTATATCAGCCAGAACAGGAGAAGGCCGCTTTCAGTGACTTAGGCCTTAGCACCGACACAGAGGAGACAGGTCAGATAGCACAAGCATCAGTTTCACATCAACCACCACAGGAGAAGGGCACTTTTAGAGACTTTGACCCCTGCACCCAGAAAGAGGAGAGAGGTCCCACAGCAGAGAATCAGGCATCATGTCAACCACCACAGGAGTAGGCCACCTTTTGTTTCTTTGACCCCTGCACCCAGAAAGAGGAGAGAGGTCCCACAGCAGTGAATCAGGCATTTATATCAGCCACCACAGGAGAAGGCCGCTTTCAGTGACTTTGGCCCCCTGCACCCACACAAAGGAGACATGTCAGACAGCACAAGTATAACATTCATATCACCCAGCACAGGAGAAGGACACTTTCATGTACTTTGGCCCGGCACCCAGACAGAGGGAAGGTTCATTCAACTCTGGGTTGCACCCCAAGATCCTACTTAATTTCAAAAATTGATTTTCAATGAAGAAGTGGCCAGGAGTACAAGACAACATGGTTTAAGGCAGTTATTAAGGACTACTCTGCACAAGGGAGGGTCAGGTCTTGTGGGATCCATGCCTGGTTCATTTTTATAAGCGTCAGCTTGTCCACGTTGGCTGCGGACAGGCGGCTGCGTTTGTCAGTAATGACGCCCCTGCCGTGCTGAATACACGTTCAGATAAAACGCTGGCCGCCGGGCAGGCTAGCACCTCCAAGGCATAACATGCTAATTCTGGCCACGTGGACAATTTGGAAACCCAGAAGTTGAATGGGGCCGAACCATCCGTCAGTATGTGGAGTTGTGTGCAGATGTACTGTTCAACCATGTTAGTGAAATGTTGCCTCCTGCTAACACGTTCCGTATCAGGTGGTGGGGCAGTTAGCTGTGGCGTGGAGACAAAACTTTTCCACATTTCTGCCATGCTAACCCTGCCCTCAGAGGAGCTGGCCGTGACACTGCTGCGTGGGCGACCTCTAGCTCCTCCTCTGCCTTGGCCTTGGCCTTCCACCTGTTCCCCTGTGACAGTTGGGAATGCTCTCAGGAGCGCGTCTACCAGTGTGCGCTTGTACTCGCGCATCTTCCTATCACGCTCCAGTGCAGGAAGTAAAGTGGGCACATTGTCTTTGTACCGTGGATCCAGCAGGGTGGCCACCCAGTAGTCAGCACACGTTAAAATGTGGGCAACTCTGCTGTCGTTGCGCAGGCACTGCAGCATGTAATCGCTCATGTGTGCCAGGCTCCCCAGAGGTAAGGACAAGCTGTCCTCTGTGGGAGGCGTATCGTCATCATCCTCTGTATCCCCCAGCCACGCACCAGGGATGTGCCTGCGCTGTGCTGGGTGCCACCCCGCTGTGAACCTGCTTCATCCTCATCCTCCTCCACCTCCTCCTCATCCTCCTCGTCCTCCAGTAGTGGTCCCTGGCTGGCCACATTTGTACCTGCCCTCTGCTGTTGCAAAAAACCTCCCTCTGAGCCACTTCTAACAGACTGGCCTGAAAGTGCTAAAAACGACCTGTCATCCTCCTCCTCCTCCTCCTGGCCCTGGCCCACCTCCTCTTCCATCATCGCCTAAGCGTTTTCTCTAGGAGACATAGAATTGGTATCGTCACGCTGATAACAGTGGCATCGCCACTGGCCATGTTGGTGGCGTACTCTAAACAGCGCAACAGGGCACACAGGTCTCGCATGGAGGCCCAATCATTGAGTGGTGAAGTGGTGCTGTTCCGCAGTGCGACTGACTCGTGCGTGCTGCAGCTGAAACTCCACTATGGCCTGCTGCTGCTCGCACAGTCTCTCCAGCATGTGCAAGGTGGAGTTCCACCGGGTGGGCACGTCGCATATTAGGCGGTGGCGGGAAGGCCGAAGTTCCGCTGTAGCGCTGACAGGCGAGCAGCGGCAGGATGTGAACGCCGGAGCGCGCACAGACGGCCCGCACTTTATGCAGCAGCTCTGACATGTCTGGGTAGTTGTGAATGAACTTTTGCACCACCAAATTCAGCACATGCGCCAGGCAAGGGATGTGCGTCAAACCGGCTAGTCCCAGAGCTGCCACGAGATTTCGCCCATTATCGCACACCACCAGGCCGGGCTTGAGGCCCACCGGCAGCAACCACTGGTCGGTCTGTTGTTCAATACCCCGCCACAACTCCTGCGCGGTGTGGGGCCTGTCCCCCAAACATATGAGTTTCAGAATGGCCTGCTGACGTTTACCCGGGCTGTGCTGAAGTTGGTGGTGAAGGTGTGTGGCTGACTGGATGAGCTGGTGGAAGCAGAGGAGGAGGAGGAGGAAGCCGAGTAGGAGGAGGAGGCTACAGGAGGCAAAGAATGATGCCCTGTGATCCTTGGCGGCGGAAGGGCGTGCGCCAAGGAACTCTCCGCCTGGGGCCCAGCCGCCACTACATTTACCCAGTGTGCAGTTAGGGAGATATAGCGTCCCTGGCCGTGCTTACTGGTCACGTATCTGTGGTTAGGTGGACCTTGCCACAAATGGCGTTGCGCAGTGCACACTTGATTTTATCGGACACTTGCATGTGCAGGGAAGGCACGGCTGTCTTGGAGAAGTAGTGGCGGCTGGGAACCACATACTGGGGACAGCCATGGCCATCAGCTGTTTGAAGCTGTCTGTGTCCACCAGCCGGAATGACAGCATTTCAAAGGCCAGTAGTTTAGAAATGCTGGCATTCAGGCCAAGAGCTCGAGGGTGACTAGGTGGGAATTTGCGCTTCCTCTCAAAGGTTTGAGAGATGGAGAGCTGAGCGCTGCTGTGTGAAATAGTGGAGACGCTAGGTGACGGTGGCGGTGGTGGTGGTGGTGTCGGTGGCACATCCTCTGTTTGCTGCTCGGCAGGTGGCAACATTCCTCTCGAGGCGGAAGCCGAGGCAGCAGCGGTAGAGGGAGCAGGGGAGCCTGAGCGGGTTCCTTGTTTTTAAGGTGTGTACTCCACTGCAGTTCATGCTTTGCATGTAGATGCCTGATCATGCAGGTGGTGCTCAGGTTAAGAACGTTAATGCCTCGCCTCAGGGTCTGATGGCACAGCGTGCAAACCACTCTGGTCTTGTCCTCAGCACATTGTTTGAAGAAGTGCCATGCCAGGGAACTCCTTGAAGATGCCTTTGGGGTGCTGGGTCCCTGTTGGCGCTGGCCAATAGCAGGCGAACTCTCTGGACGGCGGCTGTTCTGCTTTTGCCCCCTGCTCCCTCTTTGGCTTCGCTGTTGTCTCGGTCTCACCACTGCCTCTTCCTCTGAACTATTTAAGTCAGCGGCACGACCTTCAGTCCATGTGGGGTCTAAGACCTCATCGTCCTCTGCATCGTCTTCCACCCAGTCTTCCTCCCTGACCTCCTCCTGTTCAGTCTGCACACTGCAATAAGACGCGGCAGTGGGCACCTGTGTTTCGTCATCATCAGACACTCGGTCACTCTGCTGTGGTGGTATTCCCATGTCCTCATCATCTGGATACATAAGTGGTTGTGCGTCAGTGCATGGAATGTCTTCCACCGCTGGGGAAGGGATAGGTGGGCGCCCCTGGAAAACCGTGGGAGCAGAGTCTTCAAACAGAAGAAGAGACTGCTGCATAACTTGAGGCTCAGCCAGTTTCCCTGATATGCATGGGGGTGATGTGACAGACTGATGGGCTTGGTTTTCAGGTGCCACCTGTGCGCTTTCCGCAGAAGACTGGGCGGAAGACAATGTGGTGAACGTGCTGGAAGCACTGTCGGCCACCAATCGACTAATGCCTGTACCTGCTCAGGCCTTACCATCCTCATAACGGCATTGGGCCCCACCAAATATCGCTGTAAATTCTGCCGGCTACTTGAGGGAGTTGTTTCACTACTTTGTGCGCCTGAGGCCGAGCGGCCACGTCCTCTGCCAGCAACAGAGGCTCCACGGACACCACCACGACCGCGTCCTCGTCCCTTAATAGAATGTTTCCTCATTGTTGCGATTCAACTCGCACCACAATAAAATATATTATTTTTAGCCCCAAAATTCCCACACTGGAAGATATAATTCCTTTTTCGGTATTAATTACAAGAACACTGCTGCTAATTGGACACCAGATTTTTATAATGCTAGTTTTGGTACATAGATTCCCACACGGGAAATATAATTCCTTTTAGAGGAGTGAAAACGTGAGGCCTAGTTTTCTGGTCTAACAAACACCAGATTGATTAAATTGGCCTTTTTTCACCAAAATTACAACACTGGACAATAATGCCTTTTGGCGGTATTAATTACAAGAACACTGCTGCTAATTGGACACCAGATTTTTATAATGCTAGTTTTGGTACATAGATCCCCACACGGGAAATATAATTCCTTTTAGAGGAGTGAAAACGTGAGGCCGAGTTTTTCTGGTCTAACAAACACCAGATTGATTAAATTGGCCTTTTTTCAGCAAAATTACAACACTGGACAATAATGCCTTTTGGCGGTATTAATTACAAGAACACTGCTGCTAATTGGACACCAGATTTTTATAATGCTAGTTTTGGTACATAGATTCCCACACGGGAAATATAATTGCTTTTTAGAGGAGTGAAAACGTGAGGCCTAGTTTTTCTGGTCTAACAAACACCAGATTGATTAAATTGGCCTTTTTTCACCAAAATTACAACACTGGACGATATAATGCCTTTTGGCGGTATTAATTACAAGAGGACTGCTGGTATTTCAGAACACCGGAATTGTTAAAATGCTAGTTTTGCTAGATAAATTTCCCACACTGGGAGAAATATTGCCTAAGCCTTTTTACAGTATTAATTACAACAGGAGTGCTTCTTCTGGTCTAACACCAGAATAATTTTATTATTACGGTGAAAGCTTTTTCTAATTTATATTTCTGGCACATAAAAAAAAATATTTCTGGCTGACAGTATTGGACAAAGTAGTGGCACTGGCTAGCCTAGCTGGAACAGCACATTCATGGGATTTGCTATCCAAGTGGGTTACTTTCAGTTTCACCACTGATATATTAAATATCTTTGCAGTTAGTATGGGTGACACAAGCACAGCCAAACCCCTGATGTATTATATCTATGAAAAAATCGACTATTACATTAGATTAATGGGCGTTGTGGCAGCTTTTGCTGTAGCACCACAAGTCCCAAAATGGCCGCCGCCTATCAGCCCAAGTAACATGTGCCAGAAAACAGTCTGCCCAGCCAGAAAAAAATTGACTTTGACTGAGCAGCTGAATCGCTGTTGTTCTGATTCACAGGTGTAGATTTTTAACTTCTTTGGAGCTTTGGTTTACACTCTGTGGCAGCAAGTGCTGGCGCACCACAAGTCCCAAAATGGCCACCGCCCGGTCAGCCCAGTTACATGTGCCAGTAAAAATCGCTCTGGCCAGTCTCAACAAAATAGTGACTTTCAGTGAACAGCTCAGCTGAGTTGTTCTGATGCACAGGTGTAGAAAGGTAGATCACTTCTTTATCCCTGCCTATCTCGCCCTCACAGAAGCTGCATCCTCTCCCTACACTAGTCAGAGCAGTGTGACGTGCGGCGCTACGTGACTCCAGCTTAAATAGAGGCTGGGTTACATGCTGCACTTGGCCAATCACAGCCATGCCATTAGTAGGCATGGCTGTGATGGGCTCTTAGGGCAAGAAGTAAAACGCTAGCTGATTGGCTGCTGTGCAGCCCTTCAGAAAGCAGGAAGTAATCGATGAACACCGGACCCGAACCCGAACTTTTTTGAAAATGTCCGGGTTCGGGTCCGTGTCACGGACACCCCAAAATTCGGTACGGACCCGAACGATTCTCGAACTGTTCGCTCAACACTACCTATCTGTCCTACCGATAGGAGTATGGTAATAATAAGTAAGATCAAGTAGTTCAATATAGTATTAGCTTTGCTAGAATAGCCAAATCTATATTCCGACCAGTAGCCTCCTGAGTAGTGTTGAGCGAACAGTTCGAGCATCGTTCGGGTTCGTACCGAATTTTGGGGTGTCCGGGACACGGACCCGAACCCGGACATTTTCAAAAAAGTTTGGGTTCGGGTTCGTTGTTCGTCGATTACTTCCCGCTTTCTGAAGGGCTGCACCGCAGCCAATCAGCTAGCGTTTTACTTCTTGCCCTAAGAGCCCATCACAGCCATGCCTACTAATGGCATGACTGTGATTGGCCAAGTGCAGCATGTGATCCAGCCTCTATTTAAGCTGGAGTCACGTAGCGCCGCACGTCACACCGCTCTGATTAGTGTAGGGAGAGGACGCAGCTTCTGTGAGGGCGAGATTAGGCAGGGAAAAGTCAGCAACAGCACCTAATGAACGGATCGATCTACAGCTGTGAATTATTGAACTTCTGCTAGTTACTTGCTCACTGGTTTTTAGGCTGCACAGAGCATTTTTCTGTCACTTATTTTCTGGGGTGATCGGCGGCCATTTTGTGACTTGTGGTGCACCAGAAGAAGCTGCCACCAAGTCCATCAATCCATCAATACTAGTTTTTTTTTGCTATAACCTACATCAGGGGCTTGGCTGTGCTAATTGTCACCCCTAGAAACTTAGGATAGCAATTTCTATATTTTATTAAGGGGTTAAATATAATCGCCCAAATACCAATCCCCTAAATCTGGTGTTCCAGCTTTGGCTAGCCAAGTATAATACTGTCTGCTGTCTGGCAAAGGATAGATTATTTTCTGTGGTGAAATTCAATTGCCAAAATAGCAATACCATAAATCAGTGGTTTCAGCTGTGGCTGGCAAAATGAAATAGTGTCTGCCAAAACATATATTTTGTTCTGGGGTGACATTCAATTGCCAAAATAGCAATACCCTGAATCTGGTGTCCCAGCTGTTGCAGGCCACGTTTCATAGTGTCCGTCAAAACATATATATTGTTCTGGGGTGAAATTCAATTGCCAAAATAGCAATACCCTGAATCTGGTGTCCCAGCTGTTGCAGGCCAGGATTCATAGTGTCCGGCAAAACACATATTTTGTTCTGGGGTGAAATTCAATTGCCAAAATAGCAATACCCTGAATCTGGTGTGCCAGCTGTTGCAGGCCAGGATTCATAGTGTCCGCAAAAACATATATTTTGTTCTGGGGTGACATTCAATTGCCAAAATAGCAATACCCTGAATCTGGTGTCCCAGCTGTTGCAGGCCAGGATTCATAGTGTCCGCCAAAACATATATTTTGTTCTGGGGTGAAATTCAATTGCCAAAATAGCAATACCCTGAATCTGGTGTCCCAGCTGTTGCAGGCCAGGATTCATAGTGTCTGCAAAAACATATATTTTGTTCTGGGGTGACATTCAATTGCCAAAATAGCAATACCCTGAATCTGGTGTCCCAGCTGTTGCAGGCCACGATTTCATAGTGTCCGTCAAAACATATATTTTGTTCTGGGGTGACATTCAATTGCCAAAATAGCAATACCCTGAATCTGGTGTCCCAGCTGTTGCAGGCCACGTTTCATAGTGTCCGTCAAAACATATATTTTGTTCTGGGGTGAAATTCAATTGCCAAAATAGCAATACCCTGAATCTGGTGTCCCAGCTGTTGCAGGCCAGGTTTCATAGTGTCCGCAAAAACATATATTTTGTTCTGGGGTGACATTCAATTGCCAAAATAGCAATACCCTGAATCTGGTGTCCCAGCTGTTGCAGGCCAGGATTCATAGTGTCCGCAAAAACATATATTTTGTTCTGGGGTGACATTCAATTGCCAAAATAGCAATACCCTGAATCTGGTGTCCCAGCTGTTGCAGGCCAGGATTCATAGTGTCTGCAAAAACATATATTTTGTTCTGGGGTGACATTCAATTGCCAAAATAGCAATACCCTGAATCTGGTGTCCCAGCTGTTGCAGGCCAGGATTCATAGTGTCCGCAAAAACATATATTTTGTTCTGGGGTGAAATTCAATTGCCAAAATAGCAATACCCTGAATCTGGTGTCCCAGCTGTTGCAGGCCAGGTTTCATAGTGTCCGTC
This sequence comes from Bufotes viridis, assembly GCA_033119425.1. Taxonomy (NCBI): domain Eukaryota; kingdom Metazoa; phylum Chordata; class Amphibia; order Anura; family Bufonidae; genus Bufotes; species Bufotes viridis. Next base: position 292,184,601 of record CM065591.1, on the reverse strand, counting down.
AAAACATATATTTTGTTCTGGGGTGACATTCAATTGCCAAAATAGCAATACCCTGAATCTGGTGTCCCAGCTGTTGCAGGCCAGGTTTCATAGTGTCCGCCAAAACATATATTTTGTTCTGGGGTGAAATTCAATTGCCAAAATAGCAATACCCTGAATCTGGTGTCCCAGCTGTTGCAGGCCAGGATTCATAGTGTCCGCAAAACATATATTTTGTTCTGGGGTGACATTCAATTGCCAAAATAGCAATACCCTGAATCTGGTGTCCCAGCTGTTGCAGGCCAGGATTCATAGTGTCTGCAAAAACATATATTTTGTTCTGGGGTGACATTCAATTGCCAAAATAGCAATACCCTGAATCTGGTGTCCCAGCTGTTGCAGGCCAGGATTTCATAGTGTCCGCCAAAACATATATTTTGTTCTGGGGTGAAATTCAATTGCCAAAATAGCAATACCCTGAATCTGGTGTCCCAGCTGTTGCAGGCCAGGATTCATAGTGTCCGCAAAAACATATATTTTGTTCTGGGGTGACATTCAATTGCCAAAATAGCAATACCCTGAATCTGGTGTCCCAGCTGTTGCAGGCCAGGATTCATAGTGTCCGCCAAAACATATATTTTGTTCTGGGGTGAAATTCAATTGCCAAAATAGCAATACCCTGAATCTGGTGTCCCAGCTGTTGCAGGCCAGGATTCATAGTGTCCGCCAAAACATATATTTTGTTCTGGGGTGAAATTCAATTGCCAAAATAGCAATACCCTGAATCTGGTGTCCCAGCTGTTGCAGGCCAGGTTTCATAGTGTCCGCCAAAACATATATTTTGTTCTGGGGTGACATTCAATTGCCAAAATAGCAATACCCTGAATCTGTTGTCCCAGCTGTTGCAGGCCAAGTGTAAATCTGTCCATAAAAGGATACCTTTCATCCAGGGCCTAAATACTAGCCCTAAAGAGATATTCCCCTAAATCAGTGGTTACTGCTGTGCCTGGATTAGTGTAATACGCTACATAAACAAATAGGCAGATAGTGTTAGGTGCCTGTAAAAAAGGCCTGAATTTGAAATCAATACATTGGGCCAAATATTTTTTTCCTTATTGTGGTGCTTGGTGAACGGTAACAATGAGGAAAACATCTAGTAAGGGACGCGGACGCGGTCGTGGTGGTGTTAGTGTACCCTCTGGTGCTGGGAGAGGACGTGGCCATTCTGCCACAGCCACACGTCCTAGTGAACCAACTACCTCAGGTTCCAGTACCCGCCAGAATTTACAGCGATATTTGGTGGGGCCCAATGCCGTTCTAAGGATGGTAAGGCCTGAGCAGGTACAGGCGCTAGTCAATTGGGTGGCCGACAGTGGATCCAGCATGTTCACAACATTATCTCCCACCCAGTCTTCTGCTGAAAGCGCACAGGTGGCACCTGAAAACCAAGCCCATCAGTCTGTCACATCACCCCCATGCATATCAGGGAAACTGTCAGAGCCTCAAGTTATGCAGCAGTCTCTTATGCTGTTTGAAGACTCTGCTGGCAGGGTTTCCCAAGGAAATCCACCTAGCCCTTCCCCAGTGGTGGAAGACATAGAATGCACTGATGCACAACCACTGATGTTTCCTGATGATGAGGACATGGGAATACCACCTCATCGGAGTCCGCACGTCTCTGATGATGACGAAACACAGGTGCCAACTGCTGCGTCTTTCTGCAGTGTGCAGACCGAACAGGAGGTCAGGGAGGAAGACTGTGTGGAAGACGATGCAGGGGACGATGAGGTCCTAGACCCCACATGGAATGAAGGTCGTGCCACTGACTTTCATAGTTCAGAGGAAGAGGCAGTGGTGAGACCGAGCCAACAGCGTAGCAAAAGAGGGAGCAGGGGGCAAAAGCAGACCAGCCGCCGCCAAGAGAGTTCGCCTGCTACTGGCCACCGCCACCAGGGACCGAGCACCCCAAAGGCAGCTTCAAGGAGTTCCCTGGCATGGCATTTCTTTAAAGAATGTGCTGACGACAAGACCCGAGTGGTTTGCACGCTGTGCCATCAGATCCTGAAGCGAGGCATTAACGTTCTGAACCTTAGCACAATCTGCATGACCAGGCATCTACATGCAAAGCATGAACTGCAGTGGAGTAAACACCTTAAAAACAAGGAACTCACTCTGGCTCCCCCTGCTCCCTCTTCTGCTGCTGCCTCGGCCTCTTCCTCCGCCTCGGGAGGAATGTTGGCACCTGCCGCCCACCAAACAGAGCATGTGCCACCGATAACACCACCTGCGTCACCAAGCATCTCCACCATGTCACACGGCAGCGTTCAGCTCTCCATCTCACAAATCTTGGAGAGAAAGCCTAAATTCCCACCTAGCCACCCTCGAGCCCTGGGCCTGAATGCCAGCATTTCTAAACTACTGGCCTTTGAAATGCTGTCATTCAGGCTGGTGGACACAGACAGCTTCAAACTGCTTATGTCCATGGCTGTCCCACAGTATGTTGTTCCCAGCCGCCACTACTTCTCCAAGACAGCCGTGCCTTCCCTGCACAACCAAGTATCCGATAAAATCAAGTGTGCACCGCACAACGCCATCTGTGGCAAGGTCCACCTAACCACAGATATGTGGACCAGTAAGCACGGCCAGGGACGCTATATCTCCCTAACTGCACACTGGGTAAATGTAGTGGCGGCTGGGCCCCAGGTGGAGAGTTCCTTGGCGCACGTCCTTCCGCCGCCAAGGATTGCAGGGCATCATTCTTTGCCTCCTGTAGCCTCTTCCTCCTACTCGGCTTTCTCCTCCTCTGCTTCCACCAGCTCATCCAGTCAGCCACACACCTTCACCACCAACTTCAGCACAGCTCAGGGTAAACGTCAGCAGGCCATTCTGAAACTCATATGTTTGGAGGACAGGCCCCACACCGCGCAGGAGTTGTGGCGGGGTATTGAACAACAGACCGACGAGTGGTTTCTGCCGGTGGGTCTCAAGCCCGTCCTGGTGGTGTGCGGTTTCTGCCGGTGGGACTAGCCGGTTTGAGGCACATCCCTTGCCTGGCGCATGTGCTGAATTTGGTGGTGCAGAAGTTCATTCACAACTACCCAGACATGTCAGAGCTGCTGCATAAAGTGCGGGCCGTCTGTGCGTGCTTACGGCGTTCACATCCTGCCACTGCTCGCCTGTCTGCGATACAGCGGAACTTCGGACTTCCAGCTCACCACCTCATATGCGACGTGCCCACCAGGTGGATCTCCACCTTGCACATGCTGAATAGACTGTGCGAGCAGCAGCAGGCCATAGTGGAGTTTCAGCTGCAGCACGCACGCGTCAGTCGCACTGCGGAACAGCACCACTTCACCACCAATTAATGGGCCTCCATGCGAGACCTGTGTGCCCTGTTGCGCTGTTTCGAGTACTCCACCAACATGGCCAGTGGCGATGACACTGTTATCAGCGTTACAACCACTTCTATGTCTCCTTGAGAAAACGCTTAGGGCGATGATGGAAGAGGAGGTGGCCCAGGAGGAGGAGAAGGAGGATGAGTGGTCATTTTTAGCACTTTCAGGCCAGTCTGTTAGAAGTTGCTCAGAGGGAGGTTTTTTGCAACAGCAGAGGCCAGGTACAAATGTGGCCAGCCAGGGCCCACTACTGGAGGACGAAGAGGATGAGAAGGAGGTGGAGGAGGATGAGGATGAAGCAGGTTCACAGCGGGTGGCACCCGACACAGCTCAGGCCCATCACTGGTGCGTGGCTGGGGGGATAAATAGGACCATGACGATAGGCCTCCCACAGAGGACAGTTTGTCCTTACCTCTGGGGAGCCTGGCACACATGAGCGACTACATGCTGCAGTGCCTGCGCAACGACAGCAGAGTTGCCCACATTTTAACGTGTGCGGACTACTGGGTTGCCACCATGCTGGATCCCTGGTACAAAGACAATGTGCCCACCTTATTTCCTGCACTGGAGCGTGATAGGAAGATGCGCGAGTACAAGCGCATGCTGGTAGAGGCGCTCCTGAGAGCATTCTCAAATGTCACAGGGGAACAGGTGGAAGCCCAAGACGAAGGCAGAAGAGGAGCAAGAGGTCGTTAACGCATATGTGTCACGGCCAGCTCCTCTGAGGGCAGGATTAGCATGGCAGAAATGTGGAAAAGTTTTGTCTCCACGCCGCAGCTAACTGCACCACCACCTGATACGGAACGTGTTAGCAGGAGGCAGCATTTCACTAACATCGTTGAACAGTATGTCTGCACACATCCTCCACGTACTGACTGATGGTTTGGCCCCATTCAACTTCTGGGTCTCCAAATTGTCCACGTGGCCAGAGATAGCATTTTATGCCTTGGAGGTGCTGGCCAGCCCGGCGGCCAGCGTTTTGTCTGAACGTGTATTCAGCACGGCAGGAGGCGTCATTACTGACAAACGCAGCCGCCTGTCCACAGCCAACGTGGACAAGCTGATGTTCATAAAAATGAACCAGGCATGGATCCCACAGGACCTGTCCCTCCCTTGTGCAGAATAGACATTTATAACTGCCTCCCCCTCAACCATGTATTCTTGTACTCCGGGGCACTTCTTTATTGAATACTCATTTTTTTAACTTTACCATGATCTTGCGGTGCAACACAAAGTTGAATGAACCTCTCCTCTGTCTGGGTGGTGGGGCCGAAAAAACTGAAAGTGGCCTTCTCCGGTGGTGATTAATATGACGCATGATTCCTTGCTGTGGAACCTCTCTCCTCTGTCTGGGTGCTGGGCCGAAATAACTGAGAGTGGCCTTCTCGGGTGGTGATTAATATGACGCATAATTCCTGGCTGTGGGACCTCTCTCCTCTATCTGGGTGCTGGGGCCGAAATAACTGAAAGTGGCCTTCTCCAGTGGTGGGTGATATGACGCATGATTCCTTGCTGTGAAACCTGTATCCTAGGTCTGGGTGCTGGGGCCGAAATAACTGAAAGTGGCCTTCTCCAGTGGTGGGTGATATGACGCATGATTACTTGCTGAGGAACCTGTATCCTCGGTCTGGGTGCTGGGCCTAAATAACTGAAAGTGGCCTTCTCCAGTGGTGGGTGATATGACGCATGATTCCTTGCTGTGGGACCTCTCTCCTCTGTCAGGGTGCTGGGCCCGAAATAACTGAGAGTGGACTAATCCGGTGGTGGTTGATATGACGCATGATTCCTTGCTGTGGGACCTCTCTCCTCTGTCTGGGTGCTGGGCCTAAATAACTGAAAGTGGCCTTCTCCAGTGGTGGTTGATGTGACGCATGATTCCTTGCTGTGGGACCTCTCTCCTCTGTCTGGGTGCTGGGCCTAAATTACTGAGAGTGGCCTTTTCCGGTGGTGGTTGATAAGACGCATGATTCCTTGCTGTGGGACCTCTCTCCTCTGTCTGGGTGCTGGGCCGAAATAACTGAGAGTGGCGTTCTCCGGTGGTGGTTGATATGACGCATGATTCCTTGCTGTGGGACCTCTCTCCTCTGTCTGGGGGCTGGGACTAAATTACTGAGAGTGGCCTTCTCCGGTGGTGGTTGATATGACGCATGATTACTTGCTGTGGGACCTCTCTCCTCTGTCTGGGTGCTGAGCCGAAATAACTGAAAGTGGCCTTCTCCGGTGGTGGGTGATATGACGCATGATTCCTTGCTGTGGGACCTCTCTAGTCTGTCTGGGTGCTGGGCCAAAATAACTGAGAGTGGCCTTCTCCGGTGATGGTTGATATGACGCATGATTCCTTGCTGTGGGACCTCTCCTCTGTCTGGGTGCTGGGCCCGAAATAACTGAGAGTGGACTAATCCGGTGGTGGTTGATATGACGCATGATTCCTTGCTGTGGGACCTCTCTCCTCTGACTGGGTGCTGGGGCCTAAATAACTGAAAGTGGCCTTCTCCAGTGGTGGGTGATATGACGCATGATTCCTTGCTTTGGGACCTCTCTCCTCTGTCTGGGTGCTGGGCCTAAATAACTGAAAGAGGCCATCTCCAGTGGTGGGTGATATGACGCATGATTCCTTGCTGTGGGACCTCTCTCCTCTGTCTGGGTGCTGGGCCTAAATAACTGAGAATGGCCTTCTCCGGTGGTGGTGGATATGACGCATGATTCCTTGCTGTGGGACCTCTCTCCTCTGTCTGGGTGCTGGGCCGAAATAACTGAAAGTGGCCTTCTCCGGTGGTGGTTGATATGACGCATGATTCCTTGCTGTGGGACCTCTCTCCTCTGTCTGGGCGCTGGGCCGAAATAACTGAGAGTGGCCTTCTCCAGTGGTGGGTGATATGACGCATGATTCCTTGCTGTGGGACCTCTCTCCTCTGTCTGGGTGCTGGGCCTAAATAACTGAAAGTGGCCTTCTCCAGTGGTGGGTGATATGATGCCTTATTCCTTGCTTTGGGACCTCTCTCCTCTGTCTGGGTGCTGGGCCTAAATAACTGAAAGTGGCCATCTCCAGTGGTGGGTGATATGACGCATGATTCCTTGCTGTGGGACCTCTCTCCTCTGTCTGGGTGCTGGGCCTAAATAACTGAGAGTGGCCTTCTCCGGTGGTGGGTGATATGACGCATGATTCCTTGCTGTGGGACCTCTCTCCTCTGTCTGGGTGCTGGGCCGAAATAACTGAAAGTGGCCTTCTCCGGTGGTCGTTGATATGACGCATGATTCCTTGCTGTGGGACCTCTCTCCTCTGTCTGGGTGCTGGGCCGAAATAACTGAGAGTGGCCTTCTCCGGTGGTGGTTGATATGACGCATGATTCTTTGCTGTGGGACCTCTCTCCTCTGACTGGGTGCTGGGCCTAAATAACTGAAAATGGCTTTCTCCAGTGGTGGGTGATATGACGCATGATTCCTTGCTGTGGGACCTCTCTCCTCTGTCTGGGTGCTGGGCCTAAATAACTGAAAGTGGCCTTCTCCAGTGGTGGGTGATATGATGCCTTATTCCTTGCTGTAGGACCTCTCTCCTCTGTCTGGGTGCTGGGCCTAAATAACTGAAAGTGGCCTTCTCCAGTGTTGGGTGATATGACGCCTTATTCCTTGCTGTAGGACCTCTCTCCTCTATCTGGGTGCTGGGGCCGAAATAACTGAAAGTGGCCTTCTCCAGTGGTGGGTGATATGACGCATGATTCCTTGCTGGTGAACCTGTATCCTCGGTCTGGGTGCTGGGCCGAAATAACTGAAAGTGGCCTTCTCCAGTGGTGGGTGATATGATGCATGATTCCTTGCTGTGGAACCTTTAACCTCTGTCTGGGTGCTGGGCCAAAATAACTGAAAGTGGCCTTCTCCAGTGGTGGGTGAAATGACGCATGATTCCTTGCTGTAGAACCTGTATCCTCGGTCTGGGTGCTGGGCCGAAATAACTGCAAGTGGCCTTCTCCAGTGGTGGGTGATATGACGCATGATTCCTTGCTGTGGAACCTCTCTCCCCTGTCTGGGTGCTGGGCCGAAACAACTGAGAGTGGCCTTCTCCGGTGGTGGTTGATATGACGCATGATTCCTTGCTGTGGGACCTCTCTCCTCTATCTGGGTGCTGGGGCCGAAATAACTGAAAGTGGCCTTATCCAGTGGTGGGTGATATGACGCATGATTCCTTGCTGTAGAACCTGTATCCTAGGTCTCGGTGCTGGGGCCGAAATAACTGAGAGTGGCCTTTTCCGGTGGTGGTTGATATGACGCATGATTCCTTGCTGTGGGACCTCTCTACTCTGTCTGGGTGCTGGGCCTAAATATCTGAGAGTGGCCTTCTCCGGTGGTGGTTGATATGACGCATGATTCCTTACTGTGGGACCTCTCTCCTCTGTCTGGGGGCTGGGCCTAAATAACTGAGAGTGGCCTTCTCCGGTGGTGGTTGATATGACGCAAGATTCCTTGCTGTGGGACCTCTCTCCTTTGTCTGGGTGCTGTGCCGAAATAACTGAAAGTGACCTTCTCCGGTGGTGGTTGATATGAGGCATGATTCCTTGCTGTGGGACCTCTCTCCTCTGTCTGGGTGCTGGGCCGAAATAACTGAGAGTGGCCTTCTCCGGTGGTGGTTGATATGACGCATGATTCCTTGCTGTGGAACCTGTATCCTAGGTCTTGGTGCTGGGGCCGAAATAACTGAAAGTGGCCTTCTCCAGTGGTGGGTGATATGACGCATGATTCCTTGCTGTGGAACCTCTATCCTCGGTCTGGGTGCTGGGCCGAAATAACTGAAAGTGGCCTTATCCAGTTTTGGTTGATATGATGCATGATTCCTTGCTGTGGGACCTCTCTCCTCTGACTGGGTGCTGGGGCCTAAATAACTGAAAATGGCCTTCTCCAGTGGTGGGTGATATGACGCATGATTCCTTGCTGTGGAACCTGTATCCTCGGTCTGGGTGCTGGGCCTAAATAACTGAAATTGGCCATCTCCAGGGGTGGGTGATATGACGCATGATTCCTTGCTGTGGGACCTCTCTTCTCTGTCTGGGTGCTGGGCCGAAATAACTGAGAATGGCCTTCTCCGATGGTGGTTGATATGACGCATGATTCCTTGATGTGGGACCTCTCTCCTCTGTCTGGGTGCTGGGCCTAATTAACTGAAAGTGGCCTTCTCCAGTGGTGGGTGATATGACGCATGATTCCTTGCTGTGGGACCTCTATCCTCTGTCTGGGTGCTGGGCCTAAATAACTGAGAGTGGCCTTTTCCGGTGGTGGTTGAAATGACGCATGATTCCTTGCTGTGGGACCTCTCTCCTCTGTCTGGGTGCTGGGCCTAAATATCTGAGAGTGGCTGGGCCGAAATAACTGAGAGTGGCCTTCTCCGGTGGTGATTGATATTACGCATGATTCCTTGCTGTGGGACCTCTCTCCTCTGTCTGGGTGCTGGGCCGAAATAACTGAGAGTGGCCTTCTCCGGTGGTGATTGATATTACGCATGATTCCTTGCTGTGGGACCTCTCTCCTCTGTCTGGGTGCTGTGCCGAAATAACTCAAAGTGGCCTTCTCCGGTGGTGGTTGATGTGACGCATGATTCCTTGCTGTGGGACCTCTCTCCTCTGTCTGGGTGCTGGGCCAAAATAACTGAGAGTGGACTTCTCCGGTGGTGGTTGATATGACGCATGATTCCTTGCTGTGGGACCTCTCTCCTCTGTCTAGGTGCTGGGCCTAAATATCTGAGAGTGACCTTCTCCAGTGGTGGTTGATATGACGCATGATTCCTTGCTGTGGGACCTCTCCTCTGTCTTGGTGCTGGGCCGAAATAACTGAGAGTGGACTTCTAAAGTGGTGGTTGATATGACGCATGATTCCTTGCTGTGGGACCTCTCTCGTCTGACTGGGTGCTGGGGCCTAAATAACTGAAAGTGGCCTTCTCCAGTGGTGGGTGATATGACGCATGATTCCTTGCTGTGGGACCTCTCTCCTCTGTCTGGGTGCTGGACCTAAATAACTGAAAGTGGCCTTCTCCAGTCTTGGGTGATATGATGCCTTATTCCTTGCTGTGGGACCTCTCTCCTCTGTCTGGGTGCTGAGCCTAAATAACTGAGAGTGGCCTTCTCTGGTGGTGGTTGATATGACGCATGATTCCTTGCTGTGGGACCTCTCTCCTCTGTCTGGGTGCTGGGCCGAAATAACTGAGAGTGGCCTTCTCCGGTGGTGGTTGATATGACGCATGATTCCTTGCTGTGGGACCTCTCTCCTCTGTCTGGGTGCTGGGCCGAAATAACTGAGAGTAGCCTTCTCCGGTGGTGGTTAATATGACGCATGATTCCTTGCTTTGTGACCTCTCTCCTCTGTCTGGGTGCTGGGCCGAAATAACTGAGAGTGGCCTTCTCCGGTGGTGGTTGATATGACGCATGATTCCTTGCTGTGGGACCTCTCTCCTCTGACTGGGTGCTGGGGCCTAAATAACTGAAAGTGGCCTTCTCCAGTGGTGGGTGATATGACGCATGATTCCTTGCTGTGGGACCTCTCTCCTCTGTCTGGGTGCTGGACCTAAATAACTGAAAGTGGCCTTCTCCAGTGTTGGGTGATATGATGCCTTATTCCTTGCTGTGGGACCTCTCTCCTCTGTCTGGGTGCTGAGCCTAAATAACTGAGAGTGGCCTTCTCTGGTGATGGTTGATATGACGCATGAATCCTTGCTGTGGGACCTCTCTCCTCTGTCTGGGTGCTGGGCCGAAATAACTGAGAGTGGCCTTCTCCGGTGGTGGTTGATATGACGCATGATTCCTTGCTGTGGGACCTCTCTCCTCTGTCTGGGTGCTGGGCAGAAATAACTGAGAGTGGCATTCTCCGGTTGTGGTTGATATGACGCATGATTCCTTGTTGTGGGACCTCTCTCCTCTGACTGGGTGCTGGGGCCTAAATAACTGAAAGTGGCCTTCTACAGTGGTGGGTGATATGACGCATGATTCCTTGCTGTGGGACCTCTCTCCTCTGACTGGGTGCTGGGGCCTAAATAACTGAAAGTGGCCTTCTACAGTGGTGGGTGATATGACGCATGATTCCTTGCTGTGGGACCTCTCTCCTCTGTCTGGGTGCTGGGCCTAAATAACTGAAAGTGGCCTTCTCCAGTGGTGGTTGATATGACGCATGATTCCTTGCTGTGGGACCTCTCTCCTCTATCTGGGTGCTGGGGCCGAAATAACTGAAAGTGGCCTTCTCCAGTGGTGGTTGATATGACGCATGATTCCTTGCTGTGGGACCTCTCTCCTCTGTCTGGGTGCTGGGCCTAAATAACTGAAAGTGGCCTTCTCCAGTGGTGGTTGATATGACGCATGATTCCTTGCTGTGGGACCTCTCTCCTCTGTCTGGGTGCTGGGCCTAAATAACTGAGAGTGGCCTTCTCCGGTGGTGGTTGATATGGCGCATGATTCCTTGCTGTGGGACCTCTCTCCTCTGTCTGGGTGCTGGGCCGAAATAACTGAGAGTGGCCTTCTCCGGTGGTGGTTGATATGACGCATGATTCCTTGCTGTGGGACCTCTCTCCTCTGTCTGGGTGCTGGGCCGAAATAACTGAGAGTGGCCTTCTCCGGTGGTGGTTGATATGACGCATGATTCCTTGCTGTGGGACCTCTCTCCTCTGTCTGGGTGCTGGGCCTAAATAACTGAGAGTGGCCTTCTCCGGTGGTGGTTGATATGACGCATGATTCCTTGCTGTGGGACCTCTCTCCTCTGACTGGGTGCTGGGCCTAAATAACTGAAAGTGGCCTTCTCCAGTGGTGGGTGATATGACGCATGATTCCTTGCTGTGGGACCTCTCTCCTCTGTCTGGGTGCTGGACCTAAATAACTGAAAGTGGCCTTCTCCAGTGTTGGGTGATATGATGCCTTATTCCTTGCTGTGGGACCTCTCTCCTCTGTCTGGGTGCTGAGCCTAAATAACTGAGAGTGGCCTTCTCTGGTGATGGTTGATATGGCGCATGATTCCTTGCTGTGGGACCTCTCTCCTCTGTCTGGGTGCAGGGCCGAAATAAATGAAAGTGGCCTTCTCAGTGTTGGGTGATATGATGCCTTATTCCTTGCTGTGGGACCTCTCTCCTCTGTCTGGGCGCTGAGCCTAAATAACTGAGAGTGGCCTTCTCCGGTGGTGGTTGATATGACGCATGATTCCTTGCTGTGGGACCTCTCTCCTCTGTCTGGGTGCTGGGCCTAAATAACTGAAAGTGGCCTTCTCCAGTGGTGGGTGATATGACGCATGATTCCTTGCTGTGGGACCTCTCTCCTCTGTCTGGGTGCTGGGCCTAAATAACTGAAAGTGGCCTTCTACAGTGGTGGTTGATATGACGCATGATTCCTTGCTGTGGGACCTCTCTCCTCTGTCTGGGTGCTGGGGCCTAAATAACTGAAAGTGGCCTTCTCCAGTGGTGGGTGATATGACGCATGATTCCTTGCTGTGGGACCTCTCTCCTCTGTCTGGGTGCTGGACCTAAATAACTGAAAGTGGCCTTCTCCAGTGTTGGGTGATATGATGCCTTATTCCTTGCTGTGGGACCTCTCTCCTCTGTCTGGGTGCTGAGCCTAAATAACTGAGAGTGGCCTTCTCCGGTGGTGGTTGATATGACGCATGATTCCTTGCTGTGGGACCTCTCTCCTCTGTCTGGGTGCTGGGCCGAAATAACTGAAAGTGGCCTTCTCCGGTGGTGGTTGATATGACGCATGATTCCTTGCTGTGGGACCTCTCTCCTCTGTCTGGGTGCTGGGCCGAAATAACTGAGAGTAGCCTTCTCCGGTGGTGGTTAATATGACGCATGATTCCTTGCTTTGTGACCTCTCTCCTCTGTCTGGGTGCTGGGCAGAAATAACTGAGAGTGGCCTTCTCCGGTGGTGGTTGATATGACGCATGATTCCTTGCTGTGGGACCTCTCTCCTCTGACTGGGTGCTGGGGCCTAAATAACTGAAAGTGGCCTTCTCCAGTGGTGGGTGATATGACGCATGATTCCTTGCTGTGGGACCTCTCTCCTCTGTCTGGGTGCTGGACCTAAATAACTGAAAGTGGCCTTCTCCAGTGTTGGGTGATATGATGCCTTATTCCTTGCTGTGGGACCTCTCTCCTCTGTCTGGGTGCTGAGCCTAAATAACTGAGAGTGGCCTTCTCTGGTGATGGTTGATATGACGCATGATTCCTTGCTGTGGGACCTCTCTCCTCTGTCTGGGTGCTGGGCCGAAATAACTGAGAGTGGCCTTCTCCGGTGGTGGTTGATATGACGCATGATTCCTTGCTTTGTGACCTCTCTCCTCTGTCTGGGTGCTGGGCCAGAAATAACTGAGAGTGGCCTTCTCCGGTGTGTGGTTGATATGACGCATGATTCCTTGCTGTGGGACCTCTCTCCTCTGACTGGGTGCTGGGGCCTAAATAACTGAAAGTGGCCTTCTCCAGTGGTGGGTGATATGACGCATGATTCCTTGCTGTGGGACCTCTCTCCTCTGACTGGGTGCTGGGGCCTAAATAACTGAAAGTGGCCTTCTCCAGTGGTGGGTGATATGACGCATGATTCCTTGCTGTGGGACCTCTCTCCTCTGTCTGGGTGCTGGGCCTAAATAACTGAAAGTGGCCTTCTCCAGTGGTGGTTGATATGACGCATGATTCCTTGCTGTGGGACCTCTCTCCTCTGTCTGGGTGCTGGGGCCGAAATAACTGAAAGTGGCCTTCTCCAGTGGTGGGTGATATGACGCATGATTCCTTGCTGTGGGACCTCTCTCCTCTGTCTGGGTGCTGGACCTAAATAACTGAAAGTGGCCTTCTCAGTCTTGGGTGATATGATGCCTTATTCCTTGCTGTGGGACCTCTCTCCTCTGTCTGGGTGCTGAGCCTAAATAACTGAAAGTGGCCTTCTCTGGTGGTGGTTGATATGACGCATGATTCCTTGCTGTGGGACCTCTCTCCTCTGTCTGGGTGCTGGGCCGAAATAACTGAAAGTGGCCTTCTCCGGTGGTGGTTGATATGACGCATGATTCCTTGCTGTGGGACCTCTCTCCTCTGTCTGGGTGCTGGGCCGAAATAACTGGGAGTGGCCTTCTCCGGTGGTGGTTAATATGACGCATGATTCCTTGCTGTGGGACCTCTCTCCTCTGTCTGGGTGCTGGGCCGAAATAACTGAGAGTGGCCTTCTCCGGTGGTGGTTGATATGACGCATGATTCCTTGCTGTGGGACCTCTCTCCTCTGACTGGGTGCTGGGGCCTAAATAACTGAAAGTGGCCTTCTCCAGTGGTGGGTGATATGACGCATGATTCCTTGCTGTGGGACCTCTCTCCTCTGTCTGGGTGCTGGACCTAAATAACTGAAAGTGGCCTTCTCAGTGTTGGGTGATATGATGCCTTATTCCTTGCTGTGGGACCTCTCTCCTCTGTCTGGGTGCTGAGCCTAAATAACTGAGAGTGGCCTTCTCCGGTGATGGTTGATATGACGCATGATTCCTTGCTGTGGGACCTCTCTCCTCTGTCTGGGTGCTGGGCCGAAATAACTGAGAGTGGCCTTCTCCGGTGGTGGTTGATATGACGCATGATTCCTTGCTGTGTGACCTCTCTCCTCTGTCTGGGTGCTGGGCAGAAATAACTGAAAGTGGCATTCTCCGGTTGGTGGTTGATATGACGCATGATTCCTTGCTGTGGGACCTCTCTCCTCTGATCTGGGTGCTGGGGCCTAAATAACTGAAAGTGGCCTTCTACAGTGGTGGGTGATATGACGCATGATTCCTTGCTGTGGGACCTCTCTCCTCTGACTGGGTGCTGGGGCCTAAATAACTGAAAGTGGCCTTCTACAGTGGTGGGTGATATGACGCATGATTCCTTGCTGTGGGACCTCTCTCCTCTGTCTGGGTGCTGGGCCTAAATAACTGAAAGTGGCCTTCTCCAGTGGTGGTTGATATGACGCATGATTCCTTGCTGTGGGACCTCTCTCCTCTATCTGGGTGCTGGGGCCGAAATAACTGAAATTGGCCTTCTCCAGTGATGGTTGATATGACGCATGATTCCTTGCTGGTGTAACCAGTATCCTCGTTCTGGGTGCTGGGCCGAAATAACTGAAAGTGGCCTTCTCCAGTGGTGGTTGATATGACGCATGATTACTTGCTGTGGGACCTCTCTCCTCTGTCTGGGGGCTGGGCCTAAATAACTGAGAGTGGCCTTCTCCGGTGGTGGTTGATATGACGCATGATTCCTTGCTGTGGGACCTCTCTCCTCTGTCTGGGTGCTGGACCGAAATAACTGAGAGTGGCCTTCACCGGTGGTGGTTGATATGACGCATGATTCCTTGCTGTGGGACCTCTCTCCTCTTTCTGGGGGCAGGGCCGAAATAACTGAGAGTGGCCTTCTCCGGTGGTGGTTGATATGACGCATGATTCCTTGCTGTGGGACCTCTCTCCTCTGTCTGGGTGCTGGACCTAAATAACTGAGAGTGGACTTCTCCGGTGGTGGTTCATATGACGCATGATTCCTTGCTGTGGGACCTCTCTCCTCTGACTGAGTGCTGGGGCGAAAATAACTGAAAGTGGCCTTCTCCAGTGGTGGGTGATATGACGCATGATTCCTTGCTGTGGGACCTCTCTCCTCTGTCTGGGTGCTGAGCCTAAATAACTGAGAGTGGCCTTCTCTGGTGATGGTTGATATGACGCATGATTCCTTGCTGTGGGACCTCTCTCCTCTGACTGGGTGCTGGGCCTAAATAACTGAAAGTGGCCTTCTCCAGTGGTGGGTGATATGACGCATGATTCCTTGCTGTGGGACCTCTCTCCTCTGTCTGGGTGCTGGACCTAAATAACTGAAAGTGGCCTTCTCCAGTGTTGGGTGATATGATGCCTTATTCCTTGCTGTGGGACCTCTCTCCTCTGTCTGGGTGCTGAGCCTAAATAACTGAGAGTGGCCTTCTCTGGTGATGGTTGATATGACGCATGATTCCTTGCTGTGGGACCTCTCTCCTCTGTCTGGGTGCAGGGCCGAAATAAATGAGAGTGGCCTTCTCCAGTGTTGGGTGATATGATGCCTTATTCCATGCTGTGGGACCTCTCTCCTCTGTCTGGGCGCTGAGCCTAAATAACGGAGAGTGGCCTTCTCCGGTGATGGTTGATATGACGCATGATTCTTGGTTTGGGACCTCTCTCCTCTGTCTGGGTGCTGGGCCGAAATAACTGAAAGTGGCCTTCTCCAGTGGTGGGTGATATGACGCATGATTCCTTGCTGTGGGACCTCTCTCCTCTGTCTGGGTGCTGGACCTAAATAACTGAAAGTGGCCTTCTCCAGTGTTGGGTGATATGATGCCTTATTCCTTGCTGTGGGACCTCTCTCCTCTGTCTGGGTGCTGAGCCTAAATAACTGAGAGTGGCCTTCTCTGGTGATGGTTGATATGACGCATGATTCCTTGCTGTGGGACCTCTCTCCTCTGTCTGGGTGCTGAGCCGAAATAACTGAGAGTGGCCTTCTCCGGTGGTGGTTGATATGACGCATGATTCCTTGCTTTGTGACCTCTCTCCTCTGTCTGGGTGCTGGGCAGAAAGAACTGAGAGTGGCCTTCTCCGGTTGTGGTTGATATGACGCATGATTCCTTGCTGTGGGACCTCTCTCCTCTGTCTGGGTGCTGGGCCGAAATAACTGAGAGTGGACTTCTCCGGTGGTGGTTGATATGACGCATGATTCCTTGCTGTGGGACCTCTCTCCTCTGTCTGGGTGCTGGGCCGAAATAACTGAGAGTAGCCTTCTCCGGTGGTGGTTAATATGACGCATGATTCCTTGCTTTGTGACCTCTCTCCTCTGTCTGGGTGCTGGGCCGAAATAACTGAGAGTGGCCTTCTCCGGTGGTGGTTGATATGACGCATGATTCCTTGCTGTGGGACCTCTCTCCTCTGACTGGGTGCTGGGCCTAAATAACGAAAGTGGCCTTCTCAGTGGTGGGTGATATGACGCATGATTCCTTGCTGTGGGACCTCTCTCCTCTGTCTGGGTGCTGGACCTAAATAACTGAAAGTGGCCTTCTCCAGTGTTGGGTGATATGATGCCTTATTCCTTGCTGTGGGACCTCTCTCCTCTGTCTGGGTGCTGAGCCTAAATAACTGAGAGTGGCCTTCTCTGGTGATGGTTGATATGACGCATGATTCCTTGCTGTGGGACCTCTCTCCTCTGTCTGGGTGCTGGGCCGAAATAACTGAGAGTGGCCTTCTCCGGTGGTGGTTGATATGACGCATGATTCCTTGCTTTGTGACCTCTCTCCTCTGTCTGGGTGCTGGGCCGAAATAACTGAGAGTGGCCTTCTCCGGTGGTGGTTGATATGACGCATGATTCCTTGCTGTGGGACCTCTCTCCTCTGACTGGGTGCTGGGGCCTAAATAACTGAAAGTGGCCTTCTCCAGTGGTGGGTGATATGACGCATGATTCCTTGCTGTGGGACCTCTCTCCTCTGTCTGGGTGCTGGACCTAAATAACTGAAAGTGGCCTTCTCCAGTGTTGGGTGATATGATGCATGATTCCTTGCTGTGGGACCTCTCTCCTCTGTCTGGGTGCTGGGCCGAAATAACTGAGAGTGGCCTTCTCCGGTGGTGGTTGATATGACGCATGATTCCTTGCTGTGGGACCTCTCTCCTCTGTCTGGGTGCTGGGCAGAAATAACTGAAGTGGCCTTCTCCGGTGGTGGTTGATATGACGCATGATTCCTTGCTGTGGGACCTCTCTCCTCTGACTGGGTGCTGGGGCCTAAATAACTGAAAGTGGCCTTCTCCAGTGGTGGGTGATATGGCGCATGATTCCTTGCTGTGGGACCTCTCTCCTCTGACTGGGTGCTGGGGCCTAAATAACTGAAAGTGGCCTTCTACAGTGGTGGGTGATATGACGCATGATTCCTTGCTGTGGGACCTCTCTCCTCTGTCTGGGTGCTGGGCCTAAATAACTGAAAGTGGCCTTCTCCAGTGGTGTGGTGATATGACGCATGATTCCTTGCTGTGGGACCTCTCCTCTGTCTGGGTGCTGGGCCGAAATAACTGAGAGTGGACTTCTCCGGTGGTGGTTGATATGACGCATGATTCCTTGCTGTGGGACCTCTCTCCTCTGACTGGGTGCTGGGGCCTAAATAACTGAAAGTGGCCTTCTCCAGTGGTGGGTGATATGACGCATGATTCCTTGCTGTGGGACCTCTCTCCTCTGTCTGGGTGCTGGACCGAAATAACTGAAAGTGGCCTTCTCCAGTGTTGGGTGATATGATGCCTTATTCCTTGCTGTGGGACCTCTCTCCTTTGTCTGGGCCCTGAGCCTAAATAACGGAGAGTGGCCTTCTCCGGTGATGGTTGATATGACGCATTATTCTTGGTTTGGGACCTCTCTCCTCTGTCTGGGTGCTGGGCCGAAATAACTGAAAGTGGCCTTCTCCAGTGGTGGGTGATATGACGCATGATTCCTTGCTGTGGGACCTCTCTCCTCTGTCTGGGTGCTGGGCCTAAATAACTGAAAGTGGCCTTCTCCAGTGGTGGTTGATATGATGCATGATTCCTTGCTGTGGGAACTCTCTCCTCTATCTGGGTGCTGGGGCCGAAATAACTGAAATTGGCCTTCTCCAGTGATGGGTGATATGACGCATGATTCCTTGCTGGTGAACCTGTATCCTCGGTCTGGGTGCTGGGCCGAAATAACTGAAAGTGGCCTTCTCCAGTGGTGGTTGATATGACGCATGATTCCTTGCTGTAGGACCTCTCTCCTCTGTCTGGGTGCTGGGCCTAAATAACTGAAAGTGGCCTTCTCCAGTGGTGGTTGATATGACGCATGATTCCTTGCTGTGGGACCTCTCTCCTCTGTCTGGGTGCTGGGCCGAAATAACTGAGAGTGGCCTTCTCCGGTGGTGGTTGATATGACGCATGATTCCTTGCTGTGGGACCTCTCTCCTCTGTCTGGGTGCTGGGCCGAAATAACTGAGAGTGGCCTTCTCCAGTGGTGGTTGATATGACTCATGATTCCTTGCTGTGGGACTCTCTCCTCTGTCTGGGTGCTGGGCCGAAATAACTGAGAGTGGCCTTCTCCGGTGGTGGTTGATATGACGCATGATTCCTTGCTGTGGGACCTCTCTCCTCTGACTGGGTGCTGGGGCCTAAATAACTGAAAGTGGCCTTCTCCAGTGGTGGGTGATATGACGCATGATTCCTTGCTGTGGGACCTCTCTCCTCTGTCTGGGTGCTGGGCCTAAATAACTGAAAGTGGCCTTCTCCAGTGTTGGGTGATATGATGCCTTATTCCTTGCTGTGGGACCTCTCTCCTCTGTCTGGGCGCTGAGGCTGAAATAACTGAGAGTGGCCTTCTCCGGTGATGGTTGATATGACGCATTATTCTTGGCTTTGGGACCTCTCCTCTGTCTGGGTGCTGGGCCAGAAATAACTGAAAGTGGCCTTCTCCGGTGGTGGTTGATATGACGCATGATTCCTTGCTGTGGGACCTCTCTCCTCTGTCTGGGTGCTGGGCCGAAATAACTGAGAGTGGCCTTCTCCGGTGGTGGTTGATATGACGCATGATTCCTTGCTGTGGGACCTCTCTCCTCTGTACTGGGTGCTGGGGCCTAAATAACTGAAAGTGGCCTTCTCCAGTGGTGGGTGATATGACGCATGATTCCTTGCTGTGGGACCTCTCTCCTCTGTCTGGGTGCTGGGCCTAAATAACTGAAAGTGGCCTTCTCCAGTGGTGGGTGATATGACGCATGATTCCTTGCTGTGTGAACCTGTATCCTCGGTCTGGGTGCTGGGCCGAAATAACTGAAAGTGGCCTTCTACAGTGGTGGTTGATATGATGCATGATTCCTTGCTGTGGAACCTCTCTCCTCTGTCTGGGTGCTGGGCCGAAATAACTGAAAGTGGCCTTCTCCAGTGGTGGTTGATATGACGCATGATTCCTTGCTGTGGGACCTCTCTCCTCTGTCTGGGTGCTGGGCCTAAATAACTGAGAGTGGCCTTCTCCAGTGGTGGTTGATATGACGCATGATTCCTTGCTGTGGGACCTCTCTCCTCTGTCTGGGTGCTGGGCCGAAATAACTGAGAGTGGCCTTCTCCGGTGGTGGTTGATATGACGCATGATTCCTTGCTGTGGGACCTCTCTCCTCTGTCTGGGTGCTGGGCCGAAATAACTGAAAGTGGCCATCTCCGGTGGTGGTTGATATGACGCATGATTCCTTGCTGTGGGACCTCTCTCCTCTGTCTGGGTGCTGGGCCGAAATAACTGAAAGTGGCCTTCTCCGGTGGTGGTTGATATGACACATGATTCCTTGCTGTGGGACCTCTCTCCTCTGTCTGGGTGCTGGGCCGAAATAACTGAGAGTGGCCTTCTCCAGTGGTGGTTGATATGACGCATGATTCCTTGCTGTGGGACCTCTCTCCTCTGACTGGGTGCTGGGGCCTAAATAACTGAAAGTGGCCTTCTCCAGTGGTGGGTGATATGACGCATGATTCCTTGATGTGGGACCTCTCTCCTCTATCTGGGTGCTGGGCCGAAATAACTGAAAGTGGCCTTCTCCAGTGATGGGTGATATGACGCATGATTCCTTGCTGGTGGAACCTGTCTCCTCTGTCTGGGTGCTGGGCCGAAATAACTGAAAGTGGCCTTCTCCAGTGGTGGGTGATATGATGCATGATTCCTTGCTGTGGAACCTCTAACCTCGGTCTGGGTGCTGGGCCGAAATAACTGAAAGTGGCCTTCTCCAGTGGTGGTTGATATGACGCATGATTCCTTGCTGTGGGACCTCTCTCCTCTGTCTGGGTGCTGGGCCTAAATAACTGAGAGTGGCCTTCTCCAGTGGTGGTTGATATGACGCATGATTCCTTGCTGTGGGACCTCTCTCCTCTGTCTGGGTGCTGGGCCGAAATAACTGAGAGTGGCCTTCTCCGGTGGTGGTTGATATGACGCATGATTCCTTGCTGTGGGACCTCTCTCCTCTGTCTGGGTGCTGGGCCGAAATAACTGAAAGTGGCCTTCTCCGGTGGTGGTTGATATGACGCATGATTCCTTGCTGTGGGACCTCTCTCCTCTGTCTGGGTGCTGGGCCGAAATAACTGAGAGTGGCCTTCTCCGGTGGTGGTTGATATGACGCATGATTCCTTGCTGTGGGACTCTCTCCTCTGTCTGGGTGCTGGGCCGAAATAACTGAGAGTGGCCTTCTCCGGTGGTGGTTGATATGGCGCATGATTCCTTGCTGTGGGACCTCTCTCCTCTGACTGGGTGCTGGGGCCGAAATAACTGAAAGTGGCCTTCTCCAGTGGTGGGTGATATGACGCATGATTCCTTGCTGTGGGACCTCTCTCCTCTGTCTGGGTGCTGGGGCCGAAATAACTGAAAGTGGCCTTCTCCAGTGATGGGTGATATGACGCATGATTCCTTGCTGGTGAACCTGTATCCTCAGTCTGGGTGCTGGGCCGAAATAACTGAAAGTGGCCTTCTCCAGTGGTGGGTGAAATGATGCATGATTCCTTGCTGTGGAACCTTTAACCTCGGTCTGGGTGCTGGGCCGAAATAACTGAAAGTGGCCTTCTCCAGTGGTGGTTGATATGACGCATGATTCCTTGCTGTGGGACCTCTCTCCTCTGTCTGGGTGCTGGGCCTAAATAACTGAAAGTGGCCTTCTCCAGTGGTGGTTGATATGACGCATGATTCCTTGCTGTGGGACCTCTCTCCTCTGTCTGGGTGCTGGGGCAGAAATAACTGAGAGTGGCCTTCTCCGGTGGTGGTTGATATGACGCATGATTCCTTGCTGTGGGACCTCTCTCCTCTGTCTGGGTGCTGGGCCGAAATAACTGAGAGTGGCCTTCTCCGGTGGTGGTTGATATGACGCATGATTCCTTGCTGTGGGACCTCTCTCCTCTGTCTGGGTGCTGGGCCGAAATAACTGAGAGTGGCCTTCTCCGGTGATGGTTGATATGACGCATGATTCCTTGCTGTGGGACCTCTCTCCTCTGTCTGGGTGCTGGGCCGAAATAACTGAAAGTGGCCTTCTCCGGTGGTGGTTGATATGACGCATGATTCCTTGCTGTGGGACCTCTCTCCTCTGTCTGGGTGCTGGGCCGAAATAGCTGAGAGTGGCCTTCTCCGGTGGTGGTTGATATGACGCATGATTCCTTGCTGTGGGACCTCTCTCCTCTGTCTGGGTGCTGGGGCCTAAATAACTGAAAGTGGCCTTCTCCAGTGGTGGGTGATATGACGCATGATTCCTTGCTGTGGGACCTCTCTCCTCTGTCTGGGTGCTGGGGCCGAAATAACTGAAAGTGGCCTTCTCCAGTGATGGGTGATATGACGCATGATTCCTTGCTGTGTGAACCTGTATCCTCGGTCTGGGTGCTGGGCCTAAATAACTGAAAGTGGCCTTCTCCAGTGGTGGTTGATATGACGCATGATTCCTTGCTGTTGGACCTCTCTCCTCTGTCTGGGTGCTGGGGCCGAAATAACTGAAAGTGGCCTTCTCCAGTGGTGGGTGATATGACGCATGATTCCTTGCTGTGTGAACCTGTATCCTCAGTCTGGGTGCTGGGCCGAAATAACTGAAAGTGGCCTTCTCCAGTGGTGGGTGATATGATGCATGATTCCTTGCTGTGGAACCTCTAACCTCTGTCTGGGTGCTGGGCCGAAATAACTGAAAGTGGCCTTCTCCAGTGGTGGTGTGATATGACGCATGATTCCTTGCTGTGGGACCTCTCTCCTCTGTCTGGGTGCTGGGCCGAAATAACTGAAAGTGGCCTTCTCCGGTGGTGGTTGATATGACGCATGATTCCTTGCTGTGGGACCTCTCTCCTCTGTCTGGGTGCTGGGCCGAAATAACTGAAAGTGGCCTTCTCCGGTGGTGGTTGATATGACGCATGATTCCTTGCTGTGGGACCTCTCTCCTCTGTCTGGGTGCTGGGGCCTAAATAACTGAAAGTGGCCTTCTCCAGTGGTGGGTGATATGACGCATGATTCCTTGCTGTAGGACCTCTCTCCTCTATCTGGGTGCTGGGGCCGAAATAACTGAAAGTGGCCTTCTCCAGTGATGGGTGATATGACGCATGATTCCTTGCTGGTGGAACCTGTCTCCTCTGTCTGGGTGCTGGGCCTAAATAACTGAAAGTGCCCTTCTCCAGTGGTGGTTGATATGACGCATGATTCCTTGCTGTTGGACCTCTCTCCTCTATCTGGGTGCTGGGGCCGAAATAACTGAAAGTGGCCTTCTCCAGTGATGGGTGATATGACGAATGATTCCTTGCTGGTGAACCAGTATCCTCAGTCTGGGTGCTGGGCCGAAATAACTGAAAGTGGCCTTCTCCATTGGTGGGTGAAATGATGCATGATTCCTTGCTGTGGAACCTTTAACCTCGGTCTGGGTGCTGGGCCGAAATAACTGAAAGTGGCCTTCTCCAGTGGTGTGTGATATGACGCATGATTCCTTGCTGTGGAACCTGTGTCCTCGGTCTGGGTGCTGGGCCGAAATAACTGAAAGTGGCCTTCTACAGTGGTGGTTGATATGACGCATGATTCCTTGCTGTGGGACCTCTCTCCTCTGTCTGGGTGCTGGGCCGAAATAACTGAGAGTGGCCTTCTCCGGTGGTGGTTGATATGACGCATGATTCCTTGCTGTGGGACCTCTCCTCTGTCTGGGTGCTGGGCCGAAATAACTGAGAGTGGACTTCTCCGGTGGTGGTTGATATGACGCATGATTCCTTGCTGTGGGACCTCTCTCCTCTGTCTGGGTGCTGGGCCGAAATAACTGAAAGTGGCCTTCTCCGGTGGTGGTTGATATGACGCATGATTCCTTGCTGTGGGACCTCTCCTCTGTCTGGGTGCTGGGCCGAAATAACTGAGAGTGGCCTTCTCCGGTGATGGTTGATATGACGCATGATTCCTTGCTGTGGGACCTCTCTCCTCTGTCTGGGTGCTGGGCCGAAATAACTGAAAGTGGCCTTCTCCGGTGGTGGTTGATATGACGCATGATTCCTTGCTGTGGGACCTCTCTCCTCTGTCTGGGTGCTGGGCCGAAATAACTGAAAGTGGCCTTCTCCGGTGGTGGTTGATATGACGCATGATTCCTTGCTGTGGGACCTCTCTCCTCTGTCTGGGTGCTGGGCCGAAATAACTGAGAGTGGCCTTCTCCGGTGGTGGTTGATATGACGCATGATTCCTTGCTTTGTGACCTCTCTCCTCTGTCTGGGTGCTGGGGCCTAAATAACTGAAAGTGGCTTTCTCCAGTGGTGGGTGATATGACGCATGATTCCTTGCTGTAGGACCTCTCTCCTCTATCTGGGTACTGGGGCCGAAATAACTGAAATTGGCCTTCTCCAGTGATGGGTGATATGACGCATGATTCCTTGCTGGTGAACCTGTATCCTCGGTCTGGATGCTGGGCCTAAATAACTGAAAGTGCCCTTCTCCAGTGTTGGTTGATATGACGCATGATTCCTTGCTGTTGGACCTCTCTCCTCTATCTGGGTGCTGGGGCCGAAATAACTGAAAGTGGCCTTCTCCAGTGATGGGTGATATGACGAATGATTCCTTGCTGGTGAACCAGTATCCTCAGTCTGGGTGCTGGGCCGAAATAACTGAAAGTGGCCTTCTCCATTGGTGGGTGAAATGATGCATGATTCCTTGCTGTGGAACCTCTCTAACCTCGGTCTGGGTGCTGGGCCGAAATAACTGAAAGTGGCCTTCTCCAGTGGTGGGTGATATGACGCATGATTCCTTGCTGTGGAACCTGTGTCCTCGGTCTGGGTGCTGGGCCGAAATAACTGAAAGTGGCCTTCTACAGTGGTGGTTGATATGACGCATGATTCCTTGCTGTGGGACCTCTCTCCTCTGTCTGGGTGCTGGGCCAGAAATAACTGAGAGTGGCCTTCTCCGGTGGTGGTTGATATGACGCATGATTCCTTGCTGTGGGACCTCTCTCCTCTGTCTGGGTGCTGGGCCGAAATAACTGAGAGTGGACTTCTCCGGTGGTGGTTGATATGACGCATGATTCCTTGCTGTGGGACCTCTCTCCTCTGTCTGGGTGCTGGGCCGAAATAACTGAAAGTGGCCTTCTCCGGTGGTGGTTGATATGACGCATGATTCCTTGCTGTGGGACCTCTCTCCTCTGTCTGGGTGCTGGGCCGAAATAACTGAGAGTGGCCTTCTCCGGTGATGGTTGATATGACGCATGATTCCTTGCTGTGGGACCTCTCTCCTCTGTCTGGGTGCTGGGCCGAAATAACTGAAAGTGGCCTTCTCCGGTGGTGGTTGATATGACGCATGATTCCTTGCTGTGGGACCTCTCTCCTCTGTCTGGGTGCTGGGCCGAAATAACTGAAAGTGGCCTTCTCCGGTGGTGGTTGATATGACACATGATTCCTTGCTTTGTGACCTCTCTCCTCTTTCTGGGTGCTGGGGCCTAAATAACTGAAAGTGGCCTTCTCCAGTGGTGGGTGATATGACGCATGATTCCTTGCTGTAGGACCTTTCTCCTCTATCTGGGTGCTGGGGCCGAAATAACTGAAATTGGCCTTCTCCAGTGATGGGTGATATGACGCATGATTCCTTGCTGGTGAACCAGTATCCTCAGTCTGGGTGCTGGGCCGAAATAACTGAAAGTGGCCTTCTCCAGTGGTGGGTGAAATGATGCATGATTTCTTGCTGTGGAACCTTTAACCTCGGTCTGGGTGCTGGGCCGAAATAACTGAAAGTGGCCTTCTCCAGTGGTGGGTGATATGACGCATGATTCCTTGCTGTGGAACCTGTGTCCTCGGTCTGGGTGCTGGGCCGAAATAACTGAAAGTGGCCTTCTACAGTGGTGGTTGATATGACGCATGATTCCTTGCTGTGGGACCTCTCTCCTCTGTCTGGGTGCTGGGCAGAAATAACTGAAAGTGGCCTTCTCCAGTGGTGGTTGATATGACGCATGATTCCTTGCTGGTGGACCGTCTCCTCTGTCTGGGTGCTGGGCCGAAATAACTGAAAGTGGCCTTCTCCGGTGGTGGTTGATATGACGCATGATTCCTTGCTGTGGGACCTCTCTCCTCTGTCTGGGTGCTGGGCCGAAATAACTGAGAGTGGCCTTCTCCGGTGGTGGTTGATATGACGCATGATTCCTTGCTGTGGGACCTCTCTCCTCTGTCTGGGTGCTGGGCCGAAATAACTGAGAGTGGCCTTCTCCGGTGGTGGTTGATATGACGCATGATTCCTTGCTGTGGGACCTCTCTCCTCTGTCTGGGTGCTGGGCCGAAATAACTGAAAGTGGCCTTCTCCGGTGGTGGTTGATATGACGCATGATTCCTTGCTGTGGGACCTCTCTCCTCTATCTGGGTGCTGGGGCCGAAATAACTGAAAGTGGCCTTCTCCAGTGATGGGTGATATGACGCATGATTCCTTGCTGGTGAACCTGTATCCTCAGTCTGGGTGCTGGGCCGAAATAACTGAAAGTGGCCTTCTCCAGTGGTGGGTGATATGATGCATGATTCCTTGCTGTGGGACCTTTAACCTCGGTCTGGGTGCTGGGGCCGAAATAACTGAAAGTGGCCTTCTCCAGTGGTGGGTGATATGACGCATGATTCCTTGCTGTGGGACCTCTGTCCTCGGTCTGGGTGCTGGGCCGAAATAACTGAAAGTGGCCTTCTACAGTGGTGGTTGATATGACGCATGATTCCTTGCTGTGGGACCTCTCTCCTCTGTCTGGGTGCTGGGCCGAAATAACTGAGAGTGGCCTTCTCCGGTGGTGGTTGATATGACGCATGATTCCTTGCTGTGGGACCTCTCTCCTCTGTCTGGGTGCTGGGCCGAAATAACTGAGAGTGGCCTTCTCCGGTGGTGGTTGATATGACGCATGATTCCTTGCTGTGGGACCTCTCTCCTCTGTCTGGGTGCTGGGCCGAAATAACTGAGAGTGGCCTTCTCCGGTGGTGGTTGATATGACGCATGATTCCTTGCTGTGTGACCTCTCTCCTCTGTCTGGGTGCTGGGGCCTAAATAACTGAAAGTGGCCTTCTCCAGTGGTGGGTGATATGACGCATGATTCCTTGCTGTAGGACCTCTCTCCTCTATCTGGGTGCTGGGGCCGAAATAACTGAAAGTGGCCTTCTCCAGTGATGGGTGATATGACGCATGATTCCTTGCTGTGTGAACCTGTATCCTCGGTCTGGGTGCTGGGCCGAAATAACTGAAAGTGGCCTTCTCCAGTGGTGGTTGATATGACGCATGATTCCTTGCTGTTGGACCTCTCTCCTCTATCTGGGTGCTGGGGCCGAAATAACTGAAAGTGGCCTTCTCCAGTGATGGGTGATATGACGCATGATTCCTTGCTGGTGAACCAGTATCCTCAGTCTGGGTGCTGGGCCGAAATAACTGAAAGTGGCCTTCTCCAGTGGTGGGTGAAATGATGCATGATTCCTTGCTGTGGGACCTTTAACCTCGGTCTGGGTGCTGGGCCGAAATAACTGAAAGTGGCCTTCTCCAGTGGTGGGTGATATGACGCATGATTCCTTGCTGTGGAACCTGTGTCCTCGGTCTGGGTGCTGGGCCGAAATAACTGAAAGTGGCCTTCTACAGTGGTGGTTGATATGACGCATGATTCCTTGCTGTGGGACCTCTCTCCTCTGTCTGGGTGCTGGGCCGAAATAACTGAGAGTGGCCTTCTCCGGTGGTGGTTGATATGACGCATGATTCCTTGCTGTGGGACCTCTCCTCTGTCTGGGTGCTGGGCCGAAATAACTGAAAGTGGACTTCTCCGGTGGTGGTTGATATGACGCATGATTCCTTGCTGTGGGACCTCTCTCCTCTGTCTGGGTGCTGGGCCGAAATAACTGAAAGTGGCCTTCTCCGGTGGTGGGTGATATGACGCATGATTCCTTGCTGTGGGACCTCTCCTCTGTCTGGGTGCTGGGCCGAAATAACTGAAAGTGGCCTTCTCCAGTGGTGGTTGATATGACGCATGATTCCTTGCTGTGGGACCTCTCTCCTCTGTCTGGGTGCTGGGCCGAAATAACTGAAAGTGGCCTTCTCCGGTGGTGGTTGATATGACGCATGATTCCTTGCTGTGGGACCTCTCTCCTCTGTCTGGGTGCTGGGCCGAAATAACTGAAAGTGGCCTTCTCCGGTGGTGGTTGATATGACGCATGATTCCTTGCTGTGGGACCTCTCTCCTCTGTCTGGGTGCTGGGCCGAAATAACTGAAAGTGGCCTTCTCCGGTGGTGGTTGATATGACGCATGATTCCTTGCTGTGGGACCTCTCTCCTCTGTCTGGGTGCTGGGCCGAAATAACTGAAAGTGGCCTTCTCCAGTGGTGGTTGATATGACGCATGATTCCTTGCTGTGGGACCTCTCTCCTCTGTCTGGGTGCTGGGGCCTAAATAACTGAAAGTGGCCTTCTCCAGTGGTGGGTGATATGACGCATGATTCCTTGCTGTGGGACCTCTCTCCTCTGTCTGGGTGCTGGGCCGAAATAACTGAAAGTGGCCTTCTCCAGTGATGGGTGATATGACGCATGATTCCTTGCTGTGGGACCTGTATCCTCGGTCTGGGTGCTGGGCCGAAATAACTGAAAGTGGCCTTCTCCAGTGGTGGTTGATATGACGCATGATTCCTTGCTGTGGGACCTCTCTCCTCTGTCTGGGTGCTGGGGCCGAAATAACTGAAAGTGGCCTTCTCCAGTGGTGGGTGATATGACGCATGATTCCTTGCTGTGGGACCTCTCTCCTCTGTCTGGGTGCTGGGCCGAAATAACTGAAAGTGGCCTTCTCCAGTGGTGGGTGATATGACGCATGATTCCTTGCTGTAGGACCTCTCTCCTCTGTCTGGGTGCTGGGGCCGAAATAACTGAAATTGGCCTTCTCCAGTGGTGGGTGATATGACGCATGATTCCTTGCTGTGTGAACCTGTATCCTCGGTCTGGGTGCTGGGCCTAAATAACTGAAAGTGGCCTTCTCCAGTGGTGGTTGATATGACGCATGATTCCTTGCTGTTGGACCTCTCTCCTCTATCTGGGTGCTGGGGCCGAAATAACTGAAAGTGGCCTTCTCCAGTGATGGGTGATATGACGCATGATTCCTTGCTGGTGAACCAGTATCCTCAGTCTGGGTGCTGGGCCGAAATAACTGAAAGTGGCCTTCTCCAGTGGTGGGTGAAATGATGCATGATTCCTTGTTGTGGAACCTTTAACCTCGGTCTGGGTGCTGGGCCGAAATAACTGAAAGTGGCCTTCTCCAGTGTTGGTTGATATGACGCATGATTCCTTGCTGTTGGACCTCTCTCCTCTATCTGGGTGCTGGGGCCGAAATAACTGAAAGTGGCCTTCTCCAGTGATGGGTGATATGACGCATGATTCCTTGCTGGTGAACCAGTATCCTCTGTCTGGGTGCTGGGGCCTAAATAACTGAAAGTGGCCTTCTCCAGTGGTGGGTGATATGACGCATGATTCCTTGCTGTAGGACCTCTCTCCTCTATCTGGGTGCTGGGCCGAAATAACTGAAATTGGCCTTCTCCAGTGATGGGTGATATGACGCATGATTCCTTGCTGGTGAACCTGTATCCTCGGTCTGGGTGCTGGGCCGAAATAACTGAAAGTGGCCTTCTCCAGTGTTGGTTGATATGACGCATGATTCCTTGCTGTTGGACCTCTCTCCTCTATCTGGGTGCTGGGGCCGAAATAACTGAAAGTGGCCTTCTCCAGTGATGGGTGATATGACGCATGATTCCTTGCTGGTGAACCAGTATCCTCAGTCTGCGTGCTGGGCCGAAATAACTGAAAGTGGCCTTCTCCAGTGGTGGGTGAAATGATGCATGATTCCTTGCTGTGGAACTTTTAACCTCGGTCTGGGTGCTGGGCCGAAATAACTGAAAGTGGCCTTCTCCAGTGGTGGGTGATATGACGCATGATTCCTTGCTGTGGGACCTGTATCCTCGGTCTGGGTGCTGGGCCGAAAAAACTGAAAGTGGCCTTCTCCAGTGGTGGGTGATATGACGCATGATTCCTTGCTGTGGGACCTGTATCCTCGGTCTGGGTGCTGGGGCCGAAATAACTTAATGTGGCCTTCTCCAGTTGCGGGTGATATGACGCATGATTCCTTGCAGTGGGACCTCTCTCCAATTGATATTGGTTAAATTTTATTTATTTTATTTTATTTTAATTCATTTCCCTATCCACATTTGTTTGCAGGGGATTTACCTACATTTTGCTGCCTTTGGCAGCCCTCTAGCCCGTTCCTGGACTATTTTACAGCCTTTTTAGTGCCTAAAAGTTCGGGTCCCCATTGACTTCAATGGGGTTCGGGTTCGGGATAAAGTTCGGGTCGAGTTCGGATCCCGAACCCAAACATTTTCGGGAAGTTCGGCCGAATTTCTCGAACCCGAACATCCAGGTGTTCGCTCAACTCTACTCCTGAGTCTTTTTCCAACATGCGTACCACCTTCTTCAGCTCATTTTGGTCATTTTTACCATTATGGTTGCGTTAGCACCTTCGTCTTGCAATTCCTTCATCACATGCTCGTCCCTGTTCCACTTCATCAACCATTCCTGTAATTCTTTCCCCATTCCCAAATTCATGGTCTGGATATTGACAGGATTATTATATTTGAACTAAATGACCCACTGTGCCACAGAAGGGATGCTATAGTTCCATTCTGTAGTTTGGATTTTGGAGACATTGCCCAGGGTACACCAAGAGCCTTTAACCACGGATACTGTCACAGAGCATCCTTGATCTAGACCTAACGTTATATTGGTAGTATTTAGGACAAAAAAACAAACCCTCTTGTGTCTTAAATAGTACACTAGTGCCTTGTCCCTGCCAATTTTCTCCCCGTCCAAAACACAAATGGAAGCATCCTCCCAACATCTTTCATTCACTCTCCTGAGCTGACCTGTAGAACACAATACATCATGGTTTCATTGCCGACAGAGGGAAACATTAACCTGTTGCCATTTCCCCTTCTCCCTTATCACTTGTGGGAAGTTCAGCCTCGGGTGTAAGACTAAAGATTCTCCGGTTAGTATACCTATGGACTTAATATCATATATACTAACCGAACGCGACTCTGAATACAGTATCAGAGATGTCGCATAACATTTCTGAGAATCAGAATCAGTACACCCCAGCCATGAACTCGCCCACCATTTTGGACTTGTAAATGTTATGTGTTTTGGGAGATGTTTACTAACTTGGGAAAGTAGCTTAAAAGACCATTCCCCCTCATGCAGAGATTGTATTACCAATTTGATATTGGTTGATAGTTCTGTTTGTCCCTGCGTGCATACCAAAGCCCATGACGTATTCCTTCCTCTTCTCATTATCTTGTCTATCAGCGTTTTTAAGTTATCAATGAAATCCCTTGCAACACTCACCTGTGTGTTTATGTGTTTTTGCTGAATGCTATCAAAGATATCATTAATCTCCCTTTGTTTATCAAATCCTTGCTTGCTATCTGATGCTATGGCAGATAACTTATTCCTGATAATTTCTATAGCTGATTCATTTAAAATTCCCATTCCTGTACCAACTCCTCCAAGTATAGTGCCAAGTACATCCCTATTCTCTCGGTTATTCCTCAAGAGTAGGTGCCCATCTCCAGTGTTTGCCCGTCTACCCATACTCTTGGGATTAATCCAGCTGTACAAACCGCGTACCTGGTTATGGGTGTATTTAGCACATACCTGATAATATGTCTATATTAACCACTGAGATATGTTAAAGTGCCAGGTGGACATGGCATATTGTACCTCAGTAGCCAGTGTTCTTTTAGAATTCAGATTTACTTGAAGCGGTTGTCCTATTTCCAAGTACCCATACTTCCCGGAGTCATTTTTCCTGTTTCCTGTGCAGTGTTCCAAGCGTTCCAATGACCCATCAATGATTTGTATCTCTCCTACCTCTATAGACGCTATTTCACATTCCCAATAGCCTACCGCCTCTCTGTATGACTTATAAGCTTTGGTGTCATTGGAACCTCTTTGAAACCGCCCAGTATCTCATCCCTGTATGTGAGTGTCAAATCTTTGGGTGTATTTGTTGGTTGAAAGTTATTATACCAATATATACTACACATAAATACATATTCTCCTTCCTTTAAGTGTTCATGGAAAATCCCATAGTGTACATCCTTATGTTCGTTAACCTGCGTTTCTGTTTGACCTCCCAACCAATACCCTGTTTCATTCATATATTTTTTAACATTCACATATGACTGCAGATATTTAGTTTTAAATTCAGGAGTAGTGTTGAGCGAAGAGTTCGAGCATAGTTCGGGTTCGTACCGAATTTTGGGGTGTTCGGGACACGGACCCAAACCCGGACATTTAAAAAAAGTTCGGGCTCGGGTTCGTTGTTCGGCGATTACTTCCCGCTTTCTGAAGGGCTGCACAGCAGCCAATCAGCTAGCGTTTTACTTCTTGCCCTAAGAGCCCATCACAGCCATGCCTACTAATGGCATGGCTGTGATTGGCCAAGTGCAGCATGTGATCCAGCCTCTATTTAAGCTGGAGTCACGTAGCGCCGCACGTCACACTGCTCTGATTAGTTTAGGGAGAGGACGCAGCTTCTGTGAGGGCGAGATTAGGCAGGTAAAAGTCAGCAACAGCACCTAATGAACGGATCAATCTACAGCTGTGAATGATTGAACTTCTGCTAGTTACTTGCTCACTGGTTTTTAGGCTGCACAGAGCGTTTTTCTGTCACTTATTTTCTGGGGTGATCGGTGGCCATTTTGTGACTTGTGGTGCACCAGAAAAAGCTGCCACCAAGTCCATCAATCCATCAATACGATTTTTTATTTTTTTTTGCTATATCCTACATCAGGGGCTTGGCTGTGCTAATTGTCACCCCTAGAAACTCAGGATAGCAATTTCTATATTTTATTAAGGGGTTAAATACAATTGCCCAAATACCAATCCCCTAAATCTGTCTGCTGTCTGGCAAAGGATAGATTATTTTCTGTGGTGAAATTCAATTGCCAAAATAGCAATACCATAAATCAATGGTTTCAGCTGTGGCTGGCCAAGTTTCATAGTGTCCTGCAAATGATATATTTTGTTCTGTGGTGAAATTCAATTGCCAAAATAGCAATACCATAAATCTGGTGTCACAGCTGTGGATGGCAAAGTATAATAGTGTCTGCCAAAACATATATTTTGTTCTGGGGTGAAATTCAATTGCCAAAATAGCAATACCATAAATCAGTGGTTTCAGCTATGGTTGGCAAAGTTTCATAGTGTCCGTAAAAACATATACTTTGTTCTGGGGTGAAATTCAATTGCCAAAATAGCAATACCATAAATCAGTGGTTTCAGCTGTGGCTGGCCAAGTTTCATAGTGTCCGCAAAAACATATATTTTGTTGTGGGGTGAAATTCAATTGCCAAAATAGCAATACCATAAATCAGTGGTTTCCTCTGTGGCTGGCAAAGTATAATAGTGTCCGCCAAAACATATATTTTGTTCTGGGGTGAAATTAAATTGCCAAAATAGCAATACCCTGAATCTGGTGTCCCAGCTGTTGCAGGCCAAGTGTTAATCTGTCCGTTAAAGGATATATTTTGTTC
Organism: Bufotes viridis; assembly: GCA_033119425.1. Lineage (NCBI taxonomy): Eukaryota > Metazoa > Chordata > Amphibia > Anura > Bufonidae > Bufotes > Bufotes viridis. The sequence continues at coordinate 292,151,702 of CM065591.1, read as the reverse complement.
TGGGGTGAAATACAATTGCCAAAATAGCAATACCATAAATCAGTGGTTTCAGCTCTGGCTGGCAAAGTATAATAGTGTCCGCCAAAACATATATTTTGTTCTGGGGTGAAATTCAATTGCCAAAATAGCAATACCATAAATCAGTGGTTTCAGCTGTGGCTGGCCAAGTTTCATAGTGTCCGCAAAAACATACATTTTGTTCTGGGGTGAAATTCAATTGCCAAAACAGCAGTACTCTGAATCTGGTGTTCCAGCTGTTGCAGGCCTATTTTAAATCTGTCCGTAACAGGTTATATTTTGTTCTGGGGTGAAATTCAATTGCCAAAATAGCAATACCATAAATCAGTGGTTTCAGCTGTGGCTGGCAAAGTATAATAGTGTCCGCCAAAACATATATTTTGTTCTGGGGTGAAATTCAATTGCCAAAATAGCAATACCATAAATCAGTGGTTTCAGCTGTGGCTGGCCAAGTTTCATAGTGTCCGTAAAAACATATATTTTGTTCTGGGGTGAAATTCAATTGCCAAAATAGCAGTACCATGAATCTAGTGGTTTCAGCTGTGGCAGGCCAAGTTTCATAGCTGTCCGCAAAAGCATATATTTTGTTGTGGGGTGAAATTCAATTGCCAAAATAGCAATACCATAAATCAGTGGTTTCAGCTGTGGCTGGCAAAGTATAATAGTGTCCGCCAAAACATATATTTTGTTCTGGGGTGAAATTAAATTGCCAAAATAGCAATACCCTGAATCTGGTGTCCCAGCTGTTGCAGGCCAAGTTTCATAGTGTCCGCAAAAACATATATTTTGTTCTGGGGTGAAATTCAATTGCCAAAACAGCAGTACTCTTGAATCTGGTGTCTCCAGCTGTTGCAGGCCAAGTGTTAATCTGTCCGTAAAAGGATATATTTTGTTCTGGGGTGAAATTCAATTGCCAAAATAGCAATACCATAAATCAGTGGTTTCAGTTCTGGCTGGCAAAGTATAATAGTGTCCGCCAAAACATATATTTTGTTCTGGGGTGAAATTCAATTGCCAAAATAGTAATACCATAAATCAGTGGTTTCAGCTGTGGCTGGCAAAGTTTCATAGTGTCCGTAAAAACATATAATTTTGCCCTGGGGTGAAATTCAATTGCCAAAATAGCAATACCATGAATCAGTGGTTTCAGCTGTGGCTGGCCAAGTTTCATAGTGTCCTGCAAATTATATATTTTGTTCTGGGGTGAAATTCAATTGCCAAAACAGCAATACCATAAATCAGTAGTTTCAGCTGTGGCTGGCCAAGTTTCATAGTGTCCGCAAAAACATATATTTTGTTCTGGGGTTAAATTCAATTGCCAAAATAGCAATAGCATAAATCTGTGGTTTCAGCTGTGGCTGGCAAAGTATAATAGTGTCCGCCAAAACATATATTTTGTTCTGGGGTGAAATTCAATTGCCAAAATAGCAATACCCTGAATCTGGTGTCCCAGATGTTGCAGGCCAAGTGGTAATCTGTCTGTAAAAGGGTATATTTTGTTCTGGGGTGAAATTCAATTGCCAAAATAGCAATACCCTGAATCTGGTGGTCCAGCTGTTGCAGTCCTAGTTTAAATCTGTCCATAACAGGGTATATTTTGTTCTGGGGTGAAATTCAATTGCCAAAATAGCAAGACCATAAATCAGTGGTTTCAGCTGTGGCTGGCCAAGTTTCATAGTGTCCTGCAAAAAATATATTTTGTTCTGGGGTGAAATTCAATTGCCAAAATAGCAATACCATAAATCAGTGGTTTCAGCTGTGGCTGGCCAAGTTTCATAGTGTCCGCAAAAACATATATTTTGTTCTGGGGTGAAATTCAATTGCCAAAATAGCAATACCATAATAGAGATGGCCCGAACTATTCGCCGGCGAACAGTTCCCGGCGAACATTGCTTGTTCGCGTTCGCCTCTGCCGGGCGAACATATGCGATGTTCGGTCCGCCCCCTATACATCATCATTGAGCAAACTTTGACCCTGTACCTCACAGTCAGCAGACACATTCCAGCCAATCAGCAGCATACCCTCCCTCCCAGACCCTCCCACCTCCTGCACAGCATCCATTTTAGATTCATTCTGAAGCTGCAGTCTTAGTGAGAGGAAGGAGAGTGTAATTGCTGCTGATTTAATTGGGAAATCGATAGCTAGGCTAGTGAATTCAGTGTCCACTCCAGTCCTGAAAGACTCATCTGATCTCTGCTGTAAGGACAGCGTCCTGACAGCACCCCAAAAAGCCCTTTTTAGGGCTGCAACATTAGTCTGCTTTTTTTTCCCTTTATATACATATTGCAGTTGCCTGGCCTGCCTGTGTGTGAGGAGCTGCAGGCCCACAGACTGTAGTGTGCCCACTGCCAGTGCCCACCCCTGTCATTCCGTGTGGTACAGGACTTTGCATCAAAAAAGGCATTTAATTTTTACACTTTAATCTAAGGTTAGTTGCCTGCCAGTGTGTGTCAGGCTGACTTCCACTGACTGTAGTGTGCCCACTGCCAGTGCCCACCACTCATACTGGCTGGCACAGGACTTTGCATCAAAAAGGCATTTAATTTTTACACTTTAGTGTAATTTCAGCTGCTTGCCTGCTGCTAGTGTGTGTCAGGCCGACTTCCACTGACTGTAGTGTGCCCACTGCCAGTGCCCACCCCTGTCATCCCGTGTGGCACAGGACTTTGCATCAAAAAAGTCATTTAATTTTTACACTTTAATCTAAGTTTAGTTGCCTGCCAGTGTGTGTCAGGCTGACTTCCAGTGACTGTAGTGTGCCCACTGCCAGTGCCCACCCCTGTCATCCCATGTGGCACAGGACTTTGCATCAAAAAAAGGCATTTAATTTTTACACTTTAATCTAAGTTTAGTTGCCTGCCAGTGTGTGTCAGGCCGACTTCCAGTGACTGTAGTGTGCCCACTGCCAGTGCCCACCCCTGTCATCCCATGTGGCACAGGACTTTGCATCAAAAAAAGGCATTTAAATTTTACACTTTAATCTAAGTTTAGTTGCCTGCCAGTGTGTGTCAGGCTGACTCCCAGTGACTGTAGTGTGCCCACTGCCAGTGCCTACCACTCATACCGGCTGGCAGAGGACTTTGCATCAAAATAGGCATTTAATTTTTACACATTAGTCTAATTTCAGTTGCTTGCCTCCTGCCAGTGTGTGTCAGGCCCACTTCCACAGACTGTAGTGTGCCCACTGCCAGTGCCAACCACTGATACCGGGTGGCACAGTAGCTTGCCGATAAATAAGGCATTTCATTTTTACACATTAGTCTAATTTCAGTTGCTTGCCTCCTGCCAGTGTGAGTCAGGCCCACCTCCACAGACTGTAGTGTGCCCACTGCCAGTGCCAACCACTGATACCGGGTGGCACAGTAGCTTGCCGATAAATAAGGCATTTCATTTTTACACATTAGTCTAATTTCAGTTGCTTGCCTCCTGCCAGTGTGTGTCAGGCCCACTTCCACTGACTGTAGTGTGCCCACTGCAAGTGCCAACCACTGATACCGGGTGGCACAGTAGCTTGCCGATAAATATGGCATTTCATTTTTACACATTAGTCTAATTTCAGTTGCTTGCCTCCTGCCAGTGTGTGTCAGGCCCACCTCCACAGACTGTAGTGTGCCCACTGCCAGTGCCAACCACTGATACCGGGTGGCACAGTAGCTTGACGATAAATAAGGCATTTCATTTTTACACATTAGTCTAATTTCAGTTGCTTGCCTGCTGCCAGTGTGTGTCAGGCCCACTTCCACAGACTGTAGTGTGCCCACTGCCAGTGCCCACCACTGATACAGGGTGGCACAGTACCACTTATCGAAAAAAATGACAGGCAGAGGCAGGCCACCCGCAGGGGCCGTCGTGGTCGTGGTGCTGTGATTTCCACTGTCCCTGGAATAATGCCTAGTGTTCAGAGGCCATGTACCCTGAACCCGAAAAATTCAGAGGACGTAGTTGACTGGCTTAGACAGGACACCCAATCTTCAACAGCTTCCGCTAAGAACCTTGACGCACCATCTTCCTCCAGCTCAGCTTTGGTCACCTGCTCTCAAGTTACCACGCACCCGCCCGCCGCTGATAGGAATAGTACTAGTTAAGACACCACTCATATAGGGTGTCACAGCACATTGCTCTGTGCACGCGCAGTGCCCCAATTTGGGAGTATGAGGACCGACCAAGCTGCTTTTTCCATCTCCCGGTTCCTGAAATCAATTCAGTTTGGTGTATGAGAGTTTGGTCTGTCATTGTGAAGGCAGTCGAAGGTACCCGGCCTAAATTTTTTTCACAAAAGGCAATCCCTGATATGGGATGTAACAGGGATTAAACTGATGAGAATAGTACTACAGAAAATACCACTCATATCGGGTGTGACAGTAAATTGCACGGCGCAGACGCAGTCACCGTGGATTAAAACAGAGTGGAGGGAGCCAGCGTTTTTTAACCATCTCCCGTTCGAAAAATCTATTCAATAAATGGCCCCTAGATTGGAAACGTTAGAGGGATTAAACTGATGAGAATAGTACTACAGAAAATACCACTCATATCGGGTGTGACAGTAAATTGCACGGCGCAGACGCAGTGACCGTGGATTAAAACAGAGTGGAGGGAGCCAGCGTTTTTTTAACCATCTCCCCGTTCGAAAAATCTATTCAATAAATGGCCCCCAGATTGGGGACGTTAGAGGGATTAAACTGATGAGAATAGTACTACAGAAAATACCACTCATATCGGGTGTGAGAGTAAATTGCACGGTGCAGAAGCAGTGACCGTGGTTTAAAACAGAGTGGAGGGAGCCAGCGTTTTTTTTAACCATCTCCCCATTCTAAAAATCAATTCAATTGACCTTTCGGGGACCCTTGGTGTTGTACGTGGCTGGGTGGAGGAAGAAACCTTCAATGACATCACCGGGACGTGGCTAGCTTGGTATCCAACCTTGTGCAAATGGGGAGTTTGCGGTTGTGCAAATGGACTGTTTGCGTGCATTAAAAGAGGAGTTTGGTCTGTCAATGTCAAAGAATCGGGCGTAACCCTTACACAACCTGATCGATACAACATCATACCTGATCGTATACACACACTGGATGTTTTAAAGCATGTTATTCCAAACAATTTAGGAATGTTACGTGATTTATGCCCTTTATGGATTAAAACCCGACTCTGCGTCCACTACGTAATTCTCCATGGGAGTTTTGCCATGGATCCCCCTCCGGCATGCCACAGTCCAGGTGTTAGTCCCCTTGAAACAACTTTTCCATCACTATTGTGGCCAGAAAGAGTCCCTTTGGTTTTTAAAATTCGCCTGTCTATTGAAGTCTATGGCGGTTCGCCCGGTTCGCCTGTTCGCGAACATTTGCGGAAGTTCGCGTTCGCTGTTCCCGAACTGAAAATTTTATGTTCGCGACATCACTATACCATAAATCAGTGGTTTCAGCTGTGGCTGGCCAAGTTTCATAGTGTCCGCAAAAACATATATTTTGTTCTGGGGTGAAATTCAATTGCCAAAATAGCAATACCCTGAATCTGGTGTTCGAGCTGTTGCAGGCCAATTGTAAATCTGTCCATAAAAGGATACCTTTCATCCAGGGCCTAAATACTAGCCCTAAAAGAGATATTCCCCTAAATCAGTAGTTACCGCTGTGCCTGGATTAGTGTAATACGCTACATAAATAAATAAGCAGATAGTGTTAGGTGCCTGTAAAAAAAGGCCTACATTTGAAAACAATACATTGGGCCAAATATTTTTTTTCTTATTGTGGTGCTTGGTGAACGGTAACAATGAGGAAAACATCTAGTAAGGGATGCGGACGCGGTCGTGGTGGTGTTAGTGTACCCTCTGGTGCTGGGAGAGGACGTGGCCATTCTGCCACAGCCACACGTCCTAGTGAACCAACTACCTCAGGTTCCAGTACCCGCCAGAATTTACAGCGATATTTGGTGGGGCCCAATGCCGTTCTAAGGATGGTAAGGCCTGAGCAGGTACAGGCGCTAGTCAATTGTTTGGCCGACAGTGGATCCAGCACGTTCACAACATTATCTCCCACCCAGTCTTCTGCAGAAAGCGCACAGGTGGCACATCATCCCCATGCATATCAGGGAAACTGTCTGAGCCTCAAGTTATGCAGCAGTCTCTTATGCTGTTTGAAGTCTTTGCTGGCAGGGTTTCCCAAGGGAATCCACCTAGCCTTTCCCCAGTGGTGGAAGACATAGAATGCACTAATGCACAACCACTGATGTTTCCTGATGATGAGGACATGGGAATACCACCTCATGGGAGTCCACACGTCTCTGATGATGACGAAACACAGGTGCCAACTGCTGCGTCTTTCTGCAGTGTGCAGACCGAATGGGAGGACAGGGAGGAAGACTGTGTGGAAGACGATGCAGGGGACGATGAGGTCCTAGACCCCACATGGAATAAAGGTCGTGCCACTGACTTTCATAGTTCAGAGGAAGAGGCAGTGGTGAGACCGAGCCAACAGCGTAGCAAAAGAGGGAGCAGGGGGCAAAAGCAGACCAGCCGCCGCCAAGAGAGTTCGCCTGCTACTGGCCACCGCCACCAGGGACCGAGCACCCCAAAGGCAGCTTCAAGGAGTTCCCTGGCATGGCACTTCTTTAAAGAATGTGCTGACGACAAGACCCGAGTGGTTTGCACGCTGTGCCATCAGATCCTGAAGCGAGGCATTAACGTTCTGAACCTTAGCACAACCTGCATGACCAGGCATATACATGCAAAGCATGAACTGCAGTGGAGTAAACACCTTAAAAACAAGGAACTCACTCAGGCTCCCCTTGCTCCCTCTTCTGCTGCTGCCTCGGCCTCTTCCTCCGCCTCGGGAGGAACGTTGGCACCTGCCGCCCTCCAAACAGAGGATGTGCCACCAACACCACCACCTGCGTCACCAAGCATCTCCACCATGTCACACGGCAGCGTTTAGCTCTCCATCTCACAAAGCTTGGAGAGAAAGCCTAAATTCCCACCTAGCCACCCTCGAGCCTTGGGTCTGAATGCCAGCATTTCTAAACTACTGGCCTTTGAAATGCTGTCATTCAGGCTGGTGGACACAGACAGCTTCAAACAGCTGATGTCCATGACTGTCCCACAATATGTTGTTCCCAGCCGCCACTACTTCTCCAAGACAGCTGTGCCTTCCCTGCACAACCAAGTATCCGATAAAATCAAGTGTGCACTGCGCAACACCATCTGTGGCAAGGTCCACCTAACCATAGATACATGGACCAGTAAGCACGGCCAGGGACGCTATATCTCCCTAACTGCACACTGGGTAAATGTAGTGGCGGCTGGGCCGCAGGCGGAGATCTCCTTGGCGGACGTCCTTCCGCCGCCAAGGATCGCAGGGCATCATTTTTTGCCTCCTGTAGCCTCCTCCTCAGCTTCCTCCTCCTCTGCTTCCACCAGCTCATCCAGTCAGCCACACACCTTCACCACCAACTTCAGCACAGCCCGGGGTAAACGTCAGCAGGCCATTCAGAAACTCATATGTTTGGGGGACAGGCCCCACACCGTGCAGGAGTTGTGGCGGGGTATTGAACAACAGACCGACGAGTGGTTTCTGCCGGTGGGCCTCAAGCCCGGCCTGGTGGTGTGCGATAATGGGCGAAATCTCGTCGCAGCTCTGGGACTAGCCGGTTAGACGCACATCCCTTGTGCGTGTCTGGCGCATGTGCTGAATTTGGTGGTGCAGAGTTCATTCACAACTACCCCGACATGTCAGAGCTGCTGCATAAAGTGCGGGCCGTCTGTGCGCGCTTCCGGCGTTCACATCCTGTCTGCGCTACAGCGGAACTTCGGCCTTCCCACTCAACGCCTCATATGCGATGTGCCCACCAGGTGGAACTCCACCTTGCACATGCTGAAGAGACTGTGCGAGCAGCAGCAGGCCATAGTGGAGTTTCAGCTGCAGCACGCACGCGTCAGTCGCACTGCGGAACAGCACCACTTCACCACCAATGATTGGGCCTCCATGCGAGACCTGTGTGCCCTGTTTCTAGTACTCCACCAACATGGCCAGTGGCGATGACACCGTTATCAGCGTTACAATAACACTTCTATGTCTCCTTGAGAAAACGCTTTGGGCGATGATGGAAGAGGAGGTGGCCCAGGAGGAGGAGGAGGAGGAGGTGGATGAGGGGTCATTTTTAGCACTTTCAGGCCAATCTGTTAGAAGTGGCTCAGAGGGAGGTTTTTTGCAACAGCAGAGGCCAGGTACAAATGTGGCCAGCCAGGGCCCACTACTGGAGGACGAGGAGGATGAGGAGGAGGTGGAGGAGGATGAGGATGAAGCAGGTTCACAGTGGGGTGGCACCCGACACAGCTCAGGCCCATCACTGGTGCGTGGCTGGGGGGATACGGAGGACGATGATGATACGCCTCCCACAGAGGACAGCTTGTCCTTACCTCTGGGGAGCCTGGCACACATGAGCGACTACATGCTGCAGTGCCTGCGCAACGACAATATTTATATCAAGCTGACAGCTCAAAGGATTGTATTATCTGCTGCAGCTAAGATAGCATGTCCATAAGCATGAACTAAGCAAGTGCAGCCTTTTTAGTGTGCTGGACAAAGAAATAAGAAAAACAAAACATCAGGTGGCGCTATACAGATACATTTTATAGAATAACTCAGTGGCTACGATAAATTTTTAATTGCATGTAATTAAAAAAGAATTTAGATCGAGGTGCTGGTTTGAAGACTGTTGAATATTTGTCCTGGTACAACCCCAAGAGAACATTATAAAAATGGAATGATTTATCTTCCAAAAGAAATTACTAGAAGTGCTTTATACCATAGATTGTGTATTTTGACATGTAATAAGTTGTGTTGAGCGAGCATGCTTGACCGAACTGGTGTTCGTCTCGAGCTTCGCTATGCTCGCCCAAATACCGCGTGTTCAGCTATAAAGCTGAATGATAGACTGGGTCAGAAAAACCTCATAGTAGTTTGTCATGTAGTAAGTATTCCTATACAGCAGAAGTATAATTTTATATTTCACTACAGGTTAACATGTAGCTGTATAGCGTAGTGGTTAAGGTTCTTGGCTGTAATATAAAAGGTTGTGAGTTTGAATCCCGGCACAAACTTTTCAGAAATAGAGGCTGAATTTATTTTAAATATATATTATATATATATATATAAGTTTTTAGCCATAATATATTTACATATATTATTATATATTTAGAATATACACTATATCATAATATATATATATAAATACCTCTCTCTCTCTCTCTCTCTCTCCTCAAACTTAGGAGTACAATCCACAGTGTTCCCAGTGCACCTATAACGCTCCTCCGTCAACAGATGGTTGACTCTTACACTTCACCCTCTGTATATATAGAGAAAATTTCCTCACATAGTGAAGTACGTTTATGAAATGTAACGCTTTTTTATTTTCTCATACTCACAAAGGTAACATCACATCAAGCATTAAAATATAATTTCTCCATATGCATCGGCCAACCTGGGTTTCGCCACATGTTAACCTGCAGTGAATTATAAAATGATACCTCTGCTGTATAGGAATACTTACTATATGACAAACTACTATGAGGTTTTTCTGACACAGTTAATCATTCAGCTTTATAGCTGAATGAGATTATATATATATATATATATATATATATATATATATATATATATATATATATATATATATAGTGGTTAAAGTCCTTGCCCCTCATGTAGAAAGTTGAGAGTTCAAATCCTGGCAGAAAATTTTCAGAAATAGAGACTAAATTATATTTAAAAACACTGGGTGTCCCCAAGCGCTGACTCCATATATGGACATAGCTATATATGGAGTCAGAGCAGGGACTCCTAAGCCGCAGACTCACACTGGGGGATTCCCTCACTGTACAATCTTCTGCATAGACCTCAGTGGGACCCAGCACCCTCCCCTCTTCAGAGCAGGGGTTGCCTGGTTTAATGCTCGGGGACTTCTATTGAGCTTGGGTGCTCTGTAGAGCACCCGAGCATTCTAAAGTGTTCTACTCGAGCACCAGAGAACGTTGGTGCTCGATCAACACTAGTGATAAGGATTTACACATGTAAAATGTCATGGGTAATATTTTCACAGGTATGAAAAGTTATATAATTAAGCATTTTTAATATTAAAACTATTTAAAGCAATTTATAGTATATGCAGTGTTGCAATTCCCTCTGCTTTCTTCAATTGCAGCTGTAAAATATAAGAACTGTTATTCTTGAAAAGGTTTCAAACCAAGTTGATGGTCTGTATTTACTTAATATGCTTCATTCCCATCACTAGTTACTTTTATCAGCACTAATGTGACAACTGATAATAATGTTCCACTGACGGTTTGGCTCACACAATCTATAATAAATCAACTGTTCAACACTGATAAGTATTCATACAAAAAAAATAAAAATGTAAGCATATTTCTAGAACCAAATGCAACATAACTATTATGTTGAAATACTAATAGTATGTGCAAGCTGAAGAAACCTGTAGATTCTGTCATTTGAAGGGACACAACTGAATTCTGACAATTAATTCACTGTCACCACTGCATGGAGACCCCAGAACACCCAATGGCCTAAGTTATAAGTACTTTACATTTTGCATGGAATGCTGTTAGGAAGTCCTGCCCAAAGCTATTATATTTCATACAGCTGATCAGCGGGGGTGCCAGTTGTCGGACTGCCGCCGATCTGATATTGCTGACCTATCCTGAGGATAGGTCATCAGTATTAAAAGCATGGATAACCCCTTTAAAGCACCTCCTGGGTTGCATTGGCCTCAGGTTCTAGTCATATGTACACCTACCCTAATATGAGAAATTGCTGCATCCAAGTGGCTTTTCTTCTTCTGTTTTGCAAGCACATTACCATTCAACCTCATCTGAGATAATCTGATTTCTAAAGATACACTGCCTACCAGCCATTTTCTTGTATAATGAAATACCACACCCTCTTTGGTGTACCAATCAATTTTAGATTGCTCAGATTTTTTACTCAGGCATCGAAGTAAGAGCAGGGATGGTGGTTTGGAAGCACTGACACAATTTTAACCATATGTCTTAAGAAAAGTAAATTTTGCAGGAATATCATCCCGTCGACCAAAGCTATGACACAATAATGTATCATTACTGCAACAGGGCCACACGGACTCAGATGAAGACAATCCCATTTTGAGCTGACACGAAAGTCCTGCATGCAGTACTTTCATGTCCGCTCAAAAATCATGTTCTGAGCGGACACCAAACGGACCCCATTAAAGTCTATGGGGTCTTTAGGCTCCGTTGGTGTCAGTTAGATGTCAGTTATGTACAGCATCCGTCCTTTCCGTTCTCCTGCTCCTGAACGGAGCCGGAGAACGGAAAAGACAAACGGTGATGTGAACAAAGCCTTACTAGCAAGATACTAATGCAATCTAAATTTCCTTTTACTAACTGCTGCCTGAAATGTTGTATACTTAAATTAGATATTACAAGTCAAGTTGTGAAATATAAGTGAACTTATTTCTGCAGAAAATACCTATATAGCTATAAGATATTTTGTGCGAAAGACCTTCTTATCTTCAATGGTTCAGCATCAAAGGAAACATAAAATGTGGTCAAGATATACATAAAGAAAATGCCAGGTTGCATTGAGAAGCATGATATTAAGGAAGCTATGATTAAGGGTTACCACACTGAAGACATTTTTGCAGTATCCCCCAGCTAGAAATGTTACTAAATGGAAATACACTTTCTTTTCAGCTTGCCTATATGCATTAAATGTCACTCTTACATCTCATCTGTCAGAAAGATGCCTGACTTTTACATATTCTACTGTGTAATTGAAAATGTTTTACTTCTATAAAACGATGTACTACGCAAAAACAAGCTTAGAAGTAACATAAAATAATATCCTGAAAGCAAACATAAAAACTTTGTTACTGCAGTATTCTATACACTTGAATCTTATCATGTCATTAAATAGGTAGAACTTTTAGATAGTGGGAAAAAAGATTTTCATTCTCCCAGAAGCATTTAAATCACTTCTTTTTGTAGACTTGCATGAAGGTCTGTTTGAAAGAGAATTTGGAAAGCTGAGTAACGCTATCCATCGCACCCCATTCACATGTGCTGTGAGTGGTGTTCCTGACACATTGCAATACTTCCTCAGTAACATTTGGTATTCATGGCCAGAGCTGTATGAAGTTCTAGATGATGCTAATGGAAACAGTCAATATAAACCTTTAGCAATGTAACTGAGTTCATCACATTACTTTAGAGTGTCATATATAATGACAACACTTCCAGGAAAGGAAGCTTTGTGCAAACATTCAGGCAGCTGGTGATTATGATTCAGAGAACAGTCAGACAATATTTTATTCCATGAATCCATAAGACCCTCTGAGAAGACCGTAGTTGGAATCTTTTTTAATCTGAGTCCTCTTGGAATCATTGCCTTTTCAAAATATGTGGTAATATGGTGTGATCCCACCATAACTTGATCTCCTGGGTAAGCAGTTTCTCCAAACATAACATTTTATTGTCCATGTTAAAGGCATCCTGAGTTTTTTTATCTTCTGTAGAAAACCTTTTATCCGCTTTCAGGCGGCGTTCCGGGCATAGTGCATTAGCCATGTCAGCAAAGAAACAAAAAGAACAGCACCCCGCGGAGGTTAGGTCCTTGATAATGTTGCACTTGTAAACCGTAGAAACCAGTTAATGGGAACACATGTTCACAGGAAGACATGGAAAAACTTAATACATTTGTAGCAATATTAAATTATCCAGCTCACCTTTGTAGGCATGTGAAATTGCATTATCCCATAAAGTTCAGTGCACAGACTGATGAGATGAGATCCCAAGCATATCCAAGACAATAAACACGTCCAGCATTTTTTGGTTAAAAAGATTTTTCCTTGCTTCCTTTATTGAGTATGGTACAAAACATTCATTGGTGCAACAATAAAATCCAAACCTCTTAACGTGAGTCTGCTCTTAATCATGACTCCATATTGGACATTGACTGACTCTGTTTTAAATGCTCCCAGAGTTCAGACTCCACCCTCAAAGGAGGAGAGAGAACTCGGGTGTACATTATAGCTCTGTACATTATATTCACGATTGAGTCCGCGTGGCTCCATCGTTTGCAATGTATCTAGTAGTGATGAGCGGGAGGTGCCTTATTCGATTTTGCGATATTTCGTGAATATTTGATTGAATATTCGTCATATATTCATCGAATATTCGTCATTATTCTATATATTGCAAATGTTACGCAAATTTATATTCGCATTGCGAATTAAACTTAGAGCTGAGTTCCTAATGGTTGTAACTTTTATTGCTAGAATTGAAGAAGATAACGAATATCACGAATATAGCACTATATTCTTAATCTTCGCTATATTCTAGCAATACAACCATTAGGAACTCAGCTCTAAGTTTAATTCACAATGGGAACATATACTCGCATTACGAATTCAACTTAAAGCTGGGTTCATATCGGTGGTTGTATTGCTAGAATATAACGAATATCACGAATATAGCACTATATTCTCAATCTTCATTATATTCTAGCAACACAACCATTAGTAACCCAGCTCTAAGACTTAAGTTTTATTTGCGAAGCGAACATATAATCACATTGCGAATTGATCTTAGAGCTAAGTTCCTAATGGTTGGCTTGCTAGAATATAATGAAGATTGAGAATATAGCGCTATATTCGTGAATTCGTGATATTCGTTATATTCTAGCAATACAAGCATTAGGAACCCAGCTCTAAGTTGAATTCGCAATGCGAGTAATTCAGGTTATATTAATCGCATTGCGTACATTTTAGCATAGAGGCGTTACCAAGCACACGGGAAGTCGGTAGAAGCGGCAACGGGCATTGACTGGATAGGGCAGGGACCCAGGAATCCTCCGGACAGTTAAGAACAGCTTTTGGGAAGTAGGAAGACAAGTTAGACAACCAGAGAGCAACAAGGATTAACAGCAAAAAAAAAAAAAAGAGAATATTTGAAATAGCGAATATATAGCGCTATATTCGCGAATTTGCGAAGTGCCGATATTCGCAAAAAAAATATCGCTATTCGAATATTCACGCTCAACACTAGTATCTAGTAAGCCTCCCTCTTAAGTAATAATTTATTTCTGTCACCACCTTTCCGCGGTAAGGGTACACTTTTAATAATTTGATAGCGCAATTGTGCTATTGTGTGTCTTTGCTCATGAAAATGGAATGGTACGGGAAATAGTAGATTTTGTTTTCTAATGGTGGATTTTGTAGAGGTTTCTCCCACGTACAATAAACCACAAGGGCACTTTAGAATGTAAACTACAAAATGGTTGTCACATGTAAAAAAGCCTCTTATTGGTTGTGACAGAAATATATTATTACTTAAATGGGAGGCTTACTGGATACATCGATTGCAAACAATGGAGCCACGCAGACTTAATCGTGAATATAATGTATAGAGCTTCCTTTGATTGAATACCTTATTTAGTATTTAATTTTTTCAACAACTTTTTAAAAAAATTTATATCTACAGCGGAAAGAAAAAAACTAAATAAGAAAGGAAAAATAAATACCGTTCTACTTAATGGCTGCATTAGCAATGATAGTTTCAGTTCTTTCTATATGTTTGATTTATTTGGATTTGGGGTAGGGGTCATCTGTGTGATGTAATTTCCTTGTGTCTTGGAGGTCTATTTAAACATGCAATAGAAAAACTCAGCAGCTCTCACCTGGTCTTCTGTGCTGTGAGCACGGATAAGGGTCCTGGACTGTACAGACCCACCCAGTGCAAACATTTTTTTTCAAAATCCAGCTCTTGCGTTTCGGGCTATAGCATAGAAGCCCTTACTCATGACAGGAATGTTGTGAGTTTGGTTGCAATTTAAAGGGGAGTAGGAGAAGAAAAAAAAAAAACTCCAAAACCCCTCCCATGGCAATCAGACCTCTACAATATACACATGTGAAACATTAGAGCACATTCACAAATGACATGAATAAAAACTGTTTCCAGACAATGGAACAATTAGCTAACATATCAGTAACATTACTATATAAAAACAAATACGCAAGCATGATGCAGTTTCAATATGGCAATATCAAATCTTGGCGCTTGTTCAGACCCTTAGGTTGCCTAGTGTCTAGTCACCACCTCTAACTGGGGGAGTAACCCTTTCTATGCCTTGGACAGATAAATATGCAGTAGAGCCTGCATGTAGTACTGCACAGTGTGAACTGACAGTAGATGCATTTAGTTTGTCATACAGGGGCACATCTGATATATGCCTGTGAATCCATGTATTCAGTACGTTAGTTGTACAGCCCACATACTGGATATTACATTGCATACAAGTGATTAAATAAATTACATATCTGGTGTTACAATTTAGATATGATCTAATCACAAAATGTTTATTTTTGGCTGTAGATCTAAAGCTCCTGCCAGATTTAATATACCAACAACATATGCATTTGGTGTGCCCACAACGAAAACACCCAGGATTATTTAACCATGTCGGTTTAACCTCCTTTCTCTCCTGAAACAGACTTGGACTAAGCATATCCCCTAAAGTTGGAGCTCTGTGTGATATATATTTCTCACTCCTGATGCCACCACCGTAGACTACTCCCTGTCCGCATGCAAAACTGGTAAATATTTCTTGATAATTTTAATAATGTCTCTAAATTTCACACTGCATTGTGTAGAAAATATAGATGGATTATACTTTCCAGCTTCATTTTTTGAAAATACTATCAGTTTTACCAACTGGGAAAAGAAGAGTGTCTCTATTCACTGAACTAGCTGTTCTTTCACATTTCTTTATATGGTTGGCATTATAACGTCTTTTGCATAAGCGGCTCCCTGTTGCACTAGCCTCCTTAAAGAAACCTTCCTCAGTTGAGCAATTTCTTTTTGCCCTAATCATCTCCTCTTTGGGAATATTTTGTATAACATGGGAGGGATGACAGGATGTCGCTAATAGGATCGTATTGCCTGACGTCTCCTCCTCCTAAGCGCTGAGGTGAGTACCCTTTCCTTCTCAGAATCACCTACTAGGAACAAATCCAGAAACATAATCTGGTGGGTATCAAGCATATTAAAGGAAATAGACTGTCACTAACTGTATATGTGACAAATAAAGCAGCAAGCAGAAAATCATCTTCAGCAAGTGCAGTCTTTACTTCAGTGATTCTATAGTGCTATGTATGCGTGTTTTAGAAAATTCGCATTACGCGAATATTACATTGCCAATTTTTTGCATAAGAGAAAATAAATTAAATAATGAAGAATATTCTAATTCTTCATTACATTCTCACATTGGTGCACAAGCAAGAAGCAGGTAGGTATACTAGGTAATGGGTTCAGATGAAAAAAAACTAATTTTCGTTTTTACGAAAATATATCACTATGTTCAGAATATTTGTGAATTCTCGTAGTACTGATATTTGCGATAAAAATTCGCAATTCGAATATTCATGCTCAAAACTAGTGTGCGATAACAGGCGAAATCTCATAGTAGCTCTGGGCCTAGCCGGTTTGGCACACATCCCTTGCCTGGTGCATGTGCTGAATTTGGTGGTGCAAAGGTTCCTGAAAAATTACCCCAATGTGTCAGAGCTGCTACAGAAAGTGCGGGCCGTCTCTGCGCGCTTTCGGCGTTCTCACCCTGCTGCTGCTCGCCTGTCTGTGCTGCAGCATAACTTCGGCCTTCCCACTCACCGCTTCATATGCGACGTACCCACAAGGTGGAACTCCACCTTGCACATGCTGGAGAGACTGTGCGAGCAGCAGCTGGCGATAGTGGAGTTTCAGCTGCAGCACCCACTGGTAAGTCACTCTGCGGAACAGCACCAATTCACCACCAATGAGTGGGCCTCCATTCGGGACGTGTTGCACAGTTTCGAATACTCCACCAACATGGACAGTGCCGATGACACCATCCTTAGCGTTACTATCCCACCTCTATGTCTCCTTGAAAAAATGCTTAGGGTGATGATGGAAGAGGATGTGGAAGAGGAGGAGGAAGAGGGTTCATTTCAACAATTATCAGGCAAGTGATTCACAAGTGGCTCGGAGGGTGGGTTCCTGCATGAACAGAGGCCAGGTACATAACTGTCCAGCCAGGACACAGTTCTGGAGGATGAGGAGGATGATGATGAGGAGGAACCATGTTTACAGCAGGATGGAACCCAAAGCAGCTCATGACCATCACTGGAGCATGGCTGAAGGGATACCGAGGACACAGACGATAAACCTCCCACAGAGTACAGCTTGTCGTTCCCTCTGGTAAGCCTGGCCCACATGAGCGACTACATGCTGCAGTGCCTGCTCAACGAAAGCCTAGTTGCCCACATTCTATCCAGTGCTGATTACTGGGTGGCCACCCTGCTAGATCCCCTCTACAAGGACAATGTGCCATCCTTAATTTAGTCACTGGAGCATGATCGGAAGATGCGCGAGTACAAAACGCATGCTGGTAGACGCGCTGCTGATGGCATTTCCAGCTGACAGCGGGGGCTCAGTGGAAGTACAAGGAGAAGGCATAGGAGGAGGAAGAAGTGGCCAATGCAGCTGGGGCACCGCCAGCACCTCAGAATGGAGGGTTAGCATGGATGAAATGTGGAAAAGCTTTGTATGCCCCAATAACCAGAACCACCAGCTGATAAAAAACGTCTTAGCACGAGACAGCATTTTAGCAATATGTCGGAACAGTATGTGTGCACATGCCTAAAAGTACTGACTGATGGGTCTGCCCTATTCAACTTCTGGGTCTCCAAATTGGGCACATGGCCTGAGCTTGTCCTTTACGCCTTGGAGGTGCTGGCCTGCCCTGCGGCCAGCGTATTGTCTGAACGTGTATTTAGCATGGTAATCATAGGCAAGCGCAGCCGCCTGTCCACAGCCAACGTGGACAAGCTCACGTTCATTAAAATGTACCAGGCATGGATCCCACAGGACTTGTCCGTACCTTGTGCTGAGTAGACAAGTATATCGGCCGCACCCAGCCATTGTTAGATTTCAACGCACTTCTCTTTGCATTCTCTTTTCTAGTTCCCAATGTTTTGGGTTATTCCCAAAATTTATAAAATAAACAAACAAATAAAAAAAAAAAAAACAACAAAAACAGTGTTGGCTACCTCCTTCTCCTCCACCGCCGCTTCCACCTACACCGCCACGTCTACTGCCTCCTCAACCTCCCACTCAACTTTGAAGTAAGGTGGGCACATTGTCTTTGTACCGGGAATCCAGCAGGGTGGCAACCCAGTAGTCCGCACACGTTAAAATGTGGGCAACTCTGCTGTTGTTGCACAGGCACTGCAGCATGTAGTCGCTCATGTGTGCCAGGCTGCCCAGAGGTAAGGACAAGCTGTCCTCTGTGGGAGGCGTATCATCATCGTCCTCCGTATCCCCCCAGCCACGCACCAGTGATGGGCCTGAGCTGTGTTGGGTGCCACCCTGCTGTGAACCTGCTTCATCATCATCCTCCTCCACATCCTCCTCATCCTCCTCATCCTCCAGTAGTGGGCCCTGGCTGGCCACATTTGTACCTGGCCTCTGCTTTTGCAAAAAACTCCCTCTGAGGCACTTCTAACAGACTGGCCTGAAAGTGCTAAAAATGACCCCTCATCCTCCTCCTCCTCCTCCTGGGCCACCTCCTCTTCCATCATCTCCCTAAGTGTTTTCTCAAGGAGACATAGAAGTGGTACTGTAACGCTGATAACGGCATCATTGCCACTGGCCATGTTGGTGGAGTACTTGAAACAGTGCAAAAGGGCACACAGGTCTTGCATGGAGGCCCTGTCATTGGTGGAGAAGTGGTGCTGTTCCGCCGAGCGACCTGCTCGCACAGTCTGGCCAGCATGTGCAAGGTGGAGTTCCACCTGGTGGGCACATCGCATATAAGGCGGTGAGTGGGAAGGCCAAAGTTACGCTGTAGAGCAGACAGGCGAGCAGCAGCAGTATGTGAACGCCGGAAGCGCGCACAGACGACTCTCACTTTATGCAGCAGCTCTGACATGTTGGGGTAGTTGTGAATGAACTTCTGCACCACCAAATTCAGCACATGCGCCAGGCAAGGGATGTGCGTGAAACCGGCTAGTCCCAGAGCTGTGACGAGATTTCGTCCATTATCTCACACCACCAGGCCCACCGGCAGCAACCACTGGTCGGTCTGTTGTTCAATTCTCCACCACAACTCCTGCGCGGTGTGTGGCCTGGCCCCCAAACATATGAGTTTAAGAATGGCCTGCTGACGTTTACCCCTGTCTTTGCTGAAGTTGGTGGTGAAGGTGTGTGGCTGACTGGATGAGCAGGTGGAAGCAGAGGAGGAGGAAGCATAGTAGGAGGAGTAGGCTACAGGAGGCAAAGAATGATGCCCTGCGATCCTTGTCGGCGGAAGGACGTGTGTCAAAGAACTCTCCGCCTGCGGCCCAGCCACCACTACATTTACCCAGTGTGCAGTTAGGGAGATATGACGTCCCTGGCCGTGCTTACTGGTCCACGTATCTGTGGTTAGGTGGACCTTGCCACAGATGGCGTTGCGCAGTGCACACTTAATTTTATCGGATACTTGGTAGTGCAGGGAAGGCACGGCTGTATTTGAGAAGTAGTGGCGGCTGGGAACAACATACTGTGGGACAGCCATCGCCATCAGCTGTTTGAAGCTGTCTGTGTACACCAGCTTGAATGACAGAATTTCAAAGGCCAGTAGTTTAGAAATGCTGGCATTCAGGCCCGGGGCTCAAGGGTGGCTAGGTGGGAATTTACGCTTTCTCTCCAAAGTTTGTGAGATGGAGAGATGAACGCTGCCTTGTGACATGGTGGAGATGCTTGGTGACGCAGGTGGTGGTGTCGGTGGCACATCCTCTGTTTGGTGGGCGGCAGGTGCCAACATTCCTCCCGAGGCGGAGGAAGAGGCCGAGGCAGCAGCAGAAGAGGGAGCAGGGGGAGCCAGAGTGAGTTCCTTGCTTTTAAGGTGTTTACTCCACTGCAGTTCATGCTTTGCATGTAGATGCCTGGTCATGCAGGTTGTGTTAAGGTTCAGAACGTTAATGCCTCACTTCAGGCTCTGATGGCACAACGTCCAAACCACTCGGGTCTTGTCATCAGCAAATTGTTTAAAGAAGTCCCATGCCAGGGAACTCCTTGAAGCTGCCTTTGGGGTGCTCGGTCCCTGGTGGCGGTGGCCAGTAGCAGGCGAACTCTCTTGGCGGCAGCTGTTCTGCTTTTGCCCCCTGCTCCCTCTTTTGCTACGCTGTTGGCTCGATCTCGCCACTGCCTCTTACTCTGAACTATGAAAGTCAGTGGCACGACCTTCATTCCATGTGGGGTCTAGGACCTCATCGTCCCCTGCATCGTCTTCCACACAGTCTTCCTCCCTGACCTCCTGTTCGGTCTGCACACTGCAAAAAGACGCAGCAGTTGGCACCTGTGTTTCGTCATCATCAGAGATGTGCGGACTCCGATGAGGTGTTATTCCCATGTCCTCATCATCAGGAAACATCAGTGGTTGTGCATCAGTGCATTCTATGTCTTCCACCACTGGGGAAGGGTTAGGTGGATTTCCTTGGGAAACCATGCCAGCAGAGACTTCAAACAGCATAAGAGACTGCTGCATAACTTAAGGCTCAGACAGTTTCCCTGATATGCATGGGGGTGATGTGACAGACTGATGGGCTTGGTTTTCAGGTGCCACCTGTGCGCTTTCTGCAGAAGACTGGGTGGGAGATAATGTTGTGAACGTGCTGGCCCTGGATGAAAGGTATCTTTTTATGGACAGATTTACACTTGGAGATGCACAGTAGCGTGTGAAAAAATATGTAGGATTATGCCTTCAGCAATTGTATTTTAACACTTTGTGTCATATAACGGACAGAAATGTACTTGGAGATGCACGGTAGCGTGTGAAGTTATTGAGGATGACCCTCTCAGCACTTGTATATACACCTTGAGTGTAATATTATATACCCTTTTACGGACAGAAATACACTGTGGATTGCACAATAGTGCGTGCAGATTTACAGGATTGTGCTTTCAGCAATTGTAATGTAACGCTTTTTGTAATATGCCGTTTTACGGAAAGAAATATACTTGGAGATGCATGCTGAGTGTAAATTACCCTTTTACGGACAGATTAATAATTGGCCTGCAACAGCTGGAACACCAGATTCAGGGTATTGTTATATTGGCAAGTGAATTTCACCCCAGAACAAAATCTATCCTTTGACGGATACTATTAAACTTGTCCAGTCACAGCTGGAACACCAGATTTACTGTATTTCTATTTTTCCAACTGTATTTCACCCCAGAAAATAATATATCCTTTGACGGACACTAGGGAAATTGTGCAGTCACAGCTGGAACACCAGATTCACTGTATTGCTATTTTGGCAATTGAATTTCACCCCAGAACAAAATCTATTCTTTGACGGATAATATTAAACTTGGCCAGCCATAGCAGAAACCACTGATTTATGGTATTGCTATTTTGGAAATTGAATTTCACCCCAGAACAAAATACATCCTTTGCCGGACACTATTAAACTTGGCCGGCCACCGCTGCGACTCCAGATTTACGTTATTGCTATTTTAGCAATTGAATATCACCCCAGAAAAAAAAATATCCTTTGCCAGACACTATTAAACTTGTCCAGCCACTGCTGGGACACCAGATTTACGTTATTGCTATTTTAGCAATTGAATATCACCCCAGAAAAAAATATATCCTTTGACGGAAACTATGAAATTTGTCCAGTCACAGCTGGAACACCAGATTTACGGTATTTCTATTTTTGCAACTTAATTTAACCCCAGAATAATATATCCTTTGACGGAAACTATGAAATTTGTCCAGTCACAGCTGGAACACCAGATTTAAGGTATTTCTATTTTTGCATCTTAATTTCACCCCAGAATATAATATATCCTTTGACAGACACTATGAAACTTGACCAGTCACAGCTGGAACACCAGATTTACGATATTGCTATTTTGGTAATTGAACTTTACCCCAGAACAAAAGCTATAATTTTATGGACACTATGAAAGTTGTCCAGTCACAGCTGAAACACCAGATTTACTGTATTTCTATTTTTGCAACTGAATTTCAGACAAGAAAATAATATATCCTTTGACGGACACTATTAAACTTGTCCAGTCACAGCTGGAACACCCTATTTACGGTATTGCTATTTTTGCAACTGAATTTCACCCCAGAAAAAGAATATACCCTTTTATGGAAAGATATAAACCAGGCCTGCAACAACTGGAACACCAGATTTACTGTATTTCCATTTTTGTAACTAGATTTCACCTCAGAAAATGATATATCCTTTGACGGACACTAGTGAAATTGTCCAGTCACAGCTGGAACACCAGATTCAGGGTATTGCTATTTTGCAATTAAGTTTCACACCAGAAAAAAATATACCCTTTTACGGACAGATTTGAACTAGGCCTGCAACAGCTGGAACACCAGATTTACTGTATTTCTATTTTTGCTACTGACTGTCACCCTAGAAAATAATATATCCTTTGACGGACACTAGGGAAATTGTCCAGTTACAGCTGGAACACTAGATTCAGGGTATTGCTATTTTGGCAATTAAATTTCACCCTAGAAAAAAATATACCCTTTTACGGACAGATTTAAACTGGGCCTGCAACAGCTGGAACACCAGATTCAGGGTATTGCTATTTTGGCAATTCAATTTCACCCCAGAAAAAAATATACCCTTTTTACAGACAGATTTAAACTAGGCCTGCAACAGCAGGAACGCCAGATTTACTGTATTTCTATTTTTGCAACTGTATTTCACCCCAGAAAATAATATATCCTTTGGTACGACACTAGGGAAATTTTCCAGTCACAGCTGGAACACCAGATTCAAGGTATTGCTATTTTGGGAATTGAATTTCACCCCAGAACAAAATCTATCCTTTGACAGATTCTATTAACCGCTACAGGACCGCCGCATGCAGGATTGCGTCCTGGCGGCGGCCCTGTAGCTCTGATCGGACGCATCTAGGCGTCATCTCGCGAGACGCATGCCCCTCACGGATTACCTTGGGGTGTCTTCTTTCCAAAATGGGGTCACATGTGGGGTATTTATACTGCTCTGGCATTTTAGGGGCCCTAAAGCGTAAGAAGAAAAATGCGTAAAAATGCCCTCCTAAAAGGTACTCATTGGAATTTGGGCCCCTTTGCGCATCTTGGCTGCAAAAAAGTGTCACACATGTGGTATCGCCGTACTCAGGAGAAGTAGGGCAATGTGTTTTAGGGTGTATTTTACATATACCCATGCTGGGTGAGAGAAATATCTCTGTAAATTGACAACTTTGAATAAAAAATGTAAAAAGTTGTCGTTTTCAGCGATATTTCTCACACACAGTATGGGTATATATAAAATACACCCCAAAACACATTGCCCTACTTCTCCTGAGTACGGCGATACCACATGAGTGACACTTTTTGCAGCCAAGATGCGCAAGTGGCTCTAAAACTAATGAGTACCTTTAGATTTCACAGGCCATTTTTACGCATTTGGATTCTCACGCTTTAGGGCCCCTAAATGCCAGGGCAGTATAAATACCCACAATGACCTCATTTTGAAAGAAGACACCCCAAAGTATTCTATGAGGGGCATGGCGAGTTCACAGAAAAAAAATTTGGCACAAGTTAGCGGAAATTGATATTTTTTTTTTGTTTTTACAAAGTCTCATATTCCACTAACTTGTGACAAAAATAAAATTTTACATGAACTCACCATACCCCTCACGGAATACCTTGGGGTGTCTTCTTTCCAAAATGGGGTCACATGTGGGGTATTTATACTGTCCTGGCATTTTAGGGGCCCCTAAAGCGTGAGAAGAAGTCTGGAATCCAAATGTGTAAAAATGCCCTGTGAAATCCTAAAGGTACTCATTGGTTTTAGGGTCCCTTTGCACCCAGGCTGCAAAAAGTGGCACACATGTGGTATCGCCGTACTCAGGAGAAGTGGGGCAATGTGTTTGGGGTGTAATTTTATATATACCCATACTTTGTGTGAGAAATATCTCTGTAAACGACAACTTTTTAAAAATTTTATACAAAGTTGACAATTTACAGAGATATTTCTCTCACCTAACATGGATATATGTAAAAATACACCCCAAAACACATTGCCCTACTCTCCTGAGTACGGCGATACTACATAAGTGACACTTTTTGCAGCCTGAGTGCAAAGGGTCCAAATTCCAACGAGTACCTTTAGCTTTTACATGGTGGCTCACAATTTAGCCCCGCCCAAAATGCCAGAACAGTAAACACACCCCACAAATGACCCCATTTCGGAAAGTAGACACCCCAAGGTATTCACTGAGGGGCATAGTGAGTCCGTCTGAGATTTTTTTTTTTTTTGCCAGAAGTTAGCAGAAATTGAAACTTTTTTTTTTTTTTTTTCTCAGAAAGTGTCATTTTCCGCTAACTTGTGAAAAAAAATGAAATGATACATGAACTCACCAAGCCCCTCCGTGAATACTTTGGGGTGTATTCTTTCTAAAATGGTGTAATTTGGGGGGTATTTATACTTTTCTGACATTCTAGCTCCTGAAGAAACATGACAGGCGCTCAGAA
Organism: Bufotes viridis; assembly: GCA_033119425.1. Taxonomy (NCBI): domain Eukaryota; kingdom Metazoa; phylum Chordata; class Amphibia; order Anura; family Bufonidae; genus Bufotes; species Bufotes viridis. Next base: position 292,127,090 of record CM065591.1, on the reverse strand, counting down.
AGTCAGAGCTGCTTCAAAATGCAGAAATTCACTTTTTTGCACCATAGTTTGTAAACGCTATAACTTTTACCCAAACCAATAAATATACACTTATTGGACTTTTTTTTTATCAAAGACATGTAGAACAATAAATTTTGAGAAAAATTTATATAGAAATGTAGTTTTTTTTGAAAAATTTTACAACAGAAAGTGAAAAATGTCATTTTTTTGCAAAAATTTCGGTAATTTTTGATTAATAGCAAAAAAAGTAAAAATGTCAGCAGCAATGAAATACCACCAAATGAAAGCTCTATTAGTGAGAAGAAAAGGAGGTAAAATTCATTTGGGTGGTAAGTTGCATGACGGAGCAATAAACGGGTAAAGTAGTGTAGTGCGGAATTGTAAAAAGTGGCCTGGTCATTAAGGGTGTTTAAGCTAGGGGGGCTGAAGTGGTTAAACTTGTTCAGTCACAGCTGGAACACCAGATTCAGGGTATTGCTATTTTGGCAATTAAATTTCACCCCAGAAAATAATATATCCTGTGACGGACACTATTAAACTTGGCCAGCCACAGCTAAAACCACTGATTTCGGGTTACGGTATTGCTATTTTGGCAATTGAATTTCTCCCCAGAAAAAAATATATCTTTTGCCGGACACTATTAAACTTGTCCAGCCACTGCTGGGACACCAGATTTACAGTATTGCTATTTTGGCAATTGAATTTCAACCCTGAAGATAATATGTCCTTTGCCGGACACTATTAAACTTGTCCAGTCACAGCTGGAACACCAGATTTACGGTATTGCCATTTTGGCAACTGAATTTCAACCCTGAAAAAAATATATCCCTTGCCGGACACTATTAAACTTGTCCAGTCACAGCTGGAACACCAGATTTATGGTATTTCTATTTTTGCAACTTAATTTCACTCCAGAAAATAATATATCCTTTGACGGACACTATAAATCTTGTCCAGTCACAGCTGGAACACCAGATTTACGGTATTGATATTTCTGCATCTGAATTTCGCCCCAGAAAATAATATATCCTTTGACGGAAACTATGAAACTTGTCCAGTCACAGCTGGAACACCTGATTTACGGTATTTCTATTTTTGCAACTTAATTTAACCCCAGAATAATATATCCTTTGACGGACACTATGAAACTTGTCCAGTCACAGCTGGAACACCAGATTTACGTTATTGCTATCTTGGTAATTGAATTTCACCCCAGAACAAAAGCTATCCTATGACGGACACTATAAAACTTGTCCTGCCACAGCAGAAACCACTGAATTATGGTATTGCTATTTTGGCAATTGAATTTCACCCCTGAAAAAAATATATCCTTTGACGGAAACTATGAAACTTGTCCAGTCACAGCTGGAACACCAGATTTACGGTGTTTCTATTTTTGCAACTTAATTTCACCCCAGAAAATAATATATCCTTGACGGACACTATGAAACTTGTCCAGTCACAGCTGGAACACCAGATTTGCGGTATTGCTATTTTGGTAATTGAATTTAAACCCAGAACAAAAGCTACTTTTATGGACACTATGAAATTTGTCCAGTCACAGCTGGAACACCAGATTTACGGTATTTCTATTTTTGCAACAGAATTTCACCCCAGAAAAAAATATACCCTATTACGGACAGATTTAAACTAAGCCTGCAACAGCTGGAACACCAGATTTACTGTATTTCTATTTTTGCAACTGTATTTCACCCCAGAAAATAATATATCCTTTGACGGACACGCGGGAAATTGTCCAGCCACTGCTGGGAAACCAGATTTACGGTATTGCTATTTTGGCAATTGAATTTCACCCCAGAAAAAAATATATCCTTTGCCGGACACTATTAAACTTGGCCAGCCACAGCTAAAACCACTGATTTACGGTATTGCTATTTTGGCAACTGTATTTCACCCCAGAAAATAATATATCCTTTGACGGACACACGGGAAATTGTCCAGTCACAGCTGGAACACCAGACTTACGGTATTGCTATTTTTGCAACTGTATTTCACCCCAGAAAATAATAAATCCTTTGACGGACACTATTAAACTTGTCCAGCCACTGCTGGGACACCATATTTACGGTATTGCTATTTTGGCAATTGAATTTCACCCCCAAAAAAAATATATCCTTTGCCGGACACTATTAAACTTGGCCAGCCACAGCTGAAACCACTGATTTACGGTATTGCTATTTTGGCAATTGAATTTCACCCCAGAAAATTATCTATCCTTTGCCGGACACTATTAAACTTGGCCAGCCACTGTTGGGACACCAGATTTACGGTATTGCTATTTTGGCTATTGAATTTCACCCCAGAACAAAATATATCCTTTGCCGGACACTATTAAACTTTGCAAGCCACTTCTGGGACACCAGATTTAGGGGATTGCTATTTTGGCAATTGAATTTCACCACAGAAAAAAATCTATCCTTTGCCAGACAGCAGGCAGTATTTCACTTGGCTAGCCACAGCTGGAACACCAGATTAAGGGATTGCTATTTTGGCTATTGAATTTAACCCCTCAATAAAATATGGAAATTTCTATCCTGAGTTTCTAGCGGTGACAATAAGCACAGCTAAGCCCCTGATGCAGAATATAGCAAAAAAAAAAAAAACGAATATTGATGGATTGATGGACTTGGTGGCAGCTTGTGCTGGTGCACCACAAGACACAAAATGGCCGCCGATCACCCCAGAAAAAAGTGACAAAAAAAAGTGACAAAAAAAAGTGACAAAAAAAAGCTCTGTGCAGCCTTAAAACCAGTGAGCAATTAACTAGCAGAAGTTGAATGATTAACAGCTGTAGATCGATTACTTCATTAGGTGTTTTTGCTGACTTTTCCCTGCCTAATCTCGCTCTCACAGAAGATGCATCCTCTCCCTACACTAATCAGAGCAGTGTGACTTGCCGCGCTACGTGACTCCAGCTTAAATCGAGGCTGGGTCACATGCTGCACTTGGCCAATCACAGCCATGCCATTAGTAGGTATGGCTGTGATGGCTTCTTAGGGCAAGAAGTAAAATGCTAGCTGATTGGCTGCTGTGCAGCCCTTCAGAAAGTGGGAAAAAATCACCGAACAACGGACCTGAACCCGAACTTTTTTGAAAATGTTCGGGTCCGGGTCTGTGTCCCGGACACCCCAAAATTCCGTACGTACCCGAACTATCCAGTTCGGGTTTGCTCATCCCTACTTATAATCTATGAGGGGAAAGGGCTGACACAAAAGGTAAAAGTGCTGGTCTTGTTCAATGGTCTAGCCTCTTGGGAAGATAGGCAGCAGATATAAAGCTGCATAAGCCAGTCACCAGACAATATCTGTAGTGCTTCTGAGTGCATGGGTGCAGTGTAGAGTTTGTTGGACGATCAGGTTCAGCAAATGACAAATGGTCAATATATGGAGAGGAGTAAGATCAGGGGATGTGGTAGGCCAGTCTTAAAAGATGTGTTTTTAGGGAGCGCCTAAAACTGTGTAAATTGCGAGTTAATCTAATTTCTTGGGGTAGGGCATTCCAGAGAACTGGTGCAGCTTGGGAGAAGTCTTGGAGCTGGGAGTTAGGGGTTCAGATTTTGGTTCCTCCAATGACGAGCAGGGGATTGCTGGGAAAGAATGCTTCCTGCCTGACAATTGCCTGCAAAATATGCAGGTCTAATACAGCTTTGACCCAAGGACTACTGACATCATCACTGCCAGTCCCCACACACAGCTACTGGGAAAATAACTATACTGTGATATACTTTGGAACAGTGTTTTTGCTGCTATATGTACTACAACACCCATCATAAATAGACTTTATTGCAGCCAATGGGCAAATTATTGGAATCTTCTGTCCTTGGGGTCCAGCTGTCTGGGTGCATCACCCTACTTGTACTATTTTGTTATGATGCTGTAAAATAAAACTATTTAATAGACCCAATAAAGTATCTTATCATCATTTTTTAAGAAGAATTGTCTCCTTGTTGATTATCAATTTATGCGATTACAGAGATACAGTGTGAACTGTTGTAAACTTTTTCCCTCATGTAAGTTTTGTTATTATGTTAGATAGTTTCTTTTTTATTAATATATTCCCCCTGACACAAGATTTTTATTGCTTCTGTCACTCTTTTCATTCCTGTCACTGAGTTCAATAATGGTATTAACCAAAGGGTCACTAAAGGTTTTTAACAGGTATGTATTTGTTGCCAGAAATATATGAAATACAAAATTAACCATTTTTGAAGGGAATTTGATGGTAATATTGCCAGGCCTTTGAGTTTTACATCATGCAATGTTGTTGTGAACAAGTTAGTATTGTAAAAATAATAGAATAAACTTACCCTTGCTTCAAGCAGGGGTAATTTAAAAATCAAGTAGGGCAGCTGAGTGTTTTTTTTAACAACTTTTGACTTCCCTGTTTGCTGGCAAAAACCAACTTGTTATATTACAAATATTAGTATGCTGTATCAACAGTAGTCTCATTAATTACTTGCAATGTAATGCATGGATACTCTTAAGGCCTCTTGCACACAACAGTACTTTGCGGACCGTATACTGGCAGTTTTTTCTGTTCATTATACTGACAGTATACTGAACCATTCACTTCAATGGGTCTGCAAAAAATACTGAAGTGTCTCCGTATGCCTTCAGTTTCCGTTTTTCTGTTCCGTTTAAATATAGCCCATGTCCTATTCTTGTCCGCAAATCACGTTCAGTGGCTCCATTCAAGTCAATGGGTCCGCAAAAAAAACGGAAAGGAATCCGTATGTCTTCCGTATTCGTTCCGTTTTTGCTGAACAATTTATTGAAAATTTTAAGCTCAGCCCAATTTTTATTATGGAATTACTGTATACTGTATATGCCATACGGAAAAACGGAACCGAAACTGAAACACAGCGGAAGCAAAAAACTGAAAAACGGATCTGATAAAAACAGACCGCAAAAATACTGAAAAAGCCATATGGTCGTGTGCAAAAGGCCTAAAGGGGTTGTCCATGATGAATTTTCTTTTTTTATTCCACCCTCTCCCTGTCAGGCCTGTGAAGGGAGACTTACCTACCTGCTCCCCACTGCTTAGTTGTGTCCTGGGCTCTCTTCATTGCATTTCAGATGATCGGCAAAAAGTTGAAAACTGGGGATGAAGACAGCACGCTCTCAAGTGAAGATTTATTCCAGATGCGACGTTTCGGCAATTAGAGCCTTTTTCAAGCATACATACACCAGAAGTGCAGGGATTTAAATAAATTGTGACATCATCAAAGTGTGTCTAATCAAAGCCGGGCAGCCTCCATCTTGGGACCCATCCTTAAATTAGGATTACAGTAATGCAGGTATGATCCCTTTTGAGTACCACTGTAACTATACATTTTATGCTTTGTTAACCCTATAACAGATGTATTTCATTGTTACATGACTTTAGGGGCTATATTGTTGTTTCATTTTCATGCAGTCTGCCTGTGCAATTCTATTTTAGGGGCTACATTTTATATTACACCCCAATATTGATTCTTTCTGGCTTCTGATGTATTTTAAAATACGATGTTACATGTATTAATGTACAGGTATTTCTATTTACTGTTTTTCTGACCTCACCTTTGACCTCAGTGATGTGAACTGAGTGGGTGGGTCAGCACACTTTGATGATGTCACAATCAGGGTATATAAATCCCTGCACTTCTGGTGTATGCACCTTTGAAAAAGGCTCTAATAGTTGAAACGTTGCATCGGGAATAAATCTTCACTTGAGTACTTGCTGTCTCTATCCACTTTTTTCTATTTTTTTCCAATCATCTGATCCATGTGGGGAAGCTTTCCACTCCCCTGGAGATATGCACCCATTGCTCACTGAACTAAGCGTGCGGTCCTCCCTTCCTTCTTTCAATTTCATTCCATTTCAGTCCCTTCAATCATCATCCCTTTACTTTGCATTTTGTGAGCAACAAGCCCCTTGTTTACACAGGGCAGTGTGCTGCCAAGAGAAATTGATTTTGGGTGTCCATTAAAGAAGAAATTTGCTTGTTTGTCTCTGTAGCACCTTTATAGGGGCCAATTATCAGCAACAATCATTCCAGATAATTCTAAATCCTCGCTCAGGGTTAACAGTCTGTAAATTAACTTATATTGTCAATCGACACTCATTTACTACCAAACATCGATCTGTGTAAGAGGTATCTTAAAAATGACTGAAACTCTTCATGCGTACTGTGGTGTGACCCAATAAAGCATGACATTTTCTGATGGTGTGTAATGACTGCAGTCCCACCTAAAACTATGTTCCTATTTCTTATCCCTGGACACGTACATTCGTAAAATTTCAAATCCTTTTACTTTTTTCACATTTTGTTATGTTGTGGCCCTGTCCTAAAATAAAAAACATTAGAGTTTTTCCCCATGAATCTGCACTCAATACCCCATAATACCGAAGTGAAAACACAATTTTAGAAATGCTTGAAAATTTTCTTAAATGGAAAAACAAAAAATTGCCATAGGCATAAGTATTCAGACCCATTGCTATAATTAGGGTTGAGCAACTTGGGTTCAGATTGCTGGATCTGAACTTGATTCTTTTAAAAACTTCATAAGGAATATGAGCTCCACCCTACTGTAAAATGTATGAAATCTACTTCGTCTCTCCTCTATTACGTGTCACTTTATTTATTCTCATAAATTACTGCATCAAAATAAGACGAACTCAGCTTCATGCCTCACTGATGAAGCTGTGTTCAACTTTGTATTTGGATACAGTAATTTATGCAAAAAAAAAAAAGTGACATGTGATAGCGGCAGGGCGAAGTAAGTCTCGCAATATTTGCAGAAACTTTGGAAAGACCTCTGCAGACGCCATACATTTTATATAGGAGGTAATGTAGTTTTAACATAGTTTTTAAAAGAATCAGGTTAGGATGCAGCAATCCGAACCCAATTATCTCAACCCTAGTTATAAAACTTAAAATATAGCTATGGTGGCCTCCCATTTCTCTTGATAGTCTTTGAGATGTTTCTACACCTGGACTGGAGTCCATTGTGGTAAAATCAGTTGATTTGACACAATTTGGAAAGACACAGCCCTGTCTATATAGGTCTCACTGCTGATAATTCACATTAGAACAAAAACCAAGCCATGATATGCAAATAACTGCCTGTAGAGATCAGAGACTGGATTGATTGGGGGCGCATATCTGAAGAATGGTATGAATTTCTGTGGCACTGAAAGTTACCGAGAGCACAATAGCCTCCATAATTCTTAAAGGTAGGAAGTTTGGAACAAACAGGGTAATTCCTACATCTGCCCCCCCTTCACCCCACTCCATCAAAATAATTAATTTTGGTCACCTACCTAGAAATGAGAGAGGTGATAAAGAACCCAATGTTCAATCTGGCTGAGCTCCAAAGATCTTTCCAGAAGGTCAACTATCACTGCAGCACTCCACCAGTCTGGGCTTTATGGCAGAGTGGCCATAAAGAAGACAATCCTTAGTAAGAGACACATGAAAGCCTGCCTGGAGTTTTCAAAAATAATTTTCACCACAAGGACTCTCAGATTGTGAGTAGTGTTGAGCGAATTAAAGTGAAGCAAATTGACTTTGATTCAAATTTCTGGAAAAATTGCTTCGCTACGAATCCGAATTTTCTAGCGCTTTATTGTAACAAACCATTTTTTTCCTAAAATGGCAGCTACTCGTGTTAAAGTGAATGTAAGAAGCCCAGAAACACAATTTTGATTGCCATCCCCTGTGATGTCACAGCTCTATAAAAGCCTCATCCTGTGGGGTCGCCACTAGGGATGAGCGGTGCTAAACACATATTCAGACACTACACTGGCTGCAGGGCAGGCCAGCACCTCCAAGGTGTAAAGGGCAAGCTCAGGCCATGTGCCCATGTTGCTGAAATGCTGCCTCCTGCTAAGACATTCCGTATCAGCTGGTGGTGCTGGTTGTTGTGGCGTGCTAACAAAGATTTTCCACATTTTGCCCATGCTAACCCTCCCTTCTGAGGTGCTGGCGGTGCACCAGCTCCATCAGCGACTTCTTCCTCCTCCTCTGCCTTCGCCTTGTGCTTCCACTGAGCCCCCGCTGTCAGGTGGGAATGCCATCAGCAGGGAGTCTATCAGCATGCACTTGTACTCGTGCATATTCCGATCATGCCCCAGTGATGGAAATAAGGATGGCACGTTGTCTTTGTAGAGGGGTTCCAGCAGGGTGACCAACCAGTAATAAGCACTGGTTAGAATGTGGGCAACTCGACAGTTGTTGCGCAGGCACTGCAGAATGTAGTCGCTCATGTCTGCCAGGCTTTCCAGAGGCAATGACAAGCTGTGCTCTGTGGGAGGTGTATCGTCTGTGTACTGTGTATCCCCCCAGACATACTCCAGTGATGTCCCTGAGCTGCTTTGGGTGCCACCCTGCTGTGAACACGTTCCTCATCATCATCATCCTCCTCATCCTCCATACTGTGTCCTGGATGTACAGTTGTGTACCTGGCCTCTGTCGGTGCAGGAACCCACCCTCCGTGCCCCTTTTGAATGACTGGCCTGATAACCGTGGAAATGATCCCTCTTCCTCCTGTGCCAATTCCTCTTCCATCATCATGAAGGTCTGGGATTTACTTCCAATTAGAGACCTATGAAATAAATTATTTAGTAAATGTCTACTGTATGTCTTGTGAGAGCCCCACATTAAACATAAGGCTGATAATATCAGGCTCTTCCATGCCCTTGACTGCAGTACCCTCAGTGAGGCCCTGTTAATAAGGATTACATGAGATATTTAATTAATCTTTTAACCCTACTGTCTAACGCAGGGATGCGTCCTGCGGACGGTCGGGTTATTCCTCCTCCATAACGTGCCGCTGCATCATCTCGCGAGAGGCGAGATTTCCTGTGAACACGCGCGTGTTCACAGGATCGCGACCGGGGGAAGTTTTACTACAGCCTGATCATGCGCTGGCAGGCTGTAGATCTTAAAAAAAACGCTGTCTAAATCGCATATCAGACGCTGTTTTGTAAACAGCGTCTGATATGCCTGCTGCATACTCTTCTGGTGGTCCCGTTTGCTTGGGACCACCAGAGGACACAGGCAGCTAAAGTAAGTGCACGAATCACCACCCCCCCGTCACTGATTAACCCCTGATCACCCCATGTCACCCCCCTGATCACCCCCTGTAACCCCCACGTCACTAATCACCCCGCTGTAAGGCTCATTCAGACGTCTGTATGTGTTTTGCAGATCGGCAATTCCGCATTTTGCGGATCTGCACATTGCCAGAACTATATAGAAAATGCCTTTTCTTGTCCGCAATTGCGGACAAGAATAGGACATGCTCTATCATTTGTGGAGTTGCGGCCTGATGTTTCGTGGCCGAAACCTGGAGGTTCGCGGCCGCAGCTCCGCAAATGCTGATGGGGAGAGCACATAGTGTGCTCTCTGTATCACCGCCGGTCCCATTCACACTGAATGGGTCCGCATCTATTCCACAGAATTGCGGAATAGATGCGGACATTTTTGAGGACATGTGAATGGGGCCTTACTTCGCAAACACTCCTATGTCCTTTCCCCTATTTTTTGCACATTTTTTGGCAGAGATTTTTTCATCCACATTGATTGATGTGAATGAAGAAATCTGTGCCGTTCATTTTTTTTTTTAGCCCAGAGGCTGAACGGAAAAAAAAAATATCATTACCCGTATGCTCAATATAAGGAGAATTGCAGAAACTCCTAATGCTGGCCATACATGTAATGATTGTGAGACTCTCAAATGCCAGGGCAGTACAAACACCTCGGATGTGACCCAATTTTAGAAAGACACCCCAAGGTATTCCATAAGGGGTATGGTGAGTTCATGTAAAATTCTATTTTTTGTCACAAGTTAGTGGTATATGAGACTTTGTAAGAAAAAAAAAAAAAAGCCAATTTCCGCTAACTTGTGCCAAAAAAAAAAATCTTCTATGAACTCGCCATGCCCCTCACGGAATACCTTGGGGTGTCTTCTTTCCAAAATGGGGTCACCTCTGGGGTATTTATACTTCCCTGGCATTTTAGGGGTCCTAAAGCGTGAGAAGAAGTCTGGAATCCAAATGCGTAAAAATGCCCTCCTAAATGGTACTCATTGGAATTTGGGCCCCTTTGCGCACCTAGGCTGCAAAAAAGTGGCACACATGTGGTATCACCGTACTCAGGAGAAGTAGGGCAATGTGTTTTGGGGTGTATTTTTACATATACCTATGCTGGGTGAGAGAAATATCTCTGTAAATTGACAGCTTTGTATAAATTTTTTTTTAAAGTTGTCATTTACAGAGATATTTCTCACTCATAGCATGGGTATATTTAAAAATACACCCCAAAACACATTGCCCTACTTCTCCTGAGTACGGTGATACTACATGAGTGACACTTTTTTGCAGCCTGGGTGCACAAAGAGGCCCAAATTCCAATGAGTACCTTTTAGGGGGGCATTTTTACGCATTTGGATTCCAGACTTCTTCTCATGCTTTAGGGCCCCTAAAATGCCAGGGCAGTATAAATACCCCCCAAGTGACCCCATTATGGAAGGAAGACACCCCAAGGTATTCCGTGAGTGGCATGGCGAGTTCATAGAAGATTTTTTTTTTTGGCACAAGTTAGCGGAAATTGGCTTTTTTTTTTTTCTTACAAAGTCTCATATTCCACTAACTTGTGACAAAAAATAAAATTTTACATGAACTCACCATACCCCTCACGGAATACCTTGGGGTGTCTTCTTTCTAAAATGAGGGATACTTGTGGGGTATTTATACTGCCCTGGCATTTTAGGGGCCCCTAATGCGTGAGAAGAAGTCTGGGATCCAAATGCGTAAAAATGCCCTATGAAATCCTAAAGGTACTCATTGTAATTTGGGCCCCTTTGCACACTCAGGCTGTATTGCTGTACTCAGGAGAAGTAGGGCAATATGTTTTGGGGTGTATTTTTACATATACCCATGTTGGGTGAGAGAAATATCTCTGTAAATGACAACTTTTTACATTTTGTTATACAAAGTTGACAATTTACAGAGATATTTCTCTCACCCAGCATGGGTATATGTAAAAATACACACGAAAACACATTTCCCTACTTCTTCTGAGTACGGCGATGCCACATGTGTGCCACTTTTTTGAAGCCTAGGTGCGTAAAGGGGCGTAAAGTCCAATGAGTACCTTTAGTTTTTACAGGGTTGCTGACAATTTAACCCCGCCCAAAATGCCAGAACAGTAAACACACCCCACAAATGACCACATTTCGGAAAGTAGACACCCCAAGGTATTTACTGAAGGGCATAGTGAATCCGTGGGAGATTTTTTTTTTTTTTTTTGCCAGAGGTTAGCAGAAATGGAAACTTTATTATTCTTTTTTTCCTCAGAAAGTGTCATATTCTGCTAACTTGTGAAAAAAAATGAAATCATACATGAACTCACCATGCCCCTCCGCGAATACTTTGGGGTGTCTTCTTTCTAAAATTGTGTCATTGGGGGTATTTATACTATCCTGGCATTCTAGCACCTGAAGAAACATGACAGGTGCTCAGAAAGTCAGAGCTGCTTCAAAATGCGGAAATTCACTTTTTTGCACCATAGTTTGTAAACGCTATAACTTTTACCCAAACCAATAAATATACACTTATTGCATTAGTTTTTATCAAAGACATGTAGAACAATACATTTAGAGAATTTTTTTTATAGAAATGTAGTTAAAAAAAAAAAATTACAACAGAAAGCAAAAAATGCTTTGCAAAAATTTCGGTAATTTCTGTATTAATATAATTTTTTTTAAAAATGTCAGCAACAATGAAATGCCACCAAATAAAAGCTCTTTTAGTGGGAAGAAAAGGAGGTAAAATTCATTTGGGTGGTAAGTTGTATGACCGAGCAATAAACAGTGAAAGTAGTGTAGTGCAGAATTATAAAAAGTGGTCTGGTCATTAAGGGTGTTTAAGCTAGGGGGGCTGAGGTGGTTAATACCAGTAAATGCTGAAAACAGTCATTTTAAAGTAATGTGCACTTCATTTTTACTTTGAGGCGGCTGCTCTGTGATTGGGGTAGGCTCTGAATACAAGCTGTCTGCTCCCTCCTTTGGTGGTTGATAATACATATATAGTCTTGTCCTACTTTCCAATACGTAATTGTCAGTGCCAGGTTTCTACACAGTCATCTCAACAGTCCCTGTCAATCAAGAAGGAGAGGTAGGGGTTGACAGAGGAAGCAGGAGGTGCAAGGGTGTAAGCAGTTACTTGGGTCTGCCCTTGGAGCTCATTTGCATACAAATTTAAAGTGTTTTTTCTCCATAATGAAGCAGCAGATCACTAAGTGAAAAGTAACATTACCTTCTGCTGAGATAGCCCTACTAGGTGTTGTATTTGGTTTAACAATGAATTTCCAGGTGCCACTTGCCCTTTAAATTGGATTCTTTGTAATGTTTCAAGCTGGCTTTTACAGTTTGCATGCCATTATTTACTACTGTACAGCACTGTGTATGGATGTTGCATTAATATCAAGAATAGTGATGAGCGGGAGGTGCCATATTCGATTTCGCCATATTTCGCAAATACTCAATTGAATATTCGTCATATATTCGTCGAAGACTAATATTCGTCATTATTCTATATATTGCGAATGTTACGCAAATTTATATTCGCATTGCGAATTAAACTTAGAGCTGAGTTACTAATGGTTGTAACTTGTATTGCTAGAATTGACGAAGATAAAGAATATAACGAATCTAGCACTATATTCTCAATCTTCGTTATATTCTAGCAATACAACCATTAGGAACTCAGCTCTAAGTTGAATTCGCAAAGCGAACATATACTCACATTGCGAATTCAACTTAGAGCTGGGTTCCTAATGGTTGTATTGCTAGAATATAACGAATATAGCATTTAATTCTCAATCTTCGTTATATTCTAGCAACGACCATTAGGAACTCAGCTCCAAGTTTAATTCGCAAAGCGAACATATAATCGCATTGTGATTTGAGCTTAGAGTCAATTCCTAATGGTTGTATTGCTAGAATATAACAAAGATGACGAATATCACAAATTCACGAATATAGCACTATATTCTCAATGTTCATTATATTCTAATCAAACAGTGTAATAGCTAGCTGGTGGTCTTCCAGTACCTATGCAGCAGTCCCCTTCTTAGGAGAAGGTCCAATCTCCTCTCAATGTAAAAACAGTAAAAGTTAACGGAGACCGCGCTAATGTGGCCACTCACAGTTCAGATGTCACACTTCGACTTTGACCTGCAATAGTAAGTCCATATATCTGAATCTTACAAACAAACGTGGAGCGTCACAGAAAATCTGCTTCACATGCGCTGCAATCGCTGCTGTCAGTGTGAATTTCGCAGCCTCCTCCACCGCACCAACCGAACAATCCTCCACATCGGACTTAAACCTCTATGAAGAGGAAAATTAACATAGCGCAGAACTGCCGGCTCAGGTGAATAAATATCTGTTTATTATACTCACAAAGTCCACAATAAAATTGGCATATATAGTAGTAAAACAGCACGGCCCGACCTAGGTTTCGTTCATAGCTTCGTCAGGGGCTGACACTGACTGCACAATGCAGGATTAAATAAATTTCAGTTGCAGAGTAGAGTTGAGCGTTCACCTGGAAGTTCGGGTTCAGACGGGTTCGGCCGAACTTCACAAAAAAGTTCGGGTTTGTGATCCGAACTTGACCCCGAACCCGAACCCCATTGAAGTCAATGGGGACCCAAACTTTTGGGACCACTAAAAGGGCCCAAAAAATGTAATGGAAAGGGCTAGAGGGCTGCAAAAGGCAGCAAAATGTGCTTAAGAGCATGGCAAAGGCTCTGTAAACAAATGTGGATAGGGAAATAACTTAAAATAAAATAAAAATAAAATAAAATTATTAACCTGCAACTCGGAGGAGGCGGAGGGCAGGCCAGCACCTCCAAGGCATAAAGGGCAAGCTCAGGCCATGTGAACAATTTGGAGACCCAGAAGTTAAATGGGGCAGAACCATCAGTCAGTATGTGTAGGCGTGTGCACACGTACTGTTCCACCATGTTGTTCAAATGCTGCCTCGTGCTAAGATGTTCCATATCAGCTGGGGGTGCCGGTTGCTGTGGTGTGGTGTCAAAGCTTTTCCACATGTCGGCCATGCTAACCCTGCCTTCTGAGGTGCTGGCCATTACAAAGCTGCGTTGCAGACCTCTTCCTCCTCCTCCACCTCTGTCTTGTGCTTCCACTTGTCCCCGGGTGTCAGTTGGGAATACCCTCAGGAGCGCGTCTACCAGCGTGCGCTTGTAGTCGTGCATCTTCCTATCACACTCCAGTGAGGGAATTAAGGACGGCAGGTTGTCTTTGTAAAAGGGATCCAGCAGGGTGGCAACCCAGTAGTCAGCACAAGTTAAAATGTGGGCAACTCTGCGGTGGTTGCACAGGCACTGCAGCATGTAGTCGCTCATGTGTGCTAGGCTGCCCAGAGGTAAGGATAAGCTGTCCTCTGTAGGTGGTGTATCTTCTGTGTGCTCCGTATACTCACATCCACCCTCCAGTGATGGCCATGAGCTGCGCTGGGTGACGCCCTGCTGTGAACCGGTTACTCCTCCTCTACCTCATCCTCCTCCTCCTCGTTTTCCAGAACTGTGCCCTGGTTTGCCACATGTGCACCTGGCCTCTGCTGGTGCAGGAACCCTCCCTCTGAGCCACTTCTGAATGACTAGCCTGAAACCCTGTGAAATGCGTCCTCTTCCTCCTCCTCTTCCTCCTGTGCCACATCGTCTTCCATAATCGCCCTAAGTGTTTTTTCAAGGAGACATATAAGTGGTATTGTAACGCTAAGAATGGCGTCATTGGCACTGGCCATGGTGGTTGAGTACTCGAAACACCGCAACAAGGCACACAGGTCTCGCATGGAGGCCCACTCATTGGTGGTGAAGTGGTGCTGTTCCACAGAGCGACTGACCCGTGTGTGCTGCAGCTGAAACTTCACTATCGTCTGTTGCTGCTTGCACAGTCTCTCCAGCATATGCAAGGGGGAGTTCCACCTGGTGGGAAAGTCGCATATGAGGCGGTGAGCAGGAAGGCCGAAGTTACGCTGCAGCGCAGACAGGTGAGCAGCAGCAGGGTGAGAACACCGAAAGTGCGCACAGACGGACCACACTTTCTGCAGAAAATCTGACATCTCTGGGTAGTTTTTAAGGAATTTCTGCACCACTAAATTCAGCACATGTGCCAGGCAAGGGATGTGCGTCAAACCGGATAGGCCCAGAGCTGCTATGAGATTTTGCCCATTACCGCACAGCACCAGGCCAGGCTTGAGGTTTACAGGCAGCAACCACTCATCGGTCTGTTCTTCTATGCCCCTCCACACCCCCTGTGCAATGTGGGGTTTGTTCCCCAAACACATGAGTTTTAAAACCGCCTGCTGACATTTACCCCTGGCTGTGCTGAAGTTGGTGGTGAAGGTCTTTCGCTGACCGGATGAGGATGAGGCGGTAGAGGAAGAGGCAAAGGATAATGCACTGCGATCCTCGGTGGTGGAAGAACATGCGCCAAATTGCTATCCGCCTCGGGCCAATCCGCCACTACATTTACCCAATGTGCAGTTAGGGAGATATAGCGTCCCTGCCCGTGCATCTGTGGTTATGTGGACCTTGCCACAGATGGTGTTGCACAGTGCACACTTGATTTTATCCTCAACCTGGTTGTGCAGGGAAGGGACGGCTCACTTGGAAAAGTAGTGGCGGCTAAGAACGACGTACTGTGGGACAGCCACCGCCATCAGCTGTTTGAAACAGTCCGTCTCCACCAGACGGAATGACAGCATTTCAAAGACAAGTAATTTTGAAATGCTGGCATTCAAGGCCAGGGATCGAGAGTGGGTTTTTATTTTTCTCTCCAGTGTTTGGGAGATGGACAGCTGAACGCTTGCATGTGACATGGTGGAGATGCTTGGTGATGATGACGGAGGTGGTGGTGTTGGTGGCACATCCTCTCTTTGCTGGGTGGCAGGTGCCACTGTGACTCCAAAGGTGGAGGAAGAGGCAGAGACAACAGCAGAAGCCTGAGACCTTTCTTGGTTTTTATGGTGTTCACTCCCCTGCAGTTCGTGCTTTGCATGTAGATGCCTGGTCATGCAGGTTGGGTTCAGGTTTAGAATGTTTATGCCTCACTTCAGGCTCTGATGGCACAACCTGCAAACCACTCTTGTCTTGTCATCAAGACATTGTCTGAAGAACTGCCAAGCCAATGAACTCCTTGTAGCTGGCTTTGGTGTGCTAGGTCCCTGGGTGCGGTGGGCAGTATCAGGAGTACTGTCTAGGGGATGGCCACTCCGCTTTTGCACCCTGCTCCCTCTTTTGCTGTGCTGTTGCCTCTGTGCGACCACCGCCTCTTCCTCAGAACTGCAAAAGTAACTAGCATGAACTTGAGTCCAGTTTGGATCTAGGACCTCATCGTCCTCCATATCATCTTCCACCCATTCTTGACCCCTGCCCTCCTCGTCGTTCTGCACACTGCAGAAAGCCGCAGCAGTTGGCACCTGTGTTTCGTCATCAGAGACGTGCTGCGGTGGTTTTGCCATGTCCTCATGCTGCAACATAAGTGGTTGGGCATCAGTGCATTCAATGTCTTCCACTTCTGGGGCAGGGCTATGCCCGGGGAAACCCTGCCAGCAGAGTCGTCAAAAAGTATAAGAGTCTGCTGCATGACTTTGAGCTCAGACTGCTTGGCTGCTTTGCAAGAGCGTGAGGAGAAAGATTGATGGGCATGGGCTGCAGTTGCCAACTCTGAGCTTTCTGCAGAGGACTGGGTGGGAGATACTGTAAAGGAACTGGCTCCACTGTCAGCCACCCAATCCACAAATTACTTATAATGACTAAAATACAGGGTAGGCTTCACATCTGTTATGTAGCACAAAACTTTTGTTTTTGCAACAAACTACAGAAATGCAGTTTTTCACCGCAAAATTTTAAAACAGTTTTTTCAGCGTAAAATGCAAACGTGCTGTGTGGCACAACAGTACTGGTTTATTGCCCCAAATACAGAAATGCAGTATGTCACCCCAAAAATTATAAAACAGGTTTCTCAGCAGTGTATGCAAACGTGCTCTGTGGTATGACAGAAACAGATGGATTAAAAATTTTACAGCATCACTGGGATCAGGGCTGGGTACAAATATGTAGCATAGCACCCTCAATAATTGCTGTAGTTTGAAGAGTTAACACCACCAAGTTCAACAGATTTCTTCCCTAATCTCTCCCTGAGAGCACCAGCAACAACCTGTCCTTACACTAAGAGCAGCAGAGTGCTGTGCGACGCTACGTGACTCCAGCTTAGAGGCTGGGTCACATGCTGCACTTAGCCAATCACAGTCATGCAAATAGTAGGCATGGCTTTGATGGATTCTTGGGGCAACGTAGTGAAATGCTTGTTGATTGGCTGCCCTGAATCCTTTGGAAAAGCGGGAAGAGATTGCCGAACAACGAACCCGAACTTTTAGGGAAATGTTCGGGTTTGGGTCCAGGTGCGGAAAACCATAAAGTTTGGTACGAACCCGAACTTTACAGTTCAGGTTCGCTCAACTCTATTGCAGAGGCTCTTGTGCTCTAATGCAAATTTTTAGCATCTGTCAATCTATTGTAATTTGCCATTTGTACAGAAATGTTAAAGTCTTTTCTGACTGTGGGTCTTTTGGGTCCATCAGACACAAGAGCCCTTGTATAACTGTAATATTTATTGTTACCTATATGTATTCCTCCACTCCACTACATTTTCTGGTGCAATGCCTTTGATACATTACGCCATTAGAGTGGTGAAAGCTACAATACTCCAAATGTATCAAAAGTGGCATCGTGTATGATACATTTAGCGTATCTGTGACGTCCCACTAGGCCGCGTCCGGGGTATTCCTTGCCCCTTTAGGAGGTTTCTACTAAATATGTTCTTCTTATAGAGCAAGTAATCGGGATGTCAGCTGCAGTTAAGCAGCAAGGACATGGAGTCCCCTTTTTAGATGGTATTGGTGGTACATAGGGTAGGATTGCCCGAGTCGTTCAGGGTGGTCTACCGTCTTTGTAGATGTTGTATACATGTGTCACGGTGTTCCTACCTGGATACGGTTGGATCCCAGACGTGGTGTGGTCCGAAGCAGTGCAAAAAGGGTAGTTGATCTTGGGTGATGAATAAGTAGAATAAATGAGTCCAGACTTGATAGTAACGTTGAACACAGCTTTACTTGGCATAAACGGTAATCCAAACAATTTACAGACTTTATCTTGGTCATCAGCAGGTATTGGCTTAATCTGGCCTGCAATTACTTCTCTGCAACAATCTCAGTTCTTCTATGCGGTAGCTCTCTCTCAGCTCTGCTATGCTTGGCTGGATAAATAGGAAACTCTTCCTCTTCTGCTGGAACTCAGCGGTCTGTAGTCTGTCTCTTGCTTGCAATCCTAGGAACTCTTGTCCTGGCTTCAAGCTCTGTGAGCTTGGGAGGCAATGCAAGCCTAGGAGGGGTCATGCAACCATGTACACTTCAGGGGCAGGGCCTCTGGGCCAAGCAGAGCAGACGGTGCTCTGCTGGCCAACTTACATCCTCTCCCTACGAAGGGTAGACTAGACACTCACTCACTGACTAATTAAACTCTTCCCTCTCTACAGAAGGCTGGGAGGAACCAGAAGGTTGCCGCTATCTGCTGGTGGACCAGGAAATTGCATGAACATAACCAGTTACATGAATGAATATGCACATTATTATAAGATGACAAGAAGTACATTAGATAATATATACTAGCACATAGGAAATGGTAGCAAGGTGCCAAAAAGAAGTGCTAATGGCACTCTAGGACATTACATATCTTTAAAATGCTACTACAAATTTGCAGTCACAATGATAAATCTGTATGGAAAGTCATTACCATACTAAACCATGCTCACTTTTATATCACTTTTCAAAAGTGATGTGGGTGATGTAAAATGATCAAAATTGCAGTGGAGGGAATGTATCAAGTTTGTACGCCAGATAACTGCCGTAAAAAAAAATCGCAAATGTTGGTGCCAGTGCTGTTTTGTGCCAACCTTTGTGACTTTTTTTATTACAATTTTCTGGCATTCCCCCAATAGTCATATGCAAAAACAGAAAAATAACTGGATTGCACATCCACAAGCTATGCTTTGGTCTCATCCCTGCTACGTAGCAAAAGACAGGGCTCCTTGGCACATGTGTATCACCTCCGATGCTACATGCTGACTGAGGCATTAGTGTACATATTGATCAAAAGGCATAATCACTCCCAACGCCAAGGTTGCCTCTATGAGTGAAACCTACTCTCCGCACCTGTAGGTTGCGAAATCCAGCTGCCAAACAGCACCCCTGCTGTCTGGCAATGCCACCCTGGCACCCGAACCCACCAGTGCAGCGCCACAGTAACAACGGCCACCACGCAGCACAGTTGTTAAAGCTGACCTTATCCAAAACTCTCAGGAACTCCAACTGAGGGCATGGTAGGTTCATTTTAACTTTTATGCAAAATTTTGCTAATTTAAATCACCTGGGCCAAATGGAAGGAGTGCTGATACCAAGAAGAAGAAGAAACAGATTATCTATACATACTGTATGCAAAAAAAATAATAAAAAGAACTGGATTGCACATTCACAAGCTATGCACCAAAGAGCGCTGTCTTTTGCTAAGTAGCAGGGATGAGATCAAATCATAGCTTGTAGATGTGCAATCCAGTTCTTTTTTTCTTTTTTTGCATTCCTCCACTAGTGTTTCAATGTAAATTATTGCAAATGTGTCAGGCCAACGTGGCCTCTGCCCTTTCTATTTAAAAAAAAGTGGCAAAAGCACCAGATATTAAAAGTTGCAAGATCTTTGTGCACAGTGCCCTATGTGCCAAATGCTGAAACTATTTTATGGCAAATACCTTGCATAAAGCTTTTGTAAATAACCTTTTTCGTGTAAAGCCTGCCTAGGTCTTAATTCACATGTTTTTCACTTGATTTGTAGCACTTAGGCCTCATGCACACGACCGTTTTTTTATGCTGTTCGCAAAAAGTGGTTCCGTTGTTCAGTGATCCGTGTCCGTTTTTGCCTTCCGTTGTGTTTCCGTGTGTCTTCCGTTTTTTTTAGCGGACATGACCCAAAAGATTTTACCAAAAGACAGGCTGACAATTTTTCCCAAGTGCCTGCCAAGGGATCCGCAAAAAAACGGACACGGAACGCGGATGACACACGGATGGCCATCCGCATTTTTTCACTGACCCATTGACTTGAATGGGTCCGTGAACCGTTTTTCACGGACAAGAATAGGACAGGTTATATTTTTTTGACGGACTGGAATCACGGACCACGGATGCGGAGGACAAACGGTGCATTTGCCGAGGTTTCCACGGACCCATTGAAAACCAATGGGTCCTCAGAAAAACAGAGGAACGGACACGGAATCAAACAACGGTCGTGTGCATGAGGCCTTACATTGGTGTTTTTCATTGCATTTTTTGTTAAAAATACTGCATACAAGAGAAACACAGAGACTAGTTTGTCATTAACACAACTCTTATCCATGGTACAAACCCTTCTCCTAGACAAATGTAGCTAATATCAAGCAATTAAAGCATTCTGTGATTAAGATCCCCTGTGACATCTCATGAGCGGTGATATATGACGTCACCAAGCCAGCCAGCATAATAACACGTGCCACATGAGATGTCGCGGGGGATCTGCAACCAAAATCGCGGCAGCCTCTTCGCACTCAAATGCATATGCAGTGGCGTAGCTATAGGGGTCGTAGCGGTCGCAATTGCGACCAGGCCCCTAAGTCAGGGGGGCCCAGGGGGCCCCCTCCAGGAGAGGCAGTCTAAAGCCCTATAACTCCTGACAAGTTATTTGAGGTCTTGAGGACCTTTTTCACTCAGCCAATCAGTGGCTGCAGCTGTGTCACATGTCAGGACAGCGATTTCCTGCTGAGCCAATCACTGGCCTGACACATGACATAACTGTGGCCACTGATTGGCTGAGTGTGAAAGGTCTTCAAGACCTCAAACAACTTGTCGGGAGGCCATAGAGAAGATACCAGGAGGAGTCAACCAGCGCCACACAGAGGAGAAGAGGAGCTGCTACCGACTGGACCAGGACCAGGTGAGCATAATGTTTTTACATAATATTAATAGACCGGAGAACTGTGACATGGAGAGGGGAGAACTGTGACATGGAGGGGGTAGAAATGTGACATGGAGGGGGAGAAATGTGACATGGAGGGGGAGAACTGTGACATGGAGGGGGAGAACTGTGACACGGAGGGGGAGAAATGTGACATGGAGGGGGAGAAATGTGATATGGAGGGGGAGAAATGTGACATGGAGGGGGAGAAATGTGACATGGAGGGGAGAAATGTGACATGGAGGGGAAGAAATGTGACATGGAGGGGAGAAATGTGACATGGAGGGGAAATGTGACATGGAGGAGAATGTGACATGGAGGGGAAAGTGACATGGAGGAAGATGTGACATGGAGGAGGAGAAATGTGACATGGAGGGGAGAAATGTGACATGGAGGGGAAGAAATGTCACATTTCCCCACCATGTGACATTTCTCCCCGCCGCCTATGTCAC
Organism: Bufotes viridis; assembly: GCA_033119425.1. NCBI lineage: Eukaryota > Metazoa > Chordata > Amphibia > Anura > Bufonidae > Bufotes > Bufotes viridis. Next base: position 292,105,505 of record CM065591.1, on the reverse strand, counting down.
ATTTCTCCCCTCCATGTCACATTCTCCCCTCCATGTGACATTCTCCTCACATTTCTCCTCCATGTCACATTTCTCCCCTCCATGTCACATGACCCCCTTCCATGTCACATTTCTCTGCCTCCCCCCTCCATGTCACTGGACACCATTCTGCTAAGTTCCCATCAGTGTTTGGCCTTTCCGTTCTCCTGCTCCGTTATAGGAGCAGGAGAAAGGAAAGTACGCATTCGGCACATAATTGAGCCGAACGGGAGCCAAATGGAGCCTACGGATCCCATAGACAATAATGGCGTCCGTTAGGTGTCCGCTCCGAAGATGATCTTGGAGCAGAGTTTAAAGTCCTGCATGCTCAGCTTTTGTCTCCGCTCCAAAATCATCTTCGGACGCCATTATAGTCTATGGGATCCTTAGGCTCTGTTTGGCTCAGTTATGTGCCAAATGCGTACTTTCCTTTCTCCTGCTCCTATAACAGAGCAGGAGAACGAAACGGCCGAACGTGGGGGGGGGGGGGGGGACAAATTGAACTCTTGCACCAGGGCCCATGAGCCTATAGCTACGCCCCTGTGCATATGGCAAGTAAAATATTTTTTTTTTTAAACTGATCACCCCTGAAAAGTCTTAATATTCATTTTAGATGCCGTGATCAGCGATAAATGCAGCATCTGAGGGGTCCAATGACAGAGCGGCACAATCTCTGTTCCCCGTCATTGCATCTGCTGCTTACAAGGAAATGTGCTTCGTGATGAAGTAATTCGATACAAAGCAAATTTTTGGGTAAATTTTGGCAAAGCAGCTGAATTGAATTTTTCAAAACTTCGCTCATCTCTAATGATTATACCTGGATGCCACACTACAAAAAGGGCTCATGCAGACGAGCGGATCTCCTGCGTGTTATCCGCAGCGAGAATGAGAGCCAAGCTGCGCGGTGGACATCAGAGGCACGAAGCAGTAACATGATAGATACTGCTCCGTGCCTCTCTGTGACCTTTTTACTACAAAATCACCGTGACCACTTTATCTCACAGTGATTTTGTAGTGAAAGGGTCACAGGGAGGCACGGAGCAGTATCTATCATGTTACTGCTTCATGCCTCTGATGTCCACCGCGCAGCTTGGCTCTCATTCTTGCTGCGGATAACACGCAGGAGATCCGCTCGTCTGCAAGAGCCCATATACAAAAATTGAGGCACATAGTGACTCGTAGGTACTTTTTATTTTTCCACCCAACCTTCATCCAATTTCCCTGGCTCATTTAAGCCAGAATCTATAGCTATTTAAATGTCAAACTAGGATATTTACTTGTGTGCCCAGCAGGATCATTTTGCCATGAAATTACAGTTTCCTAATAATATAGACTCCTGCTCGCTTGCAGATATGTAAATCTATTTTGAAGCCAATTTAAACACTGTAATAGAGAATGATACAATATGCTAAAACAACTTGGTTGAATGTATTGATACAACTTAAATTTGGTATTAAATTAATTTGTGTGTTTGGTTTGCAGTAGAACAAACGGAAAAATGTGAAAAGAATGATGGTGAGATTTATCAAACTGGTGTAAAGTAGAACTGGCCTAGTTGCCCATAGCAATCAATTAGATTCAGAAGCTTTCATTTTCCAAAAGAGCTGTGGGAAATGAAAGGTGGAATCTGATTGGTTGCTATGGGCAACTAAGCCAGTTCTACTTTAAACCAGTTTGATTAATCTCCCACAATGTTTTATTTTATTTTATAAATACACTGTAAAATCTAAAGAGTAATTTAAAAAGATATGTTAAAAAGAAGAAAAAAACTAGAATTTTTATTTTATTCTTAGTTTTGCAAAAGTTGCCTGCAAGTTGATGATCATTATTAGAGATGAGCAAAGTTTTGAAAAATTTGATTAGACCAGCTTGTTGAAATCCGGCAAGTGTGAGGGCTTGGAAGTTAAACGTTTCCACACTGCCAAAAGCATATTTATGCCGGTGGCTGGGCATTTAAAAATGGTGCCTGCTGGTGCATGCAGTGGTCACTATGGCTGCTGGGTGTCTGCTATTTTAAAGTGCAAACACCTGGTAGTAGTGAACTTTCAACCTTTTAGATGACTGACGTTACCCCATGCCATTAACAGCCTCTGTTTGGTCACCATATTATAGGCAGCTACTACTTTTCGGGCTCCTGTCCTTTATGGAAATAATTCAGTGGCGATGTTTGATCCATCCACCAAGCTCGGCCCATCTGGCTTTAAGCCTAATACATTTATTTAGTGAAATACGAACCAGTTGGTTCATAGCATGGAAGGATCCTGGCTAGAGATGAGTGAATTATTGGAAAATTAGATTCAGCTGCTTTGCCGAATTTTACAAAAAAATTTGCTTTGTGATTATTTCATAACGAAGCACATTTATTTGTAAGTAGTGGGTGCAATGACAGAAAGCGGCGATTGCCCCTCAGATGCCGTGTTCATCGCTGATCTGACATTTAATATTACAGTGTAAAATAAAAATAAAATCATACTTACCTCATCCATTTGATCTCAAAGAGCTGGCCACCGCCATCTTGATTAAAGATCCAGCACAAAATCTTGCGCAGACCGTGATGACATCATACGTCACAGCACGTGGGATCTTCAATCAAGATGATGGCGGCCGGTTCTTCATGCTCAAATGGATGAGTTAAGTACAGTATAATTTCTTTTAGTTTTTACCACCATTTCAGGAAAAATAGATTTGCTACCAAGAAGCACCGGAAAAAAACTCGACTTTGATTCGCTCAGCACTAATCCTGGGCCTTATGGAAGGATCCACATGAGTTAATATTTCATCGCACTGAACAGTGATATAGAATTTGTTTAAAATTTGTCATGACTGTCATAGTGACGCAGAATAAAATTTTCGCTAATAGAATGTATTAGTAGTGTTAATCAAGCACCAAAGTGCTCGAGTAGAAAACTTTGGGATGCTCGGGTGCTCTACAGAGCACCAGAGCACAATGGAAGTCAATGAGAGAACCAGAGTATTTAACCAGGCACCTCCTGCTCTGAAGAGGGGAGGGTGTCTGGTTCACAGGAAAAAGTCAGAAATCGATGGAAACACCACTGAAATGGTTAAGGAACAGCATTGGGAGGATGACTGGATGCATCTTGGACTCCCAGGTCACTGCTGGGAATGATGTTGTCCGAGTAGAAAGCCACTTTTACAGACTGATAATAATACGCACAAAACCGAAGATAAAATCGATTTTTGCAGAAAACTTTTTAGGAAACATTCTTTCCTGTATATTTACTTACTATTGTATATAAAGTGCAAGTGCTGCCAAAAATTACAAGGAATAGACACTCCGATACAACCTGTATATCGCATAAAAGAGGGCCTCATTCACATTGCGGAACAATTGTTCAGGTAGTGGGACTCCTACACTCATAAAGCCTATCCACTAAGTGAAAGGGCTGCCAAAAAGGAACTGGCACTGCAATACACCCTTTATTACACATAAGGGAGTGCATGATACACACCCTTGAAAAATTATGATTGATGGCCTGCTGGTGACCCTCAAAAACATTAGGAGCAAGGGCCTGCTGGTGACCGTCTAAAACATTAGGGGCGAGGGTCTGCTGCTGATCTGACCATCTAAAACATTAGGGGTGAGGGTCTGCTGCTGAGCTGACCATCTAAAACATTAAGGGCGAGTGCCTGCTGTTGGTATGACCATCTAAAACATTAGAGACGAGGGCCTGCTGCTGATGTGACCATCTAAATCATTATGGGCGAGGGCCTGCTGGTGACCCTCTAAAACATTAGGGGTGAGGGTCTGCTGCTGAGCTGACCCTCTAATACATTTGGAGAGAGGAAGTCTAATAAGCATGTTGTTATGATGGAGGAGGAGGACGAGAAAAGGAAAATTGAATCATATACCCTTTTTTGTGGTGGAAGGGGTGCAAGGGAATACAGTGTTTTCAATACACCATAAAAGCCACATTTAAAGTGCCTTTGTGTTCAGCCGCTTTCCTCTGGTGGAGTAGAGAAGCCAGGGGCAATCCAGGCCTTGTTCATTTTGATGAATGTCAACCTGTCAGCATTTTCAGTTGACAGGCAGATGCACTTATCAGTTAATATGCCCCCAACAGCACTAAATACTCTGACAAAATGCAAACGGCAGGGCAGGCCAGCACCTACAAGGCGTAGAGCGCCAGTTCTTGCCACGTGTCCAACTTGGACACCCAATAGTTGTAAGGCACAGAGGGATCACTGAGAACGCTGACACTATCTGCTATGTACTCCTTCACCATTTTCCTGATCTTTTCCCTTCTTGTGACACTAGGCCATGCATCAGGTTCAGGAGGCTGGCGGGGTGTCATGAAATTGTCCCAGGCTTTGAAGAGTGTTGCCCTACCTCTGTTGGAACTGCTATGTGTTCCCCTTGTCTCCCCTCTCCGGTTGCCCATGGAACTACAGTTGTGTTTATTATTCAACCCCCAATGCTGTAAAGGGTTTTAGGAAATTTAGTGTACATTTGTAATTGTGTTCAGAATGAAATCTTACAAGGAATTTTTAAAGAGCCAAATGCAACTAAAATGACATCAATTGTTTTTGTAATACAGTATTAAATGTTTTTTTTGTGATTTCTTCATTGACACAATTATTCAACCCCTTAAAGGCTACCACTCTTAAGAACAGAGGTTCATTCAAGTGTTTTCGATCAGGTACTGAAAACACCTATGGATGTCAAGGAACAGCAATCAAGCATAATAAGCACCAATTAGGCAGATGTAAAATGACTGTGATACTTAGCTCCTTCTAGACATTTACTGGTGTGTTTACAGACATGGTGAAGTCAAGAGAATGGTCCAGGAAGACAAGAGAAGAGGTGATTTCTCTTCACATGAAGGGCAATGGCTATAAGAAGATTGCAAAGATGTTAAACATACCAAGAGACACCACAGGAAGCATCATTCGCAAATTCAAGGCAAAGGGCACTGTTGAAACGCTACCTGGTCGTGGCAGAAAGAAGATGCTGACTTCGACTGCTGTGCGCTACCTGAAGCGCAAAGTGGAGAAAAGTCCCTGTGTGACTGCTGAGGAACTGAAAAAAGATTTGTAAGATGCGGGTACTGTAGTTTCAGCTCACACAATAAGCCGCACACTGCGTAATGAAGGCCTCCATGCCAGAACTCCCAGGCGCACCCCCTTGCTGTCTCCAAAGAATAAGAAGAGACGACTGCAGTATGCCAAAAGTCATGTGGACAAACCACAAAAGTTTTGGGATAGTGTTTTGTGGACTGATGAAACACAATTAGAACTGTTTGGAACCCCGGATCAACGCTATGTTTGGAGGAGGAAGAACAAGGCCTATGAAGAAAAGAACACCTTGCCTACTGTCAAGCATGGCGGGGGATCAATCATGCTTTGGGGCTGTTTTGCTTCTACAGGTACAGGGAAGCTTCAGCGTGTGCAAGGTACCATGAATTCTCTTCAGTACCAGGAGATATTGAATGAAAATGTGATGCAGTCAATCACAAACCTGAGGCTTGGGAGACGTTGGACCTTTCAACAGGACAATGATCCCAAGCATACCTCCAAGTCCACTACAGCATGGTTGCAGATTAAAGGCTGGAACATTTTGAAGTGGCCATTGCAGTCACCAGACTTAAATCCGATTGAGAACCTCTTGTGGGACTTAAAGAAAGCAGTTGCAGAGCGCAAGCCTAAGAATGTGACTGAACTGGAGGCTTTTGCCCATGAAGAATGGGCGAAGATACCTGTAGATCGCTGCAAGACACTTGTGTCAAGCTATGCTTCACATTTAAAGCTGTTATAACTGGAAATGGAGGTTGTACTAAGTACTAAGATTGAATGTCACTTGGGGGTTGAATAAAACTGATAATGATGTGAGCACAGAAAAGACATTTGTGGTTATTTCATTATAAATGTTATGTTATATTTGTCTGACTTACAAGTGCCTCTTTGATTTAATTGTAAACAAGATGACTGAAATGATCAAAATCAATGTCAAATTGGCCAAAACACTCAATTTCAGTGGGGGTTGAATAATTTTGAACACAACTGTATGTACTCTGCCAACAGCATTGTCAGCTGGAAATTTTTGAAGCAATTTTTCCACAAGGACCTTCTGGTATTGCACCATTTTGCTAGTCCTCTCCACCACAGGAATGAGAGATGAGATGGGATCTGTAGGATCTGTACACTGTGCTGGGACACAGAAGTGGATGTGCTAGATAATGGTGTTCGCAAAGGTCCAGGTGCAGGGCAGTAGGCATCAAGGCCAGCATCTTGGACAGGGGATTGGCCAGCACGAAAGACAGGGGAAGAGGAGGCAGCGGTGTGACCCGCAGACACTGATTGTGGACCCAGGCGTTCGACCCAGCTATTAGGGTGCTTTGAAGCCATGTGGCAGATCATGCTGGTGGTGGTGAGGGTGCTAGTGTCCACGCCCCTGCTCATTTTGGTACGGCACAGGTTGCAAATGACAATTCTTTTATCGCACTTACATAAAAAAAAGTGCCAGACTGCGGAACACCTCCCTTGGCAAGGGAGATTGCCGCAAGAGGGTGCTCCAGGGAACAGTTGTTGGCCTGTTTGGTGTGGCCCGCCTTTTCCCTTTTGCCACCCCACTGCCTCTTCCAGCCTGTTGAGGTGCTGCGGATCCCTCCCCTCTGTACTGCTGTCCTCGCTCGGCTAGCCACCTTCCCAGGTTGGGTCAGTGATTTGAACGTAAACCACCTCCTCTCCACTTCCTCACTCTGGTCATCCTCCTGACTTGTTGACCTAACAACAACCTCACTGATTGACAACTGTATCTCATCCTTATCATCAACCTCTTGAGACATTAATTGCCGTTGACTTATTGGCCATCTTCAAGAAGGTTTGGCGAGAGGCCCAAATCAAGGAATGGTGATGAAAAGAGCTTCTTGGAATATCTGAGTGTGGGATCACTTGTTTTCCAAGACTCTTCATGGTGGAAGGAAGTAGGATCAGGGTGAGCATTCTGTTGACCAGACTCTTGGCTACTGAGACCAGACTTTGTGGAAGACAGGGTGGTGCTTAACTGACTGGAAGCATTATCTGCGGCAATCCAACTGACCACCTAGTCGCACTGGTGTGACTTCGAGAGTGGTGACGTGCACTGCCCTGCAAACTGGGACTACTATTGGCATGGCTGTGATTGGCCAAGTGCAGCATGTGACGCAACCTCCATTTAAACTGGAGTCACGTCGCGCCGCATGTCACTCTGCTCTGATTAATGTAGGGATAGGATGCAGCTGCTGATAGGGCGAGATTAGGCAGGGATTAACTCAGCAAAAACACTTAATGAAGTGATCGATCTACAGCTGTGAACCATTCAACTTCTGCTAGTTAATTGCTCACTGTTTTCAGTCTGCCAAGAGCGTTTTTCTGTCACTTTTTTCTGGGGTGATTGGCGGCCATTTTGTGTCTTGTGGTGTGCCAGCACAAGCTGCTACCAAGACCATTAATCCATCAATAGTGTTTTATTTATTTTTTTTGCTATATTCTACATCAGGGGCTTGGCTGTGCTTATTGCCACCCCTAGAAACTCAGGATAGAATTTTCTATATTTTATTGAGAGGTGAAATTCACTTAAAAAAATAGCAATCCCCTAAATCTGGTGTAGCCAAGTGTAATACTGTCTGGCAAAGAATATATATTTTTTTTCTGGGGTGAAATTCAATTTCCAAAATAGCAATACTGTAAATCTGGTGTTCTAGCTGTGGCTGGTCAAGTAGTTTAATAGTATCCGTCAAAGGATATATTTTGTTCTGGGGTGAAATTCAATTGCCAAAATAGCAATACCCCAAATCTAGTGTTCCAGCTGTTGCAGGCCAAGTGTAAATCTGTCCGTAAAAGGCTTTATTACACTCAGTGTGCATCTCCAAGTGTATTTCTGTCCGTAAAAGGGTATATTACACAAATTGTTAAATTACAATTGCTGAAAGCATAATCCTTTAAATTTACACGCACTATTGTGCATCTCATAGTGTATTTCTGTCAGCAAAAGGGTATATTACACTCAAGGTGTAAATACAAGTGCTTATAGCTGATAATATTATATATTATAGTAATTGTTAAAATACAGGCTAAGAAACAATAAGAAACCAATGTGGATAAATAGAACCGTAAGGATAGCAATAAATGACAAAAAGAAAGCATATAAATCACTAAAACAGGAGGGGAGCCAGGAAGCACTGATAAACTATAAGGAAAAAAATAGAATATGTAAAAAACTAATAAAAATTGCCAAACTAGAGACCGAGAGATTAATTCCCAAAGAGAGTTAAACTAACCCATAAATGTTCTTTAATTATATAAATAGTAAAAAATATAAATCTCAAGGAGTCGGCCCTCTACATAGCAATGAGGGGGGTGTTGCAGAGAGCGACGAGGATAAAGCAAAACTATTAAATATTTTTTTCTCTACTATTTTTAATGAGGAAAATAAACTGTCAGATGAAATGCAGAATGTAAAAGTAAATTCCCCATTAAAAGTGCCCTGTCTGACCCAGGAAGAAGTACAACAGCGACTTAAAAGATTAAAATAGACAAATCACCAGAACTGGATGGCATACACCCCCGTATCCTAAGGGAATTAAATGATGCCATAGCCAGGCCTTTATTTTTGATATTTACGGACTCTATACTGACAGGGAATGTTCAACAGGATTGGCACATAGCAAATGTGGTGCCAATATTCAAAAAGGGTCCAAAAACAGAGCCTGGAAATTAACAAACAGCAAATTAAGCTGCAAAAACCAGTGTCAGGCAGCTACTGCCAAGGCCAATAAGATAATGGGTTGCATCAAAAGGGGCATAGATGCCCGTGATGAGAACATAGTCCTACCACTTTACAAATCACTAGTCAGACCACACATGGAGTACTGTGTACAGTTCTGGGCTCCTGTGAACAAGGCAGACATAGCAGAGCTGGAGAGGGTTCAGAGGAAGTCAACTAAAGTAATAACTGGAATGAGGCAACTACAGTACCCTGAAAGGTTATCAAATTAGGGTTATTCACTTTAGAAAAAAGACGACTGAGGGGAGATCTAATAACTATGTATAAATATATCAGTACAGAGATCTGTCCCATCATTCATTTATCCGCAGGACTGTGACGAGGGGACATCCTCTCGTCTGGAGGAAAGATGGTTTGTACACAAACATAGAAAAGGATTCTTCATTGTAAGAGCAGTGAGACTATGGAACTCTCTGCCTGAGGAGGTGGTGATGGTGAGTACAATAAAGGAATTCAAGAGGGGACTGGATGTATTTCTGGAGTGTAATAATATTACAGGCTACAGCTACTAGAGAGGGGTCGTTGATCCAGGGAGTTATTCTGATTGCCTGATTGAAGTTGGAAAGGAATTTTTTTTTCCCTTATGTGGGGAAAATAGGCTTCACAGGTTTTTTTTGCCTTTCTCTGGATCAACTTGTAGGAAACAGGCCAAACTGGATGGACAAATGTATTTTTTCGGTCTTATATACTATGTTACTATGTCACAGCATAATCCTCTTCATTTGCACACACAGTTTTGTATCTCTAAGTGAATTTCTTTCCGTTAAAGGGTATATTACACAAAGTATTAAAATACAAGTGCTGAAAGCATAATCCTATATATTTTTTCACACGCTACTGTGCATCTCCAAGTGTAAATCTGTCCGTAAAAGGATAGCTTTCATCCAGTGCCTAAATACTAGGCCTACAATTGATATTCCCCTAAATCTGTGGTTACTGCTGTGCCTGGATTAGTGTAATACGGTACATAAATAGATAGCCAGATAATTTTTTTCTTATTGTGGTGAACTGTAACAATGAGGAAAACATCTAGTAAGGGCCCATCACTGGCTCGTGGCCGGAGGGAAATGGAGGACGATGACGATACGCCTCCCACAGAGGACAGCTTGTCCTTATCTCTGGGCAGCCTGGCACACATGAGTGACTACATGCTGAAGTGCCCGAGCAACGACAGCAGAGTTGCCCACATTTTAACGTGTGTGGACTATTGGGTGGCCACCCTGCTGGATCCCCGGTACAAAGACAATGTTCCCACCTTACTTCCTGCACTGGAGCGTGATAGGAAGATGCGCAAGTACAAGCACACGTTGGTAGACGTGCTACTGAGAGCATTCCCAAATGTCACAGGGGAACAAGTGGAAGCCCGAGGCTAAGGCAGAGGAGGAGCGAGAGGTCGCCAACGCAGCTGTGTCACGGCTAGCTCCTCTGAGGGCAGGGTTAGCATGGCAGAGACGTGGAAAAGTTTTGTCACCACGCCACAGCTAACTACACCACCACCTGATACGGAACGTGTTAGCAGGAGGCAGCATTTTACTAACATGGTGGAACAGTAAGTGTGCACACCTCTCCACGTACTGACTGATTGTTCGACCCCATTCAACTTCTGGGTCTCCAAATTGTCCACGTGGCCAGAGCTAGCATTTTATGCCTTGGAGGTGCTGGCCTACCCGGCGGCCAGCGTTTTGTCTGAATGTGTATTCAGCACGGCAGGGGGCGTCATTACAGACAAACGCAGCTGCCTGTTAACAGCCAATGTGGACAAGCTGACGTTCATAAAAATGAACCAGGCATAGATCCCACAGGACCTGTCCCTCCCTTGTGCAGAATAGACATTTATAACTGCCTCCCCCTCAACCATATATTCTTGGACTCCAGTGCACTTCTTCATTCAATCCTCTTTTTTTAATTTTGGCATTATATTGCGGGGCAACCCAAAGTTGAATGAACCTCTCCTCCGTCTGGGTGCCAGGGGCCTAAATATCGTAAAGTGGCCTCTTCCAATGGTGGGTGACATTAAGCCTGATTCTCTGCTATGCAACCTCTCTCCTCTGTCTTGGTGCCGGGGCCTATATATCTGAAATGGGCCTCTTCAAGTGGTGCGTGACATGAAGCCTGATTCTCTGCTATGGGTCCTATCTACTCTGTCTGGGTGCTGGGGTCTAAACAAGTAAAAGTGGCCTTCTCCATTGGTGGGTGACATGAAGCCTGATTCTCTGCTATGGGACCTCTCTCCAATTGATATTGGTTAATTTTTAGTTTTTTTATTTTATTTTAATTCATTTCCCTATCCACATTTGTTTGCAGGGGATTTACCTACATTTTGCTGCCATTTGCAGCCCTCTAGCCCTTTCCTAGGCTATTTTACAGCCTATTTAGTGCCCAAAAGTTTGGGTCCCAATTGACTTCAATGGGGTTCGGGGTGAAGTTTGTGTCGATCCCAAACCCGAACATTTTTGGGAAGTTCGGCCCGAACTTCTCGATCCCGAACATCCAGGTGTTCGCTCAACTCTATTCCTACACTATCTGTCACTTCTGCTGCAGCTCGCCCTGACTAAGACTGAGCCGAACCACATGACATCAGGTGCTATTTAATCGAAGTAGACAAATTAGAATTGAATCCGAATTTCAGGGAAAAAATTGATTTGCCATCCGATTTTTTCCAAGATAGCTGCTGCACATGTTATAAAGTAAAAGTAAGAAGCCGGGGAATGAGGGAGGACCCATAATGCCATGCAGCCAGCCAATCTTCAGATATCCAGCCAATGTAATATCACAGCCCTATGAAAAGCCTGTAACAGTTGGAACACTTCATGGAAATCACAGGAATAGTGTAGGGAGATAAAAGGGAGATATAGGGAGACTTTATCCACACTATAGGGAGAGCCTAGGGAGAGTTCAGGGGCCAATAGAACAGTGTCCCTCTTGATTAATCGAAAAGCAATTTTATTATATCTTGAGGCACTACGTAGGGTGAAATTGTATTATCTTTAACATACCCAAGACTGATCCATCATGTCAGTGGGGGATGGATCCGTTTTCTATTGTGTCAGATTGTGTCAGAGAAAACTGATCTATTGACTTGCATTGTGGGTCATGATGGATTCATCTTGCTCCGCATCCCAGTACGAAAAGCAAACCGCAGCATGCTGCGATTTGCTTTCCTGTATGAGAATGGAACAGAATGCATTTTAGAGCATTCCGTTCTGCTGAGTTACGTCCACATGTTATGTTTGCATCTATTATTATAGTGCATTATTTTCTGTGACTTTATAAATCTCCCACACTAACCATATGAGTAAAAAAACTATTTAACTCTTAATGTGGGTGCAGTAGAACGTCATGCACACAGCTATACACTCAACCTGCAGTCTCCCTACAGTCTCCCTACAGTCTCAAAACACTCTCCCTGCACTCACCCTCTCCAATATCCTTTTTTAAACAAGATTCAGCAACACTGTCCCTAGCGCATGAGCACTTGTCACATCTCTCACTAAGCTCATCTGAGAGGACAATGGTAACGATGATGCAGGATCAGGGTTTTATAGGGGATGGCCATCTGCTGATTGGCTGGCTGCATGGCATTATGGGTCATATCAGGTTCCCAGGCTTCTTACTTTCCCTTTGTAACGCGTGCAGCCACCATTTTAGGAAAAACTGCTTTGTTTACTCGAAGCGCTAGGAAATTTGGATTTGTGGAATCATGGCGAATATAATTTTTCCTAAACTTCAGATCGAATTCCACTTCAGATGCTTCGATTTGCTCAACACTAATTTTTAATGAGTCATTTATATGTATAGCTATGAATTTTCAATACTGAATTATTTCTTTCTATGAGGTTATTGCAGGAAGGATTGGTTAGGAATTCAGTTGGCAAGAATGTTCTTTTTCTCAAATATTTCATTTGCCATGCAGATTTGGCAATCAACTAAATGAAAAGCCAGAATAACTAGCTTTGTTTAGTCAGCTTACTGCACGCTTGGTAAAAGATTGCAGTGAGCAAAGACATCCAGTCTAACCTGCTTTCCCTGCAATGGAAAGCTGGTTAATAAAATGCTCTGGCACCTGGAAACCAGATGTTTCTTAATCAATAGTGCCCTTGGATACATGCCTACCTTGCTAATGGAAAATGCATCTCTAATGAAAACATAGAAATATTCTCATGGGCATTCAGAACTTTCATAGCAAAACTTTTATATAAAGGGTAATGCAGCTTAAAGTTAAACATTATCAAAACTGGCATTACAAATGAATGAAAATAAATAATCCCTATATTGAGGATAAAAAAAGAATAAGTATAGGCCTGACTCCTCAATATATTCTATATAATCATGACAGTGATGTAACACACCATATAAGCAAAAAGGTTATTTTATCCTTCTCTAGTCATATTAAAGTCTATATTGTAGAAAGAAAACTCATGTTTATCCAGTTTACCACAGTAAAACTTTCAGTGTGTACTTTCCATAAACCTTAGTAGGCACAGATATATTTATTATTTCATATTTTGAAATTCGCTTGTTTGGTTTGGTGGTAAAAGCAGAATTGTGTTATGGATTCCATTACCATGGACCATAACGCAATTCTATGACGGAATGCATAACGGAAGGCCTTTAGAGGCATTCCGTTATGCATTTCGTCATAATAGAAGTCTATGGGCTGCAAAACGGATCCTTTCCGTTTCCGTTATGCATTACCGTTGTTAACATAATAGAAGGACCAATGTCTGCCACTTTCCCAGTCACCATACCTCACCATCTTGGAAGAGAAATTGCACTGTGTACAAACTACTACTGGATGCACTACAATGCTTTTTTTGCACTTAGTAAACTGAGACTTTTATTAATCTACTTCTGGCCTGATTCCTCATACCAGGGAGCAACGGCCTGAGCGAGCAACAGCTCGAGGGAGTACACCATGACACATCATCTCATCAGGGACACTACCACTCCCATCGTCTGCAAAGGCAGGCAGCAATGGGTCAGAAAAGTGATCAGGCATAAGCGCGAATTTCGCCACTTCGAGAATTCGCAAATATTTAGAATATACTGCTATATATTCCTATTCGCCAATATTCTAGATTTTTTTTTTCTCTGGACCCATGACTTCTTGCTTGTGGGCCAATGAGAAGGCTGCAATGTCTTTGTCTGAGCTTAGCAATAGTGATGAGCGGCAGGTGCCATATTCGATTTCAACGTAATTTGCGAATATTCGATAGCATATTCGTTTCATATTCGTCAAAATCGAATATTCGTCATTATTCTAGTTATCGCGATTAATATGCGATTTAAATAATCGCGTATTGCGATTTTAACTTAAGGCTACTTTCCTATTGGTTTGATATCTAGAATTAGCGAAGATGACGAATGTGTTCGTCATATTCCTCAAAACGAAGATAACAAAGTATTCTCCATCTTCGTTTTAGCTACCTATTCGTCAACTTTGCTAATTCTAGCAATCAAATAGGAAGGTTGACTATAGAGACAGCTGTGTTTAATTCGCTATTATATTATATGATTATTATTATTATTTTTTAATAAATAGAATAATTATAATAATTATCAAGTATCATAATTATTCTATTTATTTTTAAAAAAAAGCTAAGTAATATAATCGCATAGCGAATGAAACACAGCTGTCTCTATAGTCAACCTTCCTATTTGATTGCTAGAATTAGCGAAGTTAACTAATAGGTAGCTAAAACGAAGATGGAGAATACTTCGTTATCTTCGTTTTGAGGAATATGATGAATACATTCATCATATTCGCTAATTCTACCAAGCCAACCATAGTAAACCAGGTCTAAGTTTAAATCGCAATGCGATTAATTCAAGTTCTATTAATCGCATTGCGATTTCAACATAATTCTCAAATCCGACAGTACATTTTAGTATGGAGACGTTCCCATGGTGATGGGGACGCTCCATGAGCACGAAAGTCGGCAGAAGCGGCAACGGGCACTGACTGGAGCAGCCAGGAATCCTGAGGACAGGTAAGAACTACTTTTGGGAAGTGGGAAAGAAAAATATATAACAAAAAAAAAATATGAATATTCGAAATAGCGAATTTATAGCGTTATATTCAAAATATTCGCAAATGAGCGAACTGCCGATATTCGCAAAAAAAATTTGCTATTCGAATATTCACGCTCAACACTACTTAGCAACATCCCTAGCAACCAATAGGAAAGTTGCCTACCCCTTACTATATAAGAACCTCCCCAGCAGCCATTTTCTGCATTTTTTTTTTCCAGTTCTGATAGAGACAGCCGTCTCATTGCTGTGATCTGTGCTTTGCTGTGTCATTACATTAGATAGTTAGTTAGTTATCCTATATATATATATATAATACAGATAGTTGGTGGGAGATAGTCAGTGTAGGTTTGATTGTGTATAGTTCTGCTGTCCATACATACATACATACATACATAGTGCTGGTATGTCACAAGTTCACAACAATAATTAGTGCACCAATAAGTAATATGCAGTTAGACCTGCTAAAATGTGAAGTTGCACGTATTGCGCAAAAATATGCACATCATATGCAATCGTGAATATATATCGGAGCACTCTATCTGCATATAAATCTATTGTAATGTTCTGCCATGCCATTTTCTCCAGTCTCAGAAATGTCTACCAGCTTGAAAAATGTAGAAATAGTGACCCACGCCTGTATTGAGCATGCAATAAGCGCATATTACATTGCCTATTTCCGCAATCAAGAAAATAATTATGAATTCTCGAATTCACGAATTTATGACGAATATTCACCCAAATATTCGCGAAATATCACAATTTCAAAAATGATGCCCCTGCCTCTCATCACTATCCGGCATAGGTCAGGTAAGACGGCAAAGTGTCAGAATCCATTAAACAGGCACAAGTTGGTACATGGGCAGACAAGGAGATTAAGCTAGTAAACCAATTGCTCAGGCAGTGAGACAAACAGCACATCATATATATAGCAAAGCTGATTAACACACTAGAAGCAGCTACACATAGAACCAAAGGAGGGTTATCCCTTGCAATATTGCAGAATGAGGTGAGGCTCAATGCAGAATATCTCCAATAGACACAAAGGACACAGGTGCCCATGCCCAGACCCGCTGCAGGAGCACTGAAACTGTGACATACACAGGGTAAGTAGAGCAGTGCCCATTCCCACCCAAAATAGCGAGGTAGTAGCAGGTAACATAACAAGCTCATTCCTCTTTTTCTGTCAGAGTGTGAGTTATTTCTGATCTTAACCATGCCAATTAACTGCGTTATTACATAATTAATAAACTGGAACCAGTAGTAGTCAGACACTAGTGAATTGTCAGGTAGGCTCTCTCCACCACCCAATGTCAATGGTTGAGGTGATATTCCATTTAAACTGGATGGCAGAGACCACCTGTAGGGGTCCCAACCTGGTATAGAAGTGATGGTATTATGGGTCTGCCCTAAATAGCAGATGACTTATAGTGTAGTGTTGACAGCAAACAATAGTACATGGAGTTTAAACAAAAGCAAGTTTTACTTACAGAAGGTTTTTATGCACAACATTTACAATTCATTCCACAAGTTGGTGATACTGTTCTTGAAAACAACATTACAATTATAATAGCAGCTGGTGGTGTCACTCCACAAACTCACTTGACAGACTACTGGGCCCACCGCTAAATCTTTTGTTTGAGAGGAAGGGCAAAGTTCACTCTAAATGTTGCAGGTAGCATTCAATATACACCATCCAACTCTAGTTTAGACACTGCTGTTGTTTGCCTCTGAAAAAATAGAACAATATCTGAATCCTTTTGAAATTGAAATGGAAAGTGCACTATAGGTTAATATATTATAATGTTTGTACTGCAAACACTTATTTTTAAAAAGGCCAGTTTCCCAGGGTTGAGAGCTGCACGTTAGGACGTAGACTGGGAGCAACTATTGTCACATAATAAAACTAATGCCAAATGGGAAACCTTTAAATCTACTACGGATAAGAATATTGTTAAATACATTCCTAGAGGTAACAAGTACAAGTGAATAAAATTAAACCCCACATGGCTTACAAATAATGTAAAAAGGGCAATAAATGACAAAAAGAGGGCCTTTAAGAAATACAAATCTGAAAGGTCAGCTGTAGCATTTTAAAAGTATAATTAACTAAATAAATAATGTAAGGGAATAATAAAATCTTAGGGCAAGGACCTCAAAGGTAGAATTTTCCGAGATACTGCCTGTACCAAGAGCCACACTAGAAAGACAGCGGGAGATTAGAGAGGTTAACAAGTGGCTCAAGAACTGGTGTAGGAAGGAAGGGTTTGGGTTCCTGGAGAACTGGGCTGACTTCTCTGTCAGCTACATGCTCTATCGTAGGGACGGGCTGCACCTCAATGGGGAAGGGGCAGCAGTGTTGGGGAGAAATATGGCTAGAAGGTTGGAGGAGTGGTTAAACTAGAGACTGGGGGGGAGAGTACTTACGTTATAAGAGGGTAAGATAGTGCAGATAGAGACCGGGGGCAAGGTAGTGGGACTGGGGGAGGAAGGGAAGGAGGAACTAAAACAGTTCATAAGGAAAGGTGTAGGGTTAAAAATATACAAAAACCTCTTAATTGTATGTACACTAATGCCAAAAGCCTAACTAACAAAACTGGGGAACTGTAATTAGTGATGTGTGAGAAGTGATTATGAGTGACTATGACATAGTGGGAATAACTGAGACATGGCTGGATGATAGCTATGGCTGGGCCGTTAATGTACAAGGTTACAGTTTGCTTAGAAAGGATTGTCAAAACCGGAGAGGGGGAGGGGTCTGCCTTTATGTAAAGTCCTATCTAAAGCCCACAGTCTGAGAAGATATAAGTGAGGGACATGAACACATGGAGTCACTGTGGGTAGAGATACAGGGAGCCAAAAACAATAATAAATTACAAATAGGAGTTTACTATAAACCACCTAATATACCAGAGTCCACAGAAAATCTATTACTAAAAGAGATAGACGAGGCTGCAAATTATAATAAGGTGGGTACTATGGGGGACTACAACTGCCCAGATATAAACTGGGAAACTGAAAGCTGTACATTGCATAAAGGAAACAGGTTTTTCACAATAACCAAAGAAAATTAACTTTCCCAACTGGTTTAGGACCCGACTAGAGGGACGGCCCTGGATGAATGGTATCCTTTTACGGACAGATTTACACCTTGAGATGCACAGTAGCGTGTGAAAAAATATATAGGATTATGCTTTCAGCACTTGTATTTTAACACTTTGTGTAATATACACTTCAACGGAAAGAAATACACTTAGAGATGCAAAACAGTGTGTGCAAATGTAGAGAATTATGCAGAATTTTAACACTTACTGTAATATACCCTTTAACGGAAAGAAATACACGTGGAGATGCACGCTGAGTGTAATATACCCTTTTAAAGGACAGATTTACACTTGGCTTGCAACAGCTGGAACACCAGATTTTGGGTATTGCTATTTTGGCAATTGAATTTTACCCCAGAAAATAATATATCCTTTGACGGACACTATTAAACTTGGCCAGCCACTGCTGGGACACCAAATTTACGGTATTGCTATTTTGGCAATTGAATTTCACCCGATAACAAAATATATCCTTTGCTGGTCACTATTAAACTTGTCCAGTAACAGCTGGAACATCAGATTTACGGTATTTCGATTTTTGCAACTGAATTTCACCGCAGAAAATAATATATCCTATCACGGACACTATGAAACTTGTCCAGTCACAGCTGTAACACCAGATTTACTGTATTTCTACTTTGGCAAATGAATTTCACCCCAGAAAATAATAAATCCTTTGCCGGACACTAATAAACTTGACCAGCCACTGCTGGGACACGAGATTTACGGTATTGCTATTTTGGCAATTGAATTTCACCCCAGAACAAAATATATCCTTTGCCGGACACTATTAAACTTGGCCAGCCACTGCTGGGACACCAGATTTAGGGGATTGCTATTTTTGCAACTGAATTTCACCGCAGAAAATGATATATCCTATCACGGACACTATGAAAATTGTCCAGTCACAGCTGGAACACCAGATTTACTTTATTTCAATTTTTGCAACTGAATTTAACGCCAAAACAAAATCTATCCTTTGACGGACACTATTAAACTTTACCACCCACTGCTGGGACACCAGATTTAGGGGATTGCTATTTTGACAATATAATTTCACCCCAGAACAAAATCTACCCTTTGCCGGACACTGGTAAACTTGGCCAGCCACAGCCAAAACCACTGATTTATGGTATTGCTATTTTGGCAATTGAATTTCAAACCAGAACAAAATATATCCTTTGCCGGACACTGTTAAACTTTTCCAGTCACAGCTGGAATACCAGATTTACGGTATTTCTATTTATGCAACTGAATTTAACCGCAGAAAATAATATATCCTATGACAGACACTATGAAACTTGTCCAGTCACAGCTGGAACACCAGATTTACGTTATTTCTACTTTGGCAACTGAATTTCACCCCAGAAAAAATATATCCTTTGACGGACACTATTAAACTTGGCCAGCAACAGCTGGAACACCAGATTTACGGTATTTATATTTCTGCAACTGAATTTCACCCCAGAAAATAATATATCCTTTACCGGACACTATTAAACTTGGCCAGCCACTGCTGGGACACCAGATTTTCTGTATGGATACTTTGGTAATCTAATTTCATCCCAGAAAAAATATATCCTTTGCCGGACACTATTAAACTTGTCCAGTCACAGCTGAAACCACTGATTTATGGTATTGCCATTTTAGCAATTGAATTTCACCCCAGAAAAAATATTATCCTTTGCCTGACACTATTAACTTGTCCATTTACAGCTGGAACACCAGATTTACGGTATTTCTAATTTGCAACTGAATTTCACCGCAAAAAATAATATATCCTATGACGGACACTATGAAACTTGTCCAGTCACAGCTGGAACACCAGATTTACAGTATTGCTTTTTTGGCAATTGAATTTCACCCCAGAACAAAATATATCCTTTGCCTGACACTATTAACTTGTACAGTCACAGCTGGAACACCAGATTTACGGTATTTCTATTTTGCAACTGAATTTCACCGCAGAAAATAATATATCCTATGACGGACACTATGAAACTTGTCCAGTCACAGCTGGAACACCAGATTTACAGTATTGCTTTTTTGGCAATTGAATTTCACCCCAGAACAAAATATATCCTTTGCCTGACACTATTAACTTGTACAGTCACAGCTGGAACACCAGATTTACGGTATTTCTATTTTGCAACTGAATTTCACCGCAGAAAATAATATATCCTATGACGGACACTATGAAACTTGTCCAGTCACAGCTGGAACACCAGATTTACAGTATTGCTTTTTTGGCAACTGAATTTTACCCCAGAACAAAATATATCCTTTGCCGGACACTATTAAACTTTGCCAGCCACTGCTGGGACACCAGATTTGGGGGAATTCTATTTTGGCATTTGAATTTTACCACAGAAAAAAAATCTATCCTTTGCCAGACAGCAGACAGTATTACACTTGGCTAGCCACAGGTGGAACACCAGATTTAGGGGATTGCTACTTTGGCAATTGAATTTAACCCCTCAATAAATTATAGAAATTTCTATCTTGAGTTTCTAGGGGTGACAATAAGCACAGCCAATCCCCTGATGTAGGACATAGCAAAAAAAAAAAAAAATACCTACAATTGATGGATTAATGGTCTTGGACGGTGGCAGCTTGTGCTGGTGCACCACAAGACCCAAAATGGCCAAAAAACGCTCTGTGCAGCCTAAAAACCAGTGAGCAATTAACTAGCAGAAGTTGAATGATTCACAGCTGTAGATCGATCACTTCATTAGGTGTTTTTGCTGAGTTTTCCCTGCCTAATCTCGCCCTCACAGCAGCTGCATCCTACACTAATCAGAGCAGAATGAAGTGCGTCGCTACGTGACTCCAGCTTAAATAGAGGCTGGGTCACATGCTGCACTTGGCCAATCACAGTAGGCATGGCTGTGATGGCTTCTTAGGGCAAGAAGTAAAATGCTAGCTGATTGGCTGCCGAACAACAAACCCGAACCCAAATATTTTTGAAAAGTGTCCGTGTCCCGAACACCCCAAAATTCGGTACGAACCCGAACTATACAGTTTGGGTTCGCTCATCCCTACTCATCAGTCATTCCATCAGCAATCGATCACCGAAGCGATTGCCAAGAGACAATAGTATCCGTGCACTCCCCCAACGGCGCAGAAGCTGATCATGCTCCTGTCCAAGTTGCTGGTGCTGAAGTCCCTCCCTTTCCAAGAGGTGGACTCTGCACCTTTCAAAGAACTGATGGCTTGTGCCAAGCCAAGGTGGAGGGTCCCAAGCCGTCATTTCTTTGCCAAAAAGGCCGTACCATCCCTGCACACACATGTAGAATGGACGGTGGGCCAGTCCTTGAGCCTGTCGGTGTCTGCCAAAGTGCACGGCAGCGCCGACGTGTGGAGCTATAACTACAGTCAGGGACAGTACATGTCATTTACGGCCCACTGGGTGAATGTGGTTACTGCACAGCCACACCAGCAACTTGGCCAGGTGACGCCGCTTCCGCCTCCACGTTCTCACGTTGTTGGTCCTGCGACAATTTCCGCCTCTGCCTCCATATTCTCCACTATGTCCTCAGCCGCCACTGAAAGGACAATTCCCAGTGCCCCTTCAGCATACCACATGTGAAGGGTATGGTGGTGTCACACTATTCTGCACCTCGTTTGCCTGGGCGAACGAAGTCACATAGGGGAGGAACATCGAATCCTGACTTTCTCAGTGACAACTCAAAATCGGAACCATGGTGACCGAGAACGGGAAGAATATGGTGTTGGCGCTGCATCAAGGAGGGCTGCTCCATGCGCCCTGCATGGCACATGTGTTCAATCTGGTTGTCAAGCGGTTTCTGAAGTCTTTCACCCATCTGCAAGACATCCTATAAATGGCCAGGAAACTTTGCATGCACTTCAGCCACTCGTACACAGCAAATCACACCCTCCTTGAGTCTGCAGCAGCAGAACGGCATCCCCCAACATAGGATGATATGCGACGTTTCCACCCATTGGAATTCCACCCTCCATATGTTGGACCGACTATACAAACAGAGAAAGGCCATAAGTGATTTCTTGATGAGCCAAGCGGACAGGGGTACTCACCTGTGTAGCTTCGATGTCAGCCAGTGGCTGGTCAGGGGACTGGAAACGTGGTGCCTAGATCTCACCGCCACATGAGTCTTCTGGGGGCTGAACTGGAGGAGGAGGTGGACATTTGTCACCATTCAGCAGAGGAATGACTTCTGGCCTTTTTTACACCCACTGAAAGGGAGGACAAACTGAACTACTATAGAAACATCCTATGTAGTCAGTTGGCCGTTGCCTATCTGCGCCATCGCCCATCCTCTCGCAGGTCTGACCGGGGGGGAACTCTGCGCTCACGTTCCTCTGCCATGGATGCTGTGGCAGGGTGGGGGGTAGGAGCAGTTCCAGCTCCATCAGCAGCAACTTAAGTCTAAAGTCGCTGATGCGCAGCTTTCTTCACCTAGTGAAGAAATTACTCACCAGCAGCAGCTAGACCTTGAGCAGGACCTGAAACAGCAGGTGGTGGCATATTTGGACAGTACCCTGCCAACTCCACATTGAAGATCCGCTGGACTACTAGGCAGCCAAACTGGAGTTGTGGCCACAACTAGCAGAGTTTGCCCTGGAAAAGCTGTCCTGCCCGGCCAGTAGTATGGCATCATAGCGGCTGTTTAGTGCAGAGGGGACCATAGTTACCCCAAGAAGAACTCGCCTGTCCACCCAAAATGTGGAGAAACTGACCTTTGTCTAGATGAATCAGGCTTCGATCAGCCAGGATTTCCACCCACCAATGCCTCATGCATCAGACTAGATCATCCATGGTGCCGCATCAACACTTTAACAAAAGAAATCGGTTTATTCTGGCTACCTGCCTCAGATTCTATTTTGATGCTGCCAAACGCCTGATTCCACACATCTGATGCAAAGTGCTCCTTCTTACACACACCATCGTCAATGGGTACTGTTATTGCCACCCACCTCCCCACTTTGTCACTGGGTCACTCTGTGGTCTCCTCATGCTGATGCCACCTCCACACTATGTCACCTTGCCACTATTTGGCCTCCTGACACGGCTGCCACCTCCACACTATGACACCTTTCTACCCTGTGGTCTCGTGATGCTGCCACCACCTCCACACTGTCATTTTGTGACTCTGTGGCCCTGTCCTGATGCTGCCGCCCCCTCCAGACTCTGTCATTGTGCCGCTCTGGGGACTGTAGGAGGAAAAATGAGATGCCTGTACGGCTGTGTAGCAGCTGTAAGGCCTGTATGGTCCCATAAGAATTGGCTTGTGATTTGGTAGCCAAAAGTATTAGTGGGTACAAAACACAGAAGACATGTAAATATTCCATTCACATGTCATCTCTGTTTTGGATCCACACCTGTTTTTTTTGGCATTAGCAATACTTACGGAATACTGACCAAATGCTGACCGAGTGACGACAGATGCTCAACAGACAGGATCCATTTTTGGGGGGATATTATTCTGACGGATCAGAGGAAGGGCAAAATAATCAGTGACGTCAACACAAACTGACTGCTGACACACTCTCCACTCTGTCGGAGGGCTCTACTTGTATGAGTGTTTAATAAAACAGGTTCTGTAGACATCTATGTGGAATCAGCTGACTACAGTGCAAAAGGAGTGTGCTTCTTCTTGGCGCTAACATCGACCTGTAAGGCTGAGTTCATACTTGACTTATTTGGTCAGTTTTGGCCCCGTGACTGCCCAAATAAGTGAAGTGTGCAGTGATTCTAAGAGTGACACCTGTCATCTGCATATCATACTGACTCACAGTATTATATCCCTACCACAGCAGACTCCCTATACGTGTTACTACAAGGCACTGTGTTCTACCCTACTATAAAGGCTCTTTGCAGCCAGGAAATAGCCATTTTTTAACGCTATTTGCCGTGACTAAATTCGGATCGAACCAAATTTTTTCAGAAAATTCTGCCAACCGGCCGAATCGAAAAATTTGTGAAAAATTTGCTTAGCTCTACTCTACACAGATCCACAAAAAATATAGATATGTGAATGACGTCACTGAAATAAATAGGTTAGTGTGCTATTTGCAAAAAAATATGGATAGTACACGGATCAAAAATATGGTTGTGTGCATAAGGCCTTAGATGATTAGATGTACTGTATCACTTTGTAAAAACTAACCCCCTCACACCCCCTCATACCCTGTTGTACAGTAACATTGGATGAGCCTAACAATGACCTCTATCCAATATCCCTATTATTGGATTAGCATTTCAAGACCTGTGTAATATTACATACGAAGCATCACTGTAGAAAGTTTTATGTATTAACATATTTTCATTATTTATATAGTTAACAATTGAGAAGGAATGCACTGAGAGTAAGGATTAGTAAATGGAAAATTTCATGGTATTGATTCTGTAATATGTTTTTTCAACTATTCACAAATGTTTTGATTCTGGCTCAAAAATGATGTGAGTAGCACTTACAAGGGCATTTATGATGCAAATATGCTCTATGTAGTAAGATTTCTTTAAATTTTTTCAAAGGACGAGTTTAAATAATAGCTTTAGTATAGCCTTCATGAAATATGAATCTCGAACTTGCAGCAGTTTGCTCATTTCTGACTCATTTTTCAAAGAGATTATCCAGTGCTCATCTTTTATCTATTTTTTGCATTTTTTGGAGATAATGCATCATATTCTTCCAGTAACAGTTATCTCTCAAGTACATTTGCAGAACAGTTGCTATTTCTTATTACAGCCCAAAGTCTTATCGAAGCCAGTATTCCATAATTCTGCAGAATATTGCTAATAAAGTAACAGCATTGTGTATCTTGAAGTAAATTATATTTGAAGAAAATATGTATTGATGACTACACCGTTAAAGGGAATCTGTTACCTTCTGCAACCCGTATTAAGTACAGTACTACTTAAATTGTATTGCTGCCGCTGGTTCTAAGTCACTACTAATATGTCTCCTATTCCCCCAACCTGCAAATTGGACATTAAATGGATTAAGTGGACTTCTCCTGCAGTCCTCTCCATTATGTGTGCATGCTTATGAGTTCTCTCAATGCACTCCAGAGTCCGTTTGTGAGTTCACAGTCAGGGAACATGGGTCAGTGTCCCTATGAATGACCAATCCCCAGGATAAGTCATCAATATTACATCAGTGGAGGTCCGACACCCACCAGTCTGCTGTTTGAAGAAGCTTTGGTAATGATGTGAGAACCGCGGCCTTCTCACAGTTTACCAAGAATAATGAACTTCATTGGATAGCGGCTAAGCTTAGCATTGCAGTTCAGACCCATTCATTTCAATGGAACTGAGCTGCACCTAGGCCACATGACCAAAGAATGTGACATCACTGGCTTAGGAAGAGGCCACAACACTGACCAGAGCACTGCGGCTGCTTCAGACAACTGATTGGGGAGGATGGAGGGTGCTCGCCAGGAGTCGGACCACCACCAGTTAGATATAGGTCATACTATATGCTACATGCTTCTTCTGCACAGTACATATTGCATTTTGTATTAATGGGTTAAAGAGAATCTGTCATGTTGAATATGCTGTAGTAGGAGATGAGCAGATTGAAATAGAGTTCAGTAGAAAAATAATATATTGGAATATATTGATTTTAATTTCTTCTCACTCTGGGCTTGAAAGCACAGTGGAAGATATCACTCAGTAACTGACAGCCTCTCCTGCACGAGCATAAATATGGGGATAATGGTCCATCATTGAGTAAGATCACTCACCGCACTCACAAAGGGAATCTGTCATAAGCTGCTCTTCCTTCCAAGTCCTAACAGCTCCAATGCATGCCAATAAATGCTCATAGTCATAGTTCCACACTCTGTTCACTCCATACTGATGATTGGCTGTTTGTTTCCTACTGAAGTTAGAAGCAGCTGGAAGGGGAGAGTTGTGAGCTCATGAATATCAGGACTCTTTAGCACTCGCTGGAGCTGCTCAATACAGGATTTTGGCAAAACAGCTGGGTCAATTGAAAAAGTAACCCAACATTTAACGAAGGAGACCTGTCACTAGTTTATGCTGCCCTTAAGGCTGTATTAGACAGCCTAATTCTGCAGACGATTGTTTGGAAGCAAGCGTTCCTTCCCGTCAATCGCCTGCTTGCTAGCAAAGGAGACCGCTGCTATTACATGCAGCGATCTCCTCGGTGAGGGAAGATCAATATGCCATCACTTGTCCCTATATTTTCTCGTTGTTTGCCGGCAGCAGATCCTAATTAGACATCATGGTATGCCGCCAGCAAACAATTGTCCGATGAACGAACGTTTGCTCATTTATCAGGCAATCTATGACAGTATTACACTGCTAGCAATAGTTCAAATGGCTGCAGCTCTCACTTCCACCTTCAATCCAAGAAGCACGGAGAAGAGACCAGAACTGGGCTTATGAAGTATCCAATGGAAAAATGGGATCCAGCTTCTTATGGAATAAAAACGTTTCTTTATTGGCTCATCATATAAAATCCGTCAAAGTCACAGAAAATGACATCAAAGTGACGCGTTTCGGGCTACAGAATCCAGCCCTTCATCAAAACATGTCTTGATGAAGGGCTGGATTCTGTAGCCCGAAACGCGTCACTTTGATGTAATTTTCTGTGACTTTGATGGATTTTATATGATGAGCCAATAAAGAAACTTTTTTATTCCATAATAAGCTGGATCCCATTTTTCCATTGAGTATTACACTGCTATATCATTGTTTACCGGCATTCTTATGAACACTCGTTAACGATGAACTGGCCAGTCTAATACACCCTTAAGTTATGACATGGTACCATAAAACTGGTGATAGAGGGGGCGTGGCCTGAGCATGGCTGTGTGAAGACGCACTGTTGCAGAGCTCCCGGACCCCGGGCCCTACCCAAGTGAATTTCACCTTCCAGCAGACCTTACTTACTACACCACCGCGATGGTACGACGTGCTGGTCGTCGTGGTACCACTTTTCTTGCCTCGGAACCGCATATCAGGAGGTTTTTCTCCCAGCAGCCGGCTACAGAGTGCGCGCCCGTGCCTTCCAAGATGGCGCCCGCACAGGACCTTGCTGTGAGTGCTACAGAGGCGGTGCACTCCCCGCTCCATCCTCCACAGGCCTCCTTGTCCCCCTGTGCCGATGGGACCCAGCTGCAGGCTGTGGACAATGGCTCACCTCCGCTGCCGCCTAGGAACAGGTCGGTAGTCCCTGAAGACCCCTCTCGTTGCCGACGGTGACACTGCAGGCGCAGGCTCAGCGGCCTTTATCCGCGCTCCTGACCAGATGGCCCCACAGCCTGTACTTACCGATCCGACTGTCTCTGCTCCCGCCGGAGTTTTTACAGGGTCCCAGGCAGTGGGAGCGCGAGACCTTGTTACTTGTTCGGATTCTACCATGACTTGTGATCCCCCACTGTCAACAGACAAGAGGACCATTCCTCTCCTATTGCACTGAAGTTTACCTGGAGGACTCTCCCCTACTGCTCTGGACTTTGTTCCTCATGTGGGCCTGACCTCACAATCTGTACCTGGTGACCTGTCGTCCACCCCGGCGATATTCCACACCCATTCACCCTCGGACGATTCAGATATGTCCGCCTCGGGCTCAGCTTCCTCCTCCAGACGGTCTAAAAGGCCTAGACTCAGTGATATTTGGTCGATACTAAGCTCCTTACCTACCAAATCTGATTTAGAGGCTCTGATTAAGTCTGTTGAAGCAAGACATGACAAGGCGATAGAGGAGGTGAAAGCTGATATCTCATCTGTTTCTACGCAGTTAGCTTCTCAGGCCCAAAGGTCGGACGATCTTGATTCTCGTCTCACCGTGGTGGAGAACAGCATTGCGTCCCAGACTGCCCTGAATAAGTATCTTCTCCTACAACTTGACGACCAAGAAAATCGTGGCCGTCGAAATAATGTGAAACTACGGGGCATACCTGAAGACGTCCCACCCACTGACCTACGGAAGGTAGTCACTTCTATATTTAATACCCTCCTGGATAAGCCTGCTGACACGGAGATCGAACTTGACAGAGTTCACAGGGTCTTGGGCCCGAGGCGGGCTGGAACTCTTAACCCTAGAGATGTGTTGTGCAGAGTTCATTTCTTCCGTGTTAAGGAGGATATCTTGCAAAGAGCTTGGCGGCATGGTCCTGTCTTGTTCGGCGACTCTCAGGTCCAAATCCTCCCAGGCGTCTCTAGACGTACGCTTCTGATGAGGAGATCCCTTAAGCCGACCCTGCAAGTCATTACTGAGGCAGGGGCCACGTATCGTTAGGGCCACCCGTTTCATCTTATAGTTCGCAGGAATGGTACCACATTTGCCCTCCACTCCCCTGATCAAGCGGCAGACCTGGGCAATTTCTTGGACGTCCCATCACTACGGGTGCCGGATTGGTTTGACATCCCGATACCATCGGATACTGCGTTTGGCTTTGCTGCGATTCCGGCTCCCAGACCTCCTTCGGGACCCTGAAGGGTCGCTGTCGACATCATATTGCTACCTGGCGGACGGAACGCCCTTTGTTCCTGTGCACCTCAGTTCTGTTTTTGTTTTATTGCTGAGCGATTTTCATGGTCCTCATCTTAATGTGTTGGTTTCTCTTCTGTGTGGGCCGATATAGGTGATGCGGTTTTATGTACCTTGTTGAGGTACTGCTGGGTGAGTGGTCTCTGAGCACTCATGCCACCAGTGCCCTTGTTTATGGGTTCTAGATGGACCCGGGAATGGGAGTTATTTGGAATTGCTCTCCCTCGTCCCACATAGTTTAGCGGATCTTGCCTGGCTCCTTGTGAGCGAGTGTGTCAAGAACCGCTCAGTGGGACTTGGTCCCACAGTTAATTTACACTACCCTCTCTGGACTAGCCGTTAGGGTATATAGCTCTTGCAGCTTGTTTGTGTGTGGTGTCTCCCCAATCCTAACTGTGTCTGTCTTATCCTTGTGTTGTTTCCCTCTTCTCATTCCCTTATCCTCCAGGTGAAGACATGTCTACTATTGGTTTTGCCTCGATCAATGCCAATGGGCTGAACACGCCGGAGAAGCGCTCCTCCATCCTCCGCCTCCTCTGGAGTAAGAAGGTACAAGTGGCCTTTATTCAGGAAACACACTTCAGAAGTGATGCCATGCCTTCTTTTTCTTCCCTAGGTATCCCGATATGTACCATAGTTGCTTCACGGGTTCTAAATCTAGAGGGTTAGCATCCTGATAGCGAGATCCGTCCCTTGGGTACTTATTGATTTCCGTATGGACGATGATGGTAGATACCTTTTTGTTAAGGGCCGAGTGGGGGAGCAACTGTTCACCTTTGCCAATTTATATTTGCCCAACTCTAACCAGCTTAAAGCTCTAGAAGGGATCTTAGCTAAACTGGACGATTTTTCAGATGGCACCTTACTGGTTGGTGGGGATTTCAATGTGGCGTTAGATCCGGCAGTGGATGTCTCGCGGGGCTCCTCTCATCTGGCTCACGCCTTCCTACATCGTTTTAGGCGACTCCTCCATATCCACCAATTGGTGGATGTCTGGCGGACGGTACATCCTGACGGTAGAGACTTTACATACTACTCTGCAGTAAGGGACTCTTATTCCAGACTTGACTATTTTTTTGTGAGACATTCCGATGTATCTCTAATTTCCTCGTCGGCCATTGATTCCATCACGTTCTCGGATCACGCCGTGCTGCATGCTTCGTTGAAATCCCAATTGAAGGACGCCAGACCTTGGAATTGGCGTTTAAACGAAACTTTATTGCAGGACCTCTCCGTGGCTCCTGCTATAGGGGAAGTCCTTGCCCATTATTTTGAGGAGAACCAGACCGACGACGTTTCGCCACTCTCGATCTGGGCTGCACATAAATGTGTGGTGCGGGGAGAGTTTGTGAAGCATGGGGCACGGCGTAAAAGGAACGAGCGGTGGAAATCGCCAGTCTGCTTGGGGAGGTTACCCGTTTGGAACAGGCACATAAAAGATCCCATGACCTTGACTCTAGGGCTGCACTCCTCATTGCCAGGGGAAGCTTAGGGAGAAACTTGACATTCGCACTAAGTCCATTCTTGCAAGGGGCAGGCGGGCTTTCTTTGAATATGGCAATAAGAGTGGGAAACTTCTGGCCCGCTCCCTACGTGAACAGAGGGCTAGAAATTATATTCCCAGAATATTGTCCTCTAATGGCCAGTCTGGTGTCAGATCCTGACTCCATAGCTGCCTCATTCGCTCAATTCTATCAGAATCTGTATAACCTGTCGCAGTCTCATACTGACAACTTGTCAGTTTCTGAGACGATGCGTGCATATCTGAATAACTCTGACATGCCTAGGATCCCTGCCGACTCCTTGCAAGATCTGGACACTCCAATACAGGAAGCAGAGCTTAAGGAAGCTCTGAAATCGATGCAAGCCAGTAAGGCCCCTGGCCCGGACGGTTTGCCTGCCGCATATTATAAAAGGTTTGCTTCCCTTCTTTTACCTCCTCTTGTCAAGGCACTACATGCTATCACATTGGGACGCCCTCTTCCTTCTGACATGACACATGCTCATATAACAGTGATCCACAAAGACGGGAAAGATCCGGCAGCGTGTACGAGTTACCGACCCATATCTTTATTGAATGTAGACCTTAAGTTGTTTGCAAAGGTCCTTGCCATGAGGCTGGCGCCCCTGCTTCCGGGTCTCGTTCACACTGACCAAGTTGGTTTTGTTCCAACAAGGGAGGCGAGGGACAATACCACTAAAATTCTGAATCTGGTCCATCATGCTGGACGAGAGGACACCCTCTCTGTCTCCTTTCCACCGATGCCGAAAAGGCATTTGACAGAGTGGGGTGGTCTTGGATGTTTGGGGTGTTGGACCACGTGGGTATCACAGGTAACATGCTGGCGTGGATTCGCTCTTTATACGGGTCGCCATCAGCATCGGTTAAGGCTAATGGGTTTCTCTCGTCCTCCTTTGCAATTAGGAACGGGACCCGACAGGGTGTCCCCTCTCCCCATTGATTTTTGTTCTTACCCTCGAGCCTCTCTTGCGGACCATTAGGAAGAACCAGAATATTGCGGGCATCACGGTGGGAGCTCGGGAGTATAAGATTGCCGCCTATGCGGATGACCTGATGTTCACGATTACCAGACCTAGGACGTCTTTTCCGAATTTGATAGCGGAGTTCCGTACGTTTCATCGGTTGTCTAACCTTAAGATAAATTTTCAAAAGTCTGAGGCCATGAATGTATCCCTCTCAGCCTCTATAGAAGCGGAACTGGCCTCTGCTTTCCGCTTCGATGGGTCAAGGACGCTATCAAATACCTGGGCACTTTTATTCCTAAGGATCTGAGGGAGGTATATAATCGGAATCATGTTCCCCTTCTGGGACGGATACAAACGGACCTGAAGAGGTGGTCCAGGGGCATTTACACCTGGTTTGGACGATGTTCTATCATTAAAATGAATGTCCTCCCGAGAATTTTATACCTCTTCCAGACCCTGCCGATTCGATTGCCATCCAAATTTTTACAGTGGCCCACCGCTGTTTTTAGATTTCTCTGGGCGGGGGAAAACATAGGTTGTCTCGTTCCCTGCTACATATCCCTAAGGAGTGTGGGGGTCTGGGTGTGCCGGACCTTAAGAAATACCGAGTGGCCTCCCTCTTGCAGAGGATAATAGACTGGTGTCGCCATGTCCAGACTAAACAATGGGTGACCCTCGAACAATTCTGCTCTAACTCTCCCTTGTCGCTCCTTCCATGGTCGCAGGTAAAATTCTCTCGATCCTTGACAACACATCCGACCATAGGTCCCACTCTAGCACAGTTTGTACAGTCCAGAGGCGCTAGACTGATCTCCCGGACCCATCCCCTCTCTTTCCGATTTTGGGACATCCAGACTTTCAGGCGGGTTGTTCAGGTGGCCCATTTCAGCAATGGCGAGCCCAAGGGAAGAGCCGTGCACCATTTTTTCGCGTGGCTGGGAGATGGATGACCCAAGCGGAACTGGAGGGAAGATCGGACCCTTGTCCATTGGGGCATTGGAGAGCTAGGCAGCTGGCTCACTTTCTGTCTACCTTGCCTTCATCCGGTGACTTAGATAGGTCCCTTACTTTTTTGAAAAAATATGTATAGGCTCCGGAGTTTATAGACACGCCCTTTCGGAATGTTACAAAGCCCTGGTCACACCTGACGAGGACTACCGTCCCCCTTACATCGACAAATGGAACCGTGATTTGGGCATTGACATCCCCTCTGACCAGTGGTCCAAACTGCTTTTTCTGGTACATAAAGTCTCGATTGCGAGTAAATACCAGGAAGCAGGATATAAAATTATGTCCAGATGGTATTATGTCCCGACGCGTTTGCAGAAAATGTTCCCGTCTGCCTCTCCTCTCTGCTGGCGATGTGCTGAGGCCCGGGTACGCTTCTGCATACGTTTTGGAGTTGCCCCAAGCTCGGCCCCTTTTGGAGAGAGGTTCATGAATCATTATCTAAGATGTTCTCCTTCGTGATCCCGAACACGCCGGGATTCTTCCTACTTTTTCAATCTGACCTTCCCTTTACGACGTTGAGAAAGACCTGCTTACGTCCCTTGGTAGTGGCAGCTAGAGCCTGTATCCCAGCGAGATGGAAATCGCAGTCGCCCCTCAGATTAGTCTTTGGATCCACAAAGTTGAGGACATTCGGAGGATGGAGGAGCTCACTTCCACTTTGAAACATGCCACCTCGGCGCATGTGAAGGCATGGACCCCTTGGTGTACATTCCAGGGCACTCAGGGTTATCAGACCCTCCTGACTCGTTAGCCCTCTTAATATCTATCCCTGGCCCTTTCTTCCCCCTCTTCTTCTTTTTTTTTTTTTTTCTTTCTTTCCCTGTCTACCCTCCTTATGTGTGGTTGTTTTTGTTCGTTTCGTTTGTCCGTAGCTTGTTATGTTTACTTTGTTGAATTGTTGCAATGTTTCGGCGATGATAAAGACTTGCCTTGATACTAATAATACCTTTGGTGTTGGCCCAAAGTAATCTTGCTTATGTACGTGAACAGCAGATAGTATACCTGCAGAACTTTCCTCATGACTGATTGCTTATATTCTTGGCCTTTTTTTGTATACATATTTGTATGCTGTTGTCGATTGTAATCTTGGGCCGCTGTATTTCCTTTTTTTTAATTGATAAATAAAGAATATAAAAAAAAAAAAAAAAAAAAAAAACTGGTGATAGATTCCCTTTAGGGAGTGTATCCACAGATGTTTTGTTATCTATACAGCAATCTGTTCTGGTCCCCTTCCTTTACAATGTGCTGCCTGCAGACAGGACAGCAACTTGTTACAGATTCCCTTTAAAGGTAAAGCTTTGATCATTTAAAATAAATCATTTAAAATAAAGACAAACACTAATCTTGTTAGATGACATTTATGTAATAAACTAATGACATATAACTATGGTACAATATATACATTATTAGGGCATCAGAGAGCATGATAAAAGGAACTTACAAACCCAACCATCATTGCCTTTCTAATAAGGCACATGGGCAAATAGAAACCTTGTAGGAACGTGTAACACCATCAGCACCCTAATTTTGAATGTTCCATTACTGTTTCCCACATTTACAGTTATGCACATAGGATGAGAAGAAATTCTCTCTGATTGGCTATTCTTCTTTCATATGAGATAAAAAATGAATTTGCAGTTATTCCGGTTTTCATTATGGTATCATAACATAATTTTGCTTTGTGATGCCATTTTCATTTATCCATTTTTCCACTCCATTGTAATTTATGGTTAGATGCTTGTACAGCTTGGAATCTGGATTCCTTTGTTTTCTGTTACAGTCATATTAGGAATACAGAATTGTAGCATAATTCAATCACAATCTACATAATTTCATCTAATTACACAATGCCATTACAAAATTCTTATAATAGACTGAATAGTATGAATATTCAGTTGACTATTGAACATCCTGTTTTATTATTTTCAAATTCTATGAATGATTACATTGCTATTATACAAACTTGAATGAGAACAGGCAACTAAACAACACCTGTCTTCTCCTTTTTCAGCAACCACTTATTTTCCACATATACACAGATCCTTGGCAGAGGGAACGGAAGCTCTGATATTTTATTTCATGGTGCATGTAATGCAAGCCGTCTGTCATAATCAGCTTTCTAAGACTCTTCATCAGTAGTATTTTAATTTGTTTAGTCAAACTCTGAATATGCTGAAATTATTATTCAGTGCTTCCTAATAGTAGCCAATATGCATTTGTTGTTTTATTTCACATAATCATACAAATGCTACATAATTTATGTATGTAACTGTACAAACTGAAAATCTGCAAGAAGCTACAGTATAATATATAAATTTAGCCAGTGGCAGATGCTAACAGCAGGTAGTCCACATAAGTACTATGTATAAGCTCCTTGATTTCCAACTGTTGATCTAAAGGGGTTGTGCAGGGTTTTACACTGTTGACCTATCCTCAGGATAGGTCATCAATATCAGATCGGTGGGGTCTCACACTCGGCACCCCTGCCAAACAGCTGATCAACTAATTAATTTTCACTGAAATGGCTGTAAAATATTATTATATTATTCTCACCTCATTTATTAGAGTACAAAGAGGTCGGCGTGGACATCTTAATTGAAGAACCTGCCCGAAATCTCCTGCAAAATGATGTATAACAACACCAAGCTGGCCACACCGAGATTTTGAGCGGAATCAACATGACTGCGGTGGCCTCTTCATGCTAAAATGAGTGAGTATTATTATTTTTTTCTAATTAACCCCTGAAAGCCCTAATGTTTTATCTCAGATTATCGATGAACATAGCATTTGAGGGATTCAATGACGGGGGTGGCGCAATTACCGCTCCCTGTCATTGCGCTAGATACTCAAAAGAAATGTGCTTTATGACAAAGTAATTCATCCTAAAGTGAATTCCCTTTGAAATTCGCGAAGCAGCCAAATCAGTTTTCTAAACTTTGATCATCTGTAATTACAGCCTTCAGTATTCTTGGGTATGATGCTACAAGGTTTGCACAAAAGATGACTGGATCAGGTAGCACTTTGGAAGACAAAACCAGAGTGGAGGACTGTAGGCAACAGTGGTGGTCTGGTGGCAGTGGGTGGCTTGGTGACACTGGATAGGGTTAATTGGTCCTAGGTGGGGTCTGAGGTGAATGCACTGGAGGCAATTGTAGCCAAGTGATAAAGTACAGTCTCATACACAATAAGTTGGACTGTGGCACAATATAGTCTATCTGACTTCACTGTACATTATATATATGAGCACTGTGGCAGTGTCATATACACAACGGTATCTGTTTTGCAGTATGCAATTCATAAATGCAGTCTCCCTAGAAATTAAAGCCCTTTTATATCCCAGCAGGACATAAAGGTAGCATTTCCTGGGATGGCACTATTTATGATAGGTACATTCTCTAGCCATAGGTCAAGGTAAAAGGGGTACACTGTTATGTGTACATGGTAAACCACTGTTATTTACCCCTGATTGGTGGCAAAGGCACGATGTGACTCTAAAATTGTGTGTAACTTGAGGCAGGGTAGACAAGTGACATTGGAGGTTGGCAATGTCACTATCACCTTTAATCCTCTGGGGAACTAACAGAATGTGCTGTTTTCAGGGGCCATTACTAAGCAACATCTCACCCTATAGTCCTCGATTTCTCCAATCTTTCAGTGTGTTCCATACATACACTGTCTCACTGAAAACCTAGCAATAGTTAGAATCCTGCAGAGCACACTTGGACTTATGATCCTACAGTACATCACTTGGGCACATCTGCCACTTTCTCATGGACTTCGCTCCACCAACCTTTCAGGGTACCCAGCAGAGGCTCCGTTCCTGCCATGTTCTCTATGGCAATTCAATCACTGGCTGCCACTACACCAATCCCCAGGAAGTAATGGCCTGAGGGGGTTCACCGTGACACACAACATCTTATCAGGGCCACGACCACTACAATCCTCTCCATTGGCTCCTCCAAGGCTTGCTGCATATACAATATTTTTATTAACATGTTATGGGAC
Organism: Bufotes viridis; assembly: GCA_033119425.1. Classification (NCBI taxonomy): domain Eukaryota; kingdom Metazoa; phylum Chordata; class Amphibia; order Anura; family Bufonidae; genus Bufotes; species Bufotes viridis. The sequence continues at coordinate 292,069,563 of CM065591.1, read as the reverse complement.
TGTGCACACATATGCTGCTACCTGAACTGAAGGAAGGACCATAAATATATATATACAGTATATATATATATATATATATATATATATATATCGTACATACATACACTTCCCGCTTTCTGAAGGGCTGCACAGCAGCCAATCAGCTAGCATTTTACTTCTTGCCCTAAGAAGTTATCACAGCCATGCCTACTAATGGCATGGCTGTGATTAGCCAAGTGCAGCATGTGACCCAGGCTCTATTTAAGCTGGAGTCACGTAGCGCCGCCTGTCACTCTGCTCTGATTAGTGTAGGGATAGGACGCAGCTGCTGTGAGGGCGAGATTAGGCAGGGAAAACTCAGCAAAAACACCTAACGAAGTGTTCGATCTACAGCTGTGAAACATTCAACTTCAGCTAGTTAATTGCTCACTGGTTTTTAGGCTGCACAGAGCGTTTTTCTGTCACTTTTTCTGAGGTGATCGGTGGCCATTTTGTGTCTTGTGGTGCATCTGCACAAGCTGCCACTAAGTCCATCAATCCATTAATACTAGTTTTTTTGCTGTATCCTACATCAGGGGCTTGGATGTGCTTATTGTCACCCCTGGAAACTCAGGATAGAAATTTTTATATTTTATTGAGGGGTTAAATTCAATTGCCAAAAATAGCAATCCCCTAAATCTGGTGTTCCAGCTGTGGCTAGCCAAGAGTAATACTTTCTGCTGTCTGGAAAAGGATAGATTTTTTCTGTGGTGAAATTTAATTGCCAAAATAGCAATCCCCTAAATCTGGTGTCCCAACAGTGGCTGGCAAAGTTTAATAGTGTCCGGCAAAGGATAGATAATTTTATGGGGTGAAATTCAATTGCCAAAATAGCAGTCCCCTAAATGTGGTGTCCCAGCAGTGGCTGGCCAAGTTTAATAGTGTCCGGCAAAGAATATATTTTGTTCTGTGGTGAAATTCAATTGCCAAAATAGCAATACCGTAAATCTGGTGTTCGAGCTGTGACTGGACAAGTTTCATAGTGTCCGTCATAGGATATATTATTTTCTGCGGTGAAATTCAGTTGCAAAAATAGAAATATCGTAAATTTGGTGTTCCAGCTGTGACTGGATAAGTTTAATAGTGTCCGGCAAAGGATATATTTTGTTCTGGGGTGAAATTCAATTGCCAAAATAGCAATACTGTAAATCTGGTGTCCCAGCAGTGGATGGCCAAGTTTCCTAGTGTCCGTCATAGGATATATTATTTTCTGCGGTGAAATTCAGTTGCAAAAATAGAAATATCATAAATTTGGTGTTCCAGCTGTAACTGAACAAGTTTAATAATGTCTGGTAAAGGATATATTTTTTTCTGGGGTGAAATTCAATTGCCAAAATGGCAATACCATAAATCAGTGGTTTCAGCTGTGGCTGGGCAAGTTTAATAGTGTAAGGCAAAGGATAGATTTTTTTCTGGGGTGAAATTCAGTTGCAAAAATAGAAATACCGTAACTCTGTTGTTCCAGCTGTGACTGGACAAGTTTAATAGTGTACTGCAAAGGATATATTTTGTTCTGGGGTGAAATTTAATTGCTAAAATAGCAATACCGTAAATCTGGTGTTCCAGCTGTGACTGGACAAGTTTCATAGTGTCCGTCATAGGATATATTATTTTCTGCAGTGAAATTCAGTTGCAAAAATAGAAATACCGTAAATCTGGTGTTCCAGCTGTGACTGGACAAGTTTCATATTGTCCGGCAAAGGATATGTTTTGTTCTGGGGTGAAATTAAATTGCCAAAATAGCAATACCGTACATCTGGTGTCCCAGCAGTGGCTGGCCAAGTTTCATAGTGTCCGTCAAAGGATTTTTTATTTTCTGGGGTGAAATTCAGTTGCCAAAATAGAAATAGAAATACAGTAAATCTGGTGTTCCAGCTGTGACTGGACAAGTTTAATAGTGTCCGGCAAACAATATATTATTTTCTGGGGTGAAATTCAATTGCCAAAATAGCAATACCCTAAATCAGTGGTTTCTGCTGTGGCAGGACAAGTTTTATAGTGTCCGTCATAGGATAGCTTTTGGTCTGGGGTGAAATTCAATTACCAAAATAGCAATACCGTAAATCTGGTGTTCCAGCTGTGACTGGACAAGTTTCATAGTGTCCGTCAAAGGATATATTATTTTCTGGGGTGAAATTCAATTGCCAAAATAGCAATACCATAAATCAGTGCTTTTAGCTGTGGCTGGTCAAGTTTACTAGTGTCCGGCAAAGGGTAAATTTTGTTCTGGGGTTAAATTATATTACCAAAATAGTAATCCCCTAAATCTGGTGTCCCAGCAGTGGCTGGCCAAGTTTAATAGTGTCCGGCAAAGATAGATTTTGGTCTGGCGTGTAATTCAATTGCCAAAATAGCAATACTGTAAATCAGTGGTTCCAGCTGTGGCTGGCCAAGTTTAATACTGTCCGGCAAAGGATAGATTTTAAATTGTTGGGTGAAATATTACCATTTTTTCCAGGTACAAACCCCTGCACTGCATAACTGACAGGGAACTTACAATTGGCGGTTACATTCTTGAATGAAATAAAGCCTTTTTGGGCTGTGAAGCCAAAAGTAGTCGCCAATAATGGTTTTTTATTTTTAATATTTTAAAATAAAGTAGTGTAGAGTCTTAGACCCCAAAACATTGGGAAAATATAAAAAATAAAACAAAGTGTAAGTGCATGGTAGTATAACAGTGGTTGGGTGAGGCCGGTATACTTGTCTATTCTGCATAAGGTACAAACAAGTCCTGTGGGATCAATGCCTGGTTCTTTTTAATAAACAAAAGCTTGCCCACATTGTCTGCGGACATGCGGCTGCGCTTGTCTGTGATAATGCCACCAGCCATGTTAAACACACGTTCAGACAATACAGTGGCTGCAGGATAGGCCAGCACCTCCAAGGCGTAAAGGGCAACCTCAGGACATGTGACCAATTTGATGACCCAGAAGTTGAATGGGGCAGACCCAGTGGCGTAGCTAGAAATGATTGGGCACCACAGCAAATTTTTGAATGGGGCCCCCCTCCCACAGTAATTTGTGATCAAACCCCTTCCTTTCATGCCGCCATGCCTGTGGCTACTAAAGATCACTCTCTCAGACCAGGCCCAGAAGCTATTCCATTCGCTTTCTACACTGTCTATACTGCCACTGTATATAATTTCATTGTATAATACTGTTAGTCCTCCTCTTCCTCCTGGATGGTCCCTTTCTAGGTCACGGCCCCAAAGCAGTTGCTTCCCCTGCTTTCCCTGTAGCTATTCCCCTAGGCAGACCCATCAGTCAGTACGTGTACTGTTCCACCATGTTGCTGAAATGCTGCCTACTGCTAAGATGTTCCAGATCTGCTGGTGGTGCAGGTTGTTGTGGCGTGATGACAAAGCTTTTCCACATTTTGCCCATGCAAACCCTGCCTTCTGAGGTGTTGCTGGTGACACAGCTGCATTGGCAAATTCTTCCTCCTCCTCCTCTGCCTTCACCTTGTGCTTCCACTGAGTCCCCGGTGTCAGGTGTGAATGCCATCAGCACCGTGTCTACTAGCGGGCTCATCTTCCTATTACACTCCAGTGAGGGAATTAAGGACGGCACGTTGTCCTTGTAATGGGGATGCAGCAGAGTGGCCACCCAGTAATCAGCAAAAGTTAGAATGTGGCAGTAACTGGGAGGTCGTTGCGCAGGCACTGCAGCATGTAGTCGCTCGTGTCTGCCAGGCTGCCCAGAGGCAAGGACAAGCTATCCTCTTTGAGGGAGGTATATCGTCTCTGTCCTCTGTATCCCCCAGCATTCCTCCTACTCCTCTTCCTCATCCTCCTGAACTGTGCCCTGGCTGTACAATTGTGTTTCAAGCCAGGGCCTATGTTGGTGCAGATACCCACCCTCCGAGCCACTTGTATTTGGTTGGCCTTAAGTTAAGGATAAGGCGTGTATATAGTTTTGTTTCTTTATATGGTTAGTTTAGCTTCCTTATAGTTATTTGAATATGTTTCTAAGTAAATTTGTAAATATATTGTTAATGGTTTGAGTGAAAGGTGTGTGGGGGGGGGGTGTTGAGTGTGTAGGGTGTAAGGCTGTTTGGGTTTATTTTCCATCCGCTTTCTAAACTGTCTATACTGCCACTGTATCTAATTTCATTGTATAATACTGTTGAGGGGGCCCTGACCAAGTCTTTTAGTCCTCCTCCTCCTCCTGGATTGACCCCTTCTAGGTCAGGGACCCAAAACATTGTGGTTTCCATGCTTCCCTGTAGCTATGCCCCTGGGCAAACCCATCAGTCAGTACATGTACTCTTCCACCATGTTGATGAAATGCTGCCTCCTGCTAAGACGTTCCAGATCTGCTGGTGGTGCAGGTTGTTGTGACGTGATGACAAAGCTTTCCCACATTTCGCCAATGCTAACCCAGCCTTCTGAGGTGCTGATGGTTACCCAGCTGCCCGTGAGCTGGCTTGGGTGCCACCCTGCTGAGAACATGGTTCCTCCTCATCCTCCTCATCCTACTCATCCTCCTCATCCTCCAGAACTGTGCCCTGGCTGGACAATTGTGTTCCAGGCCAGGGACTATGTTGGTGCAGGAACCCACCCTTCGAGCCACTTGGATGTCACTCTTCTTAAGATAAGGCGTGTATATAGTTTTGCTTGTTTATATAGTAAGTTTAGCTGCATTACAGTTATTTTAATATGTTTTTAAGAAAATTTGTAAATTGTTTGTTAATGGTTTGAGTGAAAGGGGGGGTGTGAGTGTTGTGTGTGTTCGTGTAACTGAATTGATTTTCACTGTCTGGTGTTTAGGAATTTCTGCACCACAAATTCAGCACATGTGGCAGGCAGTGGATGTGTGTCAAACCGGCTAGGCCCAGACCTGCTAGTATATTTCGCCCATTAGCACACAACACCAGGCTGGGCTGGAGGCTCAGTGGCACCAACCAATGGTCGGTCTGTTGTTCCATGCCTGTCCACAGCTCCTGCGCGGTGCAGGGTTTGTCCCACAAACACACAAGTTTTAAAACAACCTGCTGTCGTTTCCCCCTGGCTGTGCTACTGTGGGTGGTGAAGGTGTTACGCTGAGTGGATGAGGAGGAGCTAGAGGAGGAGGAAGCCGATTAGGAGAAGAAGGTAACAGGATACAAAGAGAAATGCCCAGCAATCCTAGGGGGTGGAAGGACATTCGCAAAAATGCTATCCGCCTTTGGGCCAGCTGCTACATTTACCCACTGTGTTGTTGGTTATGTGGACGTTGCCACAGATAGTGTTGCGCAGTGCACACTTGATTTTGTCCGCCACTTGGTTGTGCAGGGAAGGGATGGCTCGCCTGCAAAAGTAGCGGCGGCTGGGATACATGTACTGTGGGATAGCAGCCGCCATAAGGTTTTTAAAACTGTCCACCAGACAGAATGAGAGCATTTCAAAGGACCAGGAAGTTTGAAATTATGCATTCAGAGCCATGGGTAGAGGGGTACTTCCTCTTTCTATTTCTTTTTCTCTCCAGTGTTTGGGAGATGGACAGCTGATAGCTGAACACTTCCATGGGATTTGGTGGAGATGCTTGGTGACAATGACAGATGTGGTGGCGTTGATGCCACATCCTCTGTTTGCTGGGTGACAGGTGCCACTGTCACTCACTTGGGCCCAAGTTTAGAATGTTTATTTATTATTTTTCTGTATTTTATTTTATTTTAAGTCATTTCCCTATTCACAAATATATTTGCAGGGCATTTACCTACATTTTGCTGCCTTTTTATCATGGTGGGGAGTGGGGGAAACCCCCCCACTGTGCATTGTCCGCAACTACTGAGCAGGAATGCAGGGAACAAGGAGCAGATCACCTCCTGGCGAGTCCCTAAAATTGCCCCTAGACTCCTAATGCATGAGCCACCTCAGATGGTAAGGAGGCTTATGCCCACGAACCTGGAGCCCTGATATCCCTGCATTGCCCTAGCAAAGAAAGAGGGCAGAGACCATCCGCTCATCCAGAGCCACGGATGAGCAGGCGTCTCCAGAGGCCCAGCAGCTGGCCAACAACAAGACCGGATACACAGCCAAATGTCAGGTAAGTATAACAAGGCAACAGACAACATAAGTTACCAACACGTACCTGCCGCCGACGAGATGAACCAGAAACGCACTGTCTAGTTGTTTGCTTAAACCCCTCAGGGAAAGCAACCCCCTTCCGGAGGAGACACACCACAACACAAACCTCCAAACAAAACCCACACCATCACAACATACACCAGGTGGGGAAGGGCCAACAGAAGCTCGCAGGAGGGGAGACACAGACAGAGCAAGGGAAACAATATAACAATTAAGGGTGGCTCACACAGACTAACATTCTGCCAGGGAGCAGAGCCCCTACACAGACAGACAAACAAAACCAAACTGACCTCAGGCTCCACCACACCAACATATAAGGAGGCCTGAGGTCACACCCACCACACCTAACAAACACACATTAACCCCATGCACACCAAACAGGGGAAGTGCAAACACTCAAACACATGTGGTCAAAGGCAACCGCATGCATTGACAGCGAGCCGCCTAGCACAAAGCTCAGGCTGCTACGCTCCCAACAACACCAATGGGAAACCAGACAGGCATGCATAACCAAACATGTTGCTGGCAACCGCATGCGACACAACAGAGTCACGATAGAAACAAACCCTCTAGCCCATTCCTGGGCGATTTTACAGCCTTTTTAGTGCCCAAAAGTTTGGGTCCCCATTGACTTCAATGGGGTTCGGGTTCGGGATGAAGTTTGGATCCCGAACCCGAACATTTTCGGGAAGGTCGGCCGAGCTTCTCGAACCCAAACATCCAGGTGTTTGCTCAACTCTAATCATGATATTTTCTGACATATGTGTGTCTTATACCACTTGATCCATATAATTTGTGCACAGTTTAATAGTACTATAATATTTTCCATATTGTAATTAAATGCTACTGTACAACTTGTGTAAAAACTATATGAGATATCAGATCCTGGGAAATGAAATGTTTCATCTCCATTTTATTAATAGATTAAATTTCCTGTTTGAAAACTTGTGACCTTAGATGTTATATTATACGCTACAGTAAATGCATTTATGATTTAGTTACTGAACAGATGTCCTCCAGAACATTTAATGGCTTGTCCCCAAATTTTTATGGTTACCATGGGGAGCCAAAGAGTTTCCTGTAGCACATTCCACCTGTGGAACAAATATTTATCAGCAGTTTATTGTGAAGCTCAATTTAAGACTTTAAATCCTACACCCTGCTTATTTTATATAGTATATTTCACTGTGATCCAGGGCCGGGATGAGGTAGTTCAGCGCCCTAGACAGAGCAAGCAAATTGTGCATACCCCTGATTTAAATTAAAGTGATCCTACTTACTAATAAAGAGATTAGAACACATTTAAAAGAAGCAGTCAGGGCAAAACCAGTGATTTACAGGTTATTTATCCACGGATTTCAGTTGTTCACTTTCCTTTTCTTCTCCATTTGATCCAGACCATCACAAGCAGATGTCTTTGATCACTTGTGTGCAGCAACCTTCGCCACGCAAGAGTAAAAAAAACACCAGTATTACTATGGCACATGGGGGACTGTTACAGATTTGGAAATCAGCCCCCAAATGTATGCAGTTCACTGTCAGCCTACTTCTACTCCTAATACTGCGGCCAATGTTTTCTCCCTTGCTGACAAACACTATACTGTCGGATATAGCAGTGCCATACAGAGAGCCCCCTGATAGTAATAGTGCCCCAATAGTGATAATACTCCCCAAGAGTGCCCCATTAGTAGCAGTACCCTCCATAATGGGCCCAATAATAATAATGCCCCTACAGTATCCTTCATAGTGCTAGTATATAATGCTTCCCTCTTACTGCCAGTATATATTGCTGCCCCCCCCAGTGCCAGTATATAATATTGTCCCCACTTAGTGCCAGTATATAATGCTGACCCCCTAGTGCCACTATATAATGCTGTGTCAAGTTCCAGTATAATGCGCTCCCAATAGTGCCAGTATTTCCTAGTCCCAGTATATAATGCTGTTTCCTTTAGTGCCAGTATATGATACCCCATTAGTGCCAGTACATAATGCTACCTGCCCCCCTTAGTGTTAGTATATAATGATCCTTTGTTCCTTCCCTTAGTGCCCATACATAATGCTCTCCCCCCTTAGTGCCGTATACAATGCCCCCCTTAGTGAGTGAATTTCATAAAATTATTTTTTTTCTGACTTGTCAAATTTTCTTTTAAAATATGATTTGTGTCAGAATTAGTGTTGAGCGAACAGTTTGAGCATAGTTCGGGTTCGTACCGAATTTTGGGGTGTTCGGGACCCGGACCCGAACATTTTCAAAAAAGTTCGGGTTCGGGATCGTTGTTCGGCGATTTCTTCCCGCTTTATGAAGGGCTGCACAGCAGCCAACCAGCTATTGTTTTACTTCTTGCCCTAAGAGCCCATCACAGCTAGGCCTACTAATGGCATGGCTGTGATTGGCCAAGTGCAGCATGTGACCCAGCCTCTATTTAAGCTGGAGTCACGTAGCGATGCACATCACACTGCTCTATTTAGTGTAGGGAGAGGATGCAGCTGCTATGAGGGCGAGATTAGGCAGGGAAAAGTCTGCAAAAGCTCTTAATGAAGTGATTGATCTACAGCTGTGAATGATTGAACTTCTGCTAGTTACTTGCTCACTGGTTTTTAGGCTGCACAGAGCATTTTTCTGTCACTTATTTTCTGGAGTGATCAGCGGCCATTTTGTGACTTGTGGTGCACCAGAACAAGCTGCCACCAAGTCGATCAATACATCAATGCTAGTTTTTTTTTGCTATATCCTACATCAGGGGCTTGGCTGTGCTAATTGTCACCCCTAGAAACTCAGGATAGCAATTTCTATATTTTATTAAGGGGTTTCAGCTGTGGCTGGCCAACTTTCATAGTGTCCTGCAAAGGATATATTTTGTTCTGGGGTGAAATTCAATTGCCAAAATAGCAATACCCTGAATCTGGTGTTCAAGCTGTTGCAGGCCAAGTTTAAATCTGTCCGTAACAGGGTATATTTTGTTCTGGGGTTAAATTCAAATGCCAAAATAGCAATACCATAAATCAGTGGTTTCAGCTCTGGCTGGAAAACTATAATAGTGTCCGCCAAAACATATATTTTGTTCTGGGGTGAAATTCACTTGCCAAAATAGCAATACCCTTAATCTGGTGTCCGAGCACTGGCTGGCAAAGTATAATAGTGTCCGCCAAAACATATATTTTGTTCTGGGGTGAAATTAATTTGCCAAAATAGCAATACCCTGAATCTGGTGTCCCAGCACTGGCTGGCAAAGTATAATAGTGTCCGCAAAAACATATATTTTGTTCTAGGGTAAAATTCACTTGCCAAAATAGCAATACCCTGAATCTGGTGTTCCAGCACTGGCTAGCAAAGTATAATAGTGTCCGCCAAAACATATATTTTGTTCTGGGGTGAAATTCACTTGCCAATATAGCAATACCCTGAATCTGGTGTTCCAGCTGTTGCAGGCCTAGTTTAAATCTGTCCGTAACAGGGTATATTTTGTTCTGGTGTGAAATTCAATTGCCAAAATAGCAATACCATAAATCAGTGGTTTCAGCTGTGGCTGGCAAACTATAATAGTGTCCGCCAAAATATATATTTTGTTCTGGGGTGAAATTCAATTGCCAAAATAGCAATACCATAAATCAGTGGTTTCAGCTGTGGCTGGCCAAGTTTCATAGTGTCCTGCAAATTATATATTTTGTTCTGGGGGGGAATTCAATTGCCAAAATAGCAATACTCTGAATCTGGTGTTCCAGCTGTTGCAGGCCTAGTTTAAATCTGTCCATAAAAGGATACCTTTCATCCAGGACCTAAATACTAGCCCTAAAAGAGATATTCCCCTAAATCAGTGGTTACTGCTGTGCCTGGATTAGTGTAATACGCTACATAAATAAATAGGCAGATAGTGTTAGGTGCCTGTAAAAAAAAGGCCTGAATTTGAAATCAATACATTGGGCCAAATATTTTTTTTCTTATTGTGGTGCTTGGTGAATGGTAACAATGAGGAAAACATCTAGTAAGGGACGCGGTCGTGGTTGTGTTAGTGTACCCTCTGGTGCTAGGAGAGGACGTGGCCATATTGCCACAGCCACACGTCCTAGTGAACCAACTACCTCAGGTTCCAGTACCCGCCAGAATTTACAGCGATATTTGGTGGGGCCCAATGCCGTTCTAAGGATGGTAAGGCCTGAGCAGGTACAGGCGCTAGTCAATTGGGTGGCCGACAGTGGATCCAGCACGTTCAAAACATTATCTCCCACCCAGTCTTCTGCAGAAAGCGCACAGGTGGCGCCTGAAAACCAAGCCCATCAGTCTGTCACATCACCCCCATGCATATCAGGGAAACTGTCAGAGCCTCAAGTTATGCAGCAGTCTCTTATGCTGTTTGAAGACTCTGCTGGCAGGGTTTCCCAAGGAAATCCACCTAGCACTTCCCCAGTGGTGGAAGACATAGAATGCACTGATGCACAACCACTGATGTTTCCTGATGATGAGGACATGGGAATACCACCTCATCGGAGTCCGCACGTCTCTGATGATGACGAAACACAGGTGCCAACTGCTGCGTCTTTCTGCAGTGTGCAGACCGAACAGGAGGTCAGGGAGGAAAACTGTGTGGAAGACGATGCAGGGGACGATGAGGTCCTAGACCCCACATGGAATGAAGGTCGTGCCACTGACTTTCATAGTTCAGAGGAAGAGGCAGTGGTGAGACCGAGCCAACAGTGTAGCAAAAGATGGAGCAGGGGGCAAAAGCAGAACAGCCGCCTCCAAGAGAGTTCGCCTGCTACTGGCCACTGCCACCAGGGACCGAGCACCCCAAAGGCAGCTTCAAGGAGTTCCCTGGCATGGCAATTCTTTAAACAATGTGCTGATGACAAGACCAGAGTGGTTTGCACGTTGTGCCATCAGTGCCTGAAGCGAGGCATTAACGTTCTGAACCTTAGCACAACCTGCATGACCAGGCATCTACATGCAAAGCATGAACTGCAGTGGAGTAAACACCTTAAAAGCAAGGAACTCACTGTGGCTTCCCCTGCTCCCTCTCCTGCTGCTGCCTCGGCCTCTTCCTCCACCTCGGGAGGAATGTTGGCAACTGCCGCCCACCAAACAGAGGATGTGCCACCGACAACACCACCTGAATCACCAAGCATCTCCACCATGTCACACGTTCAGCTCTCCATCTCACAAACCTTGGAGAGAAAGCGTAAATTCCCACCTAGCCACCTTCGAGCCCTGGGCCTGAATGCCAGCATTTCTAAACTACTGGCCTTTGAAATGCTGTCATTCAGGCTGGTGGACACAGACAGCTTCAAACAGCTGATGTCCATGGCTGTCCCACAGTATGTTGTTCCCAGCCGCCACTCCTTTTCCAAGACAGCCGTGCCTTCCCTGCACAACCAAGTATCCGATAAAATCAAGTGTGCACTGCGCCACGCCATCTGTGGCAGCTCTGACATGTCGGGGTAGTTGTGAATGAACTTCTGCACCACCAAATTCAGCACATGCGTCATAGTGGCCCAGTCACAGAGTGGTGAGGATGGCAACCGCAGTGGCAGTAAATGCACAAGATGGTAGTAGTAGGAGAAGATGGCAGCAGAGGAAGCAGGTGTGTGGCACCAGGCAGGTGGAAGCATCAGAATAGTTAAGCATGTAGCCAGGAGTAACAGGCCATTTTTCACATTGTTTTGGTTTGGCAGCACACTGCAGTCAGAACATTACTGCCAGAATGATCTAGTCTGATGCATCAGGCATTGGCGTGTGGAAATCCTGGCTGATCCACACTTGACTCATCTTTACAAAGGTCAGTGTTCTGTTTCAGTATTTTGCATTGTTTATTGGTATGCTCCTCTCTTCTCCTCCCCCCTCTGTTTCAGCTTCTAGTTGTTTCAGTCTAGCCACTTCCTGTTTTTCCTGTCATGCATTGTTGTTTGTGTGTGCTGTAATTCTGAGGAGAATCTGAGGAGAAGCTTAGTAGTATCTCATCTTCTTATCAAGGAGAATATTAGTGGCATAATTATTTTACCATCTGGATTCCCTGCATATCTTGTAATACAATCTCCGGATTAAAGACTACTTGATTAACTCCTGGGTGTCTGATGCGTAAACTGTAAGTGGAGAATGTCTGATTCAACAAGTCACCTCACAGATGCGTGATTGTATAAGGCTGACATTTCGAAACGCCACAGAAAAAGAATTGTGTTAGTACTCTCCTTCTCCCGCTAAGAAAAGAATATTCTCCTCCTTCAAGTAATAGCCATCATCATTTGTCTCCCATTATGCTAAAGTGGAGGGTAATATCTTATACTGCCCAGTACTGCATTCCCTAGGATTGCAGAAGCTTCTAGCAATTTCAGTTTCATACAGGCTAGAAACCACCACTAGAGGTCACTGTTGTGTTACAGATGGAAATGCAGGACACAGCTAGAAGGATTTCTAAGCCCTCATTAAAAAAGAAGGAGGCGCTCCTAACTAACAAAAATGAAATATACAATAATTTATCTATTTTGTGGGAAAAGACTGAACAATGTATGGATGCAGCACATGGATCAGGCTATAATGAAGATTAATTAAAGGCCATGTGTACAAAATTGAATAAAAGCTATGATAGTTATAAGAGACTGTCTGAAAAATATTCTTCTCTGTTATCAAGTCTCAACTCAGAGGAATTCATCTTAGAATTAAAGACCCACACTGCACTTAATGATGAAAGATATAGCAGATTTATGGCAGTCAAGTCAATGCTAGAGGACAAGATATCACAACAATATGAAACTGCGTCCCGGCATTCTAACCTTTCATGGCACTCCAAGGCTGCATCCCGTTCCTTGAAATCTATTGCTCAGTCCTCATCACTAAGGTCTCGCTTACAGCACTCTTCGATGAGTACCTCATTGGTGTTGGCAAGCGCAAAAGCGGAAGCAGCGAAGGTACAAGCTCACTGCATTAGAAAGGAAGCAGCCATAAAGGCACAAGTCGCAGAGACACAAGCCCAATCCCAAGCTAATCAAGCAGCTATACAGGCTCAGGTGCAAGCGACCAAAGCCAAGGCCGAAGCTGAGTTGGAGGTCCTTCAGAAGGAAAGGGAAGAAGCAGCAGCCATGGCTGAACTTAGAGTTCTTGAAGAAGCTGCTGAAGAAGAAGAAGCTTATCATCCTATGTCCGAGATATCTAATGACTCAGAAGGCCGTACCCTGCAATTCGTCCTAGACCAAAGCAAAGTCAATGCATTTGCACCAGAAGATTCGGGCTCTGCATGCCAGCCTGCTGAACTCATGCGAGTAGAAAAAGAGGCAGCTGATAACTATACAGTTGACCCCAGTCCAGTGGACATTTCTCTTTCTTTCAAACCTCTGGCACTTTACACAGTATTTCAGGCGCCATTAGAGACCAAGCCGCTTCAAGCTCATCAAATCATATTAAAACCTCCTGAGACTAGTTACATAGCAACCAAGACGCTGGCACCAACATTACCAGATGTGAAGCCTTTATTAAAGCTCAACCCAGCTGCCACTCCATTCCATCTTCCAACCCCCAAACATAGGGTATCAGATGGTGCCAACAACACCAGCGAGGGAGAAGTTCCCATCGCCATGATACAGGAAAGAAATAACGCATCAGAAATCGCTAAGTACCTCACTCTCAGGGACCTCATCAGTACTAGCCTTACGAACTTTGATGATTGCCCATAGAACTATAGAAGTTGGAAGGCCACCTTCAAGACAACAGTTCAAACCCTTGCTGTACCGTCTATGCAAGAACTTGCTTTACTAATTAGATAGCTAAGTCCATGGTCGTCAAACTGTGTTAAGAGACTCAAAACCGTTCATATCTACGAACCAGTCAAAGGCCTTCGTCTTGCATGGAAAAGATTAGAGCAGACATACTGCGGCTCGGAAGTAGTTGAACGTGCCTTATTTAAACGACTATACGACTTTCCTGGATTATCCAATACAGACCGCCAAGGGTTCCAGGAATTAAGCGACCTTCTTCTTGAGTTTGAAATCGTCAAGAGAGACCCACAGCTACCAGGTCTCAGCTTTCTTGATACTCCCATGGTGTGGGCCTGATTGTGGAGAAATTACCCCTCAATATTCAAGACCAATGGGCAACAACAGGTTCAAAATACAAGTGTTTCCTTTCCACCATTTTCATTTTTCTGTAAGTTCATCAAGGATTTAGCTAGTGCTAAAAACGATCCGAGCGTCAACACCTTGGGAACCAACATCTTTGGCTCTACTAAACAGACACACGAGACTTTCGGTCCCAGACAGAGAAACCCTAAAGGTCTAATTTCAGTAAAAAAGACAGGGGTTGTGCCCACTACTGACAATGAAAATGAAAGCCCCAAGGAAGTAGATCATCATTGCCCTATCCATGATAAACCACATCCTTTAGGGAAATGCCGTGTCTTCATAGCAAAGCCCTTTGAGGAATGTATGGAGTTCCTAAGGAGTCATAATATCTGCTTCAGATGCTGTGCATCCACTAAGCACTCCGACAGAGACTGTAAGGTTCCAGTCAAGTGTTCTGAATGTAATAGTGATCTACATATGTCCGCTGTTCACCCAAGACCAATCAGGCGGAACCTAGAACCAGTTAACTGGTACAAGCCCCATTCCGATCAAGGCGGGGAGAGTCATGGCGGGGAGAGTGCCAACCGACCAACCACAACCGTCACGCCCAGATGCACAAAGGTATGTGGAGAAGGACTTGTGTGCGGTAAGTCTTGTTCTAAGATTTCCCTCGTGGATGTGTTTCCTACTGCACAACCAGAGAACACCATAAGAATGTATGCAATTCTAGATGACCAAAGTAATCATTCCCTAGCTAGCCCTAAGTTCTTTGATCTGTTCAGGATAGAGGGAGAGACTACACCATACACCCTAGGAACATGCTCAGGTCTTGTGACAACCTCAGGAAGAAGAGCTAATGGTTTCACCTTGAAGCCCATCAAAAGAGATAAGAAACTGTCTCTTCCAACCCTTATTGAGTGGGACAAATTGCCGGACACAAGGGATGAGATTCCCACACCTGAAGCCGCACAGAATCACCCTCATCTCAGGAACATAGCCAGAGAAATTCCTCCCCTTGATAACCATGCAGAGATCTTACTCTTGCTAGGTAGAGACATTCTTGAAGCTCATAAGGTCCTTGAACTTCGCAATGGCCCTTTCAATGCTCCATATGCCCAGAAACTTACAGTGGGTTGGATCATCGTGGGGGATGTATGTCTGGACAGAACCCGTAGACCCTGCCAAGTACACTCCTTCAGAACTGACGCATTAATAGGGGGCGAACTTCTTACTTCTGACAGTGTCCTAACCACTACTATGTTCAAGATATGCCTTGCCCAAATATTCTAAAAACATCAGAAAGCAGCTTAAATCCCAAGGAGTCAGCTGCAGAAGAATGTTCCTGGACAAAAGGGCAGCTTGTAGAAAGGCCTTCACAAAAGGGCAGCTTGTAGAAAGGCCTTCAGGATTTCAATTGGAGTCCTCTTCAAGCCCTTCCCAGCTTTGCAGTCCTCACACAGTTTATCATAATGAATCCTATATCATCACTGACAACAAGCCTTCTGATTCATGTAGTTCTGATGAGATAGAGCAGAAACGTGAGCCTTCCAGTCTACTATTTGACAATGAGTTTAATTCTGTAAAATAAATATTTTCTGAATGTTCTATAAAGGAGGTTCCTTCAACAGAGGAAGAGTTCATTTCAGATACTTTGCAAGAACCTTCAGTTCAATCTGCAGTTGTTGATCGCACTCAAGAGGATCACAGTTCTTCCCAGTCTTCAACGGATGAGCACCTTCATATTGCTCAGCCTTTTCTGAAAACCACAGGGAAAAGTTCCCTGCCAATGTCCATGACAAATACTGCATGTCAACAACCCAAGTCCGTACGTACAAAGACAGATCCCATTTCAGAAGTGAAAAGCAGACATGAGCATTTGCATTCACGATTCATAGACAGAAAGAAATCTACATGTAAATCAGCCTCACAAAATAAGCGTTCTCCCTCTAAATCGGTGACACAGACAGAGAAGTCACATTCTAAATCTTTGGTAAGATCAAGGAGAACCAAGTTTTGCTCAGCTTCTAATGAAAGCAACAGACAATCTCCTGTAGTAAAAAAGAAGAAATCCACATCTGGGATGCATAAAAGCGCACTCAAGAATAAATCAAAATATACAGGAAATATTCCTGTGCCATCTGGCGTTTTCAAAGAGCACAACCTTTATAAGTTTCGGTGGAAGCAGGTAAAACATCTCGCCGGTCAGTTCTGGGAAAAGTGGAGAAGAAAGTACCTCTGCCTCTTGCAAGAATGCAGAAGGTGGAAAGAACCAAGGCCTAATTTAAAGGAAAGAGATTTTGTTCTGTTAAGAGACAAACAAGTTAATTGTCTCGACTGGCCTACTGGACTTATTACTAAAGTCATTTTCAGTTCAGATGGAAAGAACTTCCATGTTGAGATTACTTCTACCAGAGTTGCTCATCATCTTCTAGAACTGTTTCCAGTACCAGCTCTATGGTCTGAACTGAAGACATATCCTTTTTTGGTTTGAATAAATGTTCATTGCATGTTTCCTTTTCAGGTTTATGGACATTATTCATCTGTCTATTCATCAGGTTTATGGATATTATTCATTGTAATTTATACAATTCCATTGTATGCATATACATAGTGGTATCTACCGATACCAGACAGGGAGTTTTCTGTTTCAGTATCTTGCATTGTTTATTAGTATGCTCCTCTCTTCTCCTCCCCCCTCTGTTTCAGCTTCTAGTTGGTTCAGTCTAGCCACTTCTTGTTGTTCCTGTTATGCATTGCTGTTTGTGTGTGCTGTAATTCTGAGGAGAATCTGAGGAGAATCTTAGTAGTATCTCATCTTCTTATCAAGGAGAATATTAGTGGCATAATTCTTTTACCCTGGATTCCCTGCATATCTTGTAATACAATCTTTGGATTAAAGACTACTTGATTAACTCCTGGGTGTCTGATGCATAAACTGTAAGTGGAGAATGTCTGATTCAACAAGTCACCTCACAGATGCGTGATTGTATAAGGCTGAAATTTTGAAACGCCACAGTCAGTCTCTCAATATTTCCTTTTGAAAGGTGAGTTCTCTTTGGGTTAACTAAACAACCTCTCTGATGCCACATTACTGGCCGGGCAGGAAAGCTTGTCCAGAGAGAACTTGGCCAGTTGTGGCCACAATTCAAGTTTGGCTGCCCAGCAGTCCAAGGGATCTTGGATCTGTGGTGACAGGGTGCAGTCCAAGTATGCCACCACCTGCTGGTTTAGGTTTTGCTCCATGTCCTGCTGCTGGCTGTTTTCTTCAGTAGGCAGGTGAAGAAACATGCTCATCAGAGACTGGAGACTCAAGTTACTTCTGAAGGACTTGGTGCTGCTCCTGCCCCATGCCCCCCCCCCCCTCCAGCAGTTATGGCAGTGAAGCATGAGTGCAGAGGGCCTTTCATGAGGATGGGCAATGGCGCACAAAGGCAGCAACCAACTGAATACATAGGATGTCTCGATAGTAGTTGAGTTTATCCTTCCTCTCAGCAGGCATAAAAAAGGCCCTCATTTTGGACCGTTAGCAAGGGTCTAACATGGGGGAGAGTAAGTAGTCATTCCTCTGCCGAATGGTGATAATGCGGCTGTCATTACACAAGCAACTCAGCATCCATCAGGCCATTTGTGCAAGGCACTTGGAGGGACTCCCTGCCTCCATCTCCACTGCATAAATATGCCTGTCTATCTTCCTTATTATCTTCCAGCTCCTCAGGCTCCTCTCCTGTCAGTTGTGCAAATAAATCACTTATTTCTCTTTACATTGCTTGCATGTGAATGTCCTCCTCCTGAACCTCATCCTCCTCCACCTCCACTAGTTCAGCCCCCACAGGGCTCAGTTGGCCATAAGATGTAGGCGCCACATCTCCTGTCCTCTGGCAAGCCAGATTTATCAGCATCTGCTCCAGGACATAAAGGATTGGAATGACACAATTAATCACGTAGTCCTGGAAACTGACAAATAAAGTGGCCTCCTAAAAGGGTCCTCAGCAAATGGCAGGTGTTATGCATGAGCTGCCACTAGCTAACATCAAATTTAACAATGGGAATACTCCTGTCCACCTACATCATCAAGAAATGATTAACGGCGTTCCTCTGCTCATATAGTCAGTCCAACATGTGGAGGGTGGAGTTCCAACGTATGGAAATGTTACATATAAGGCTATGTTGTGGAACGTTATTCTGTCTTTACAGCTCAAGGATAGCATGTTTTACAGGGTAAAAGTGACTAAAGTGAATGCACACATTTCTGGACATATTCAAGAAGTCTTGCAGCTCTACAGTTTTACAACTAGATTTAAGACATGAGCCATGCAGGGCGCATGGGTCAGTCCTCCATGATGTAGCACCGACAGAATGTTCTTCCTGTTATCGATGACCATGGTTGCGATCTTCAGTTGGTAATGAGTCAGCCAGGATTTAATTTCTTGTTCAAGGACACTGAGCAGTTCCTCCCAGGTGTGACTGCATTCACCAAGGCTGGCCAGGTGAAGAACAGCATGACATCTCCATGCTCTGCATGTGATGGTGGTATGCTGGAGGACCATTCAGAACTGTTCTTACAGTGGAGGCTGAGGACAAGGATGAGGATGAGGAAGCGGAGGAGGACATTGTCGCAGAAATCACAGCTTGAGCAAACGGCAGGTGTTATGCATGAGCTGCCACTAGCTAACATCAAAGTTACCAACGGGAATACTCCTGTCCACCTGCATCATCAAGAAATGATTAACGGCCTTCCTCTGGCCGTATAGTCAGTCCAACATGTGGAGGGTGGAGTTCCAACGTATAGAATTGTCACATATGAGGCGATGCCATTCTGTCTTTACAGCTCAAGGAAGGCATATTTTGCAGCTACAATCAGGACTATTCTTACAGTGGAGGCTGAGGAGAAGGTTGAGGATGAGGAAGCGGAGGAGGAAATTGGCGCAGGAATCACAGCTTGAGAATGCATAGGCGGCATTGCTGTCACCAGGCAAAGTTGCTGGTGTGCCTGGGCAGGAACCACATTTAACCAGTGAGCCATAAAGAAAATATATTGGCCTTGTCCATAGTTATAGCTCCACACGTCAGCGTTGCAGTGAACTGTACCAGACAGAAGGACTGGCCCACCTTCTACTTAACATACGTGTGTAGGGCTGGTACAGCCTTTTTGGAGAATTAATGATGGTTAGGGATTCTCCACCTTGGCTCCGCACAAGCCATTAGTTCTCTGAAAGGTGCAGGGTCAGCCACATGGAAAGGGAGGGACTGTAGTACCACCAACTTGGCCAAGAGCACGTTCAGCTTCTGTGCCATTGGATAAGCGCACACATACTGTTGTCTTTTTTTTCAATTGCCTTGGTGATTAATTGCTGGTAAAATGTGTGATGAGGAGTAGGAGGGGGAGGAGCATCAGGACCAGTAGACTATGGGAAGGAAACACATCTCAATTCTACTGAAGTGGTGAGGCCTTAACTGCAGGAAAAAGAATGCAGGCTGCTAGAAGATGACTCAGGCTGTACCACTACATTAGTGCCACGGTTTTCCCAGGTCACTTTATGGTGATGCTCCATTTGTTGAAGCAGGGCCGTGGTGCCAACATTGGCACCCTGACCATGCTTCACCTTCTGCCCACACATTCTACATAAGGCCACGCTGACATCCTCCAGTGTCTTGATGGAAAATTCCCACACCGGTGAGTAGGGAATTTTACCCATACCACTCCGTGCTAAATACCTGCTGGCTCTATGAAGTTGTGCCCCGCTACTTGTGCTGGCTTACGACCACACTCACACCCTGCTGGCTAAGCTGCTACCCTGCCGCTGTCTCTCAGGGGGGCTGCCACCTTCACCCACTGATGATGATGATGATGCACCCTCTTCACCTAACTTCCACATGCGATCAGCTATATCATCATCCACTACTATCTGCACATAGAACCACAATAAGTGTAAATCTGATTTTATTTACCCCAATTCAAGGTGTTATAAAATTACTTATCTATAAAACAATGTGGACATCCCAAAAGCAGTAGTATTAGATGGCTTTTTCACCCCAATTAGTGAACCAAGGGCTAATAGAATTCCTTTCCTATTAACCAAGGGGGACATTGTTCAATTAGTCCCTGCACTCTCCATATGCTCTCCCTATGCTCTTCCTATAGTGTGTACAAAGTCTTGTGCGATCTCCCTACACTGTCCCTGCACTGTCCCTGCACTCTCCCTAACGAACATTTTACAATTAAAGGCTTTCTAAATCACTGTCCCTAGCACTACATCTCTCACTTTTCTCAGCTCACAGCGAAATGGCGGAGAATGCACGGGATGAGGCTTTTAAAGGGATGTGACATCAGAGGGGCTGGCTATATGCTGATTCGCAGTCTGGATAGCTTTATGGGTGATCTCTAGTGTTGGTTCGAGCACCAAAGTGCTCGTGTGCTCAAGTACTCGAGTACTCTACCGAGCACCCGAGCACAGTGGAAGTCTATGGGAGGACCCGAGCATTAAACCAGACACCCCCTGCTCTGAAGAGGGGAGAGTGTTGGGACTGTAGTTCGGCTTAGGAGTCCCTGCTCTGACTCCATATGTAGCTATGTCCATATATGGAGTCAGTGCTTGGGGACACCCCAGTGTATTTAAATCTAATTTAGCCTCTATTACTATGCAGAAGATCACTGTACAGTGGGGGAATCTCTCAGTGTGACTCCGCGGCTTAGGAGTCCCTGCTCTGACTCCATATATAGATATGTCCATATATGGAGCCAGTGCTTGGGACACCCAGTGTATTTAAATCTAAGTTAGCCTGTATTTTAGAAAAGTTTATGATTCGAACTGACCACCTTCTGCATTATAGGCAAGGCACTTAACCACTCAGCTAAATGGTGATGATCCAATTTATTCCAAGGCAACGTTTCAGCCTACTCTATGAGGCCTTTGTCAAGCAATACAACAGTGCCACAAGCAAACTTATATAGTCATACAATAAATCATGTGATGTGGGCGTTACAAGGTGACATCATCAAATCATGTGATGTGGGCGTTACAAAGTGACATCATCAAATCATGTGATCGAGTATATATATAAATATAAAGAGTGTGTCCATCTGTATATAACAAAAATATTTATAAAAAACAAGGTGACCCAAAAGGTCGGTGTACACGTGGATTGTGTAAACACAAATATCACCAAAGAGAAATGTAATTAAAATGTGAACAGTACTGGCGATCGCTGCTGTTCAGATATCATATATACTAGTCATAAATAGACTCCAGCCTACCCCAAGTGGACCACATCAGCCGCATGTGAATGGTGTCCCACATTGTAATGTGCACATGCGTTTGATCGCTATGTCTCTAGCGGTTGCTGCACGAGCGTCCGGTAACCAAGCGACCGCCCCATGTGACCGGAGTACGTCACTGGCCACATAGTAAATCGTGCAAGCACACCGCACAAGGGGAGTGACCACATAGAAATTAAAGTAAGTAACCATGGAGACTACAAACAAATCAGTGATGGGCTACAGTGTATAGAGGGCATCAGGAGATTTCCCAAATCATACTGTGACACATATATCCGGTGACCATATAGGGGGAGGGTCTGGCCGGGCACGAGTCCTTACTGAAAACAGCGGGAGTCGTGCCCCTCTTACGGCGCGACACCATCCCCCATCCCTGGAGTAAAGTGTCACGCCGCAGTGTGGTCCCAACCCCCACTAATCACCCCACATGTCCACGGCCTTATATAAGCAGCAGTATATAGATCCACATTAGCGAACTAGACAAGTTTAATTAGCATTTGGATAGTTGAACAGTAAGCCCTGTTGCCACCTCTCTTCAAGGGTGGAATGTGATCAATGATTCGGAATTTAAGATCTGATTCCTTGTGGTTGGCCTCCAAAAAATGTTTTGACACCGGTGAATCTTTTCTCTTTTGACGAATAGTATAGCGATGGTAATTAAAACGGGATTTAAAATCCTGAATAGTTTCACCCACATAAAGCAAATTACATGGACATGCCAGTAGATACACTACAAAGAAACTATTACACGTCAAATAATGCCGTATCTTATACATAGTATTAGTCATGGGGTGAAGAAAATTGTCGCCCTTGAGCATCTGCTTACAATTGATGCAATTTAAAAATGGGTAGCAACCAAGCCTCTTGGGGCCTAGGTTAGTCTGCACCTTACCCTGGCTTGGTAACTCGGTTTTTACCAACTTGTCGCGTAGGTTATCAGACCTCCTATATGCAAACACTGGGGGGTTATGAAATTCCTTGATATTAGGCATAATACTCCTCAGTATAGGCCAGTGTTTCCTCACAATTCTGGCTATCTCAGGACTCTTTTGGGTATAAGTAGAAATAAACTTAATCCGTTCAGTAGCCCTGTCCTTTCTTGTCTGTGTGTAAGTCATTAGATTGTCTAGATGTTTACGGACTAGAGTGTGTGGATACCCTCTATTAGTGAATTTCCTGGACATCTCATCTAGTCTCATATCTTTCTTAATCGGATCCTGCACTATCCTTGACACCCGGAGAAACTGACTACGAGGGAGCGAACGAACCATAGGTCTGGGGTTACAGCTTTATATCGCAACAAATTATTGCAATCAGTAGGCTTTGTGTACAAATCTGTCACTAGCCTATTGTTGCAAATAGAGACCATGGTGTCCAAGAATTGTACCTCCTGTGTCGAATAAGTCAATGTGAACTGAATATCAGGGTCTATAACATTCAAAAAACCGCGAAACTCCTGTAACGACTCTTCAGAGCCCTCCCAAATAACGAAAAAATCATCCATGTTTCGCCACCACCCGCGAACATGACGGTGGTGGTAGAACACATAGTGTCACGACCGCTGTCCCAGCAGCAGTCGTGTCACACCAGACGGAGGGGGAGGGGGACCCTTATCTACCGATGGGAAATAGAACGGCCACCCCTGACTAACCCTAAGCTGGCACCTGTCGGTCCTGATACCCTAGACGGGGTGTGAACCCGTACGGCGAGCAGGATGCCTAAACCCTCCATCACCCTAAGAAGACTAGACTGGGGAAAGGCAGATGGGAGCACTAGTCACCATCACTCAAGTCTAGGAGAACAACAGGGGAAGACAGCAACAAACAAACAATCTCCAGCAGAGATAGACTTATCCAGTCACGAGCAGAGAAGATGATGCCAATATCGACAGTCCACGCCAGACAAGAGCTCCACAGCAATACCATCAAATAATCTTCTTCAAAGGTCAGAATAGCACTGGAAGTAAGGACAATATCTGGCAATGACTGCAAGTGAAACTGAAACTAATATAGTAGCTGGGAGTGGCAGACAGGACTCACCTGAGAAGGATGCCTACAAACTCCCAGTCAGGACAAAAAGGTTCACGAGGCAAAACCCGGATGACATACCCTGAACCACGGAGCAAACTCACAAGCTATCACGAGTAGCAAGTTGCTGCGACCTTCTCCTCCCAGACCTGTCTGGATCAGTCACAGTCGTGACACATAGATGTGGTCCATCTCTAGGGCAGCCATAAATACGTTGGCATAGGTCGGTGCCATGTTTGAACCCATTGCGGTTCCGCGCAACTGCAAATAATACTCATCCCGAAAAGCAAAATAATTATACCTCAACGCTATGTCAAGTAATTCAATAATGAAGTCCTTGCATTCTGGCGTATAATCAGTTTTGGTCATGCATTTTCGTATCTACCTGGTGGTGGAGGTAGTAACAACTTCAGAAATTTTCTGCAGAAAGTTACTAGTGTGACGAACAAAGGATGCAGCAGAGGTAGCATATCTGTGGAGAATTCTGTCCAAAAAGATAGCTATATTAGAAAACACTGAATCCCTGCCAGACACAATTAGCCTGCCAGGGGGGTCACTCAAGGATTTGTGTATTTTAGGTAACACATAGATATTAGGAGTACGTGGATGTTTATTTAATAGAAAGGAATATAGATTACCATCAATGATCCCAGCAGTCTTAGCTTTATCTAGGGCATTTGTGATTACCTTAATGACATCAAATGTAGGATTGTGTGCAAGTCTCCTGTACACTGCCGTATCTGTGATCTGTCTTAGTATCTCCTTGATATATTTAGAGGTGTCCATAATAACAACGGCACCCCCTTTATCGGCTGGTTTAACCGTGAGGGAGTCGTTGTTACGGATCTCCACAAGTGCAGCCATCTCTGCCTTGGTAAAGTTAGGTGAACAAAGTCCTGAACTATCATGTTCGTTTTTCAGGGAATCAATATCCAATTCAACAGCCGCCATGAAAGTTTCAATGGCCGGACTATTGACCTGGGGATTGAAATCACTCTTAATTCTCAGATTAAACATGTCAAGTGTCAATTCACTGCCTCTAGGTACCATAGAGTGAATATGTAAGATAAAAACAGAGAGAGAGGACCGCGCCTCATGTGTGGTGTTGTTACGAATGGTGACGCAAGAGATATAATAAAATCTGCTTACCAGAGGCTGTTGTGAATGAGTCACAACAGCTATATGAGCTCCTGCTGGTATATTATCCCGACCAGCACACGGGGGCTTGGCTGCAGCCTGGGTTCCTTCCTGTACTCAGAGAGTGTGAGTGCTGGAGTGGAGGTAGATCATAGGAGAAAAATGGAGATAAGAACCTTATTTCCGGCGCTGCCAAGGATGACGGAATGATGCGATGTCTTTTAAAAGGTACTTTATTCGTCTACGCGTTTCAGGGGTGAAAGTCCCCCCGTCTTCAGGACAGTAATACATGGAGTGAATAGTATCACTCGGATGTTGTGTGAACCATACTTTCAATTTAATATTACGTAACAATTGGTTCAAATCAAGGCTTAACTGAAACCAATCAATTTTGGGTACAGGACAAAATGTCAAACCCTTGGCCAACAGTTCAATCTGCGATTGTGTTAAAGTAGTGGAGGAGATATTTACCACATTTGGTTTCTCCTCCGGATCGTCCGATTTTTGGTATGGCGGGTTTCTTGTGGTTTTTCGCCATCTCTGGTGTCTTCTTCCACCACGTCTGGGCCTTTTGGAACCGTGGCCTGGTCTAAAAAAGACTGCTCGTCGGTCAGCTTCTCTTTCTGGATTATGGGTCTAGTTGAATCTTGTTTAGCCTTCTGCTGCTGTTTGTGATCCTGTATATTCCGTCTGTATCCCTTCTGTTCTTGCCAGGTATAGACGTTACCTCTTTTATAATCCTCCTCATCTCTCAACCATTTACGGCGTTTGATAACCTCTTGTTCTCTCCTGAGTTTGTCCAGATAATCAGTACATTTAGAGACATAAGAGTCCATTTCTTGTGGAGTGAGAGCCGTTCTCAATTCACTTTCAACAGTGGCGTACCCAGGGCCGGTTGCAAGGTTTTTTGCCAACACAAGCGAACCAACATTTTGGCGCCCCCCCTCCCCCGCAGGGGGGGCACCAAAATGTAGGTTCGTCCCAGAAGACGCACCTAGGTTTTAGAGAAGGCTAATAGGAAACAATATTTTTCATTCCACCTTAGGTCAGACCAGCCATCAGACCCCCGTTGTTAATTAGACCTCAGCTCACAGGCACAGCCCCAATGCCTCAGATCAGACCCCCATTTCAGCCATCAGCCCTCCATGGCTATATTTCTCCCCATCCATGGCACAGACAGACTACAGACATTGTCTCCGGCCCATCATGTAACCCCATCCTCACCCATGTCACATTTCTCCCCCTCTATTCGATTGCACCTAAAGCAATTATTATTTTTTTTAAACCTGATGTTTCTCCAGATGATCTTATGCTAAAAGTAGTGGTAATAGAGTCTCAAAGGTCTATAGAGGCAGGTACACTATTTTTACAAACCTTTGAGACTCTATTAACACTACTATCAACATCAGGTCATTTAGAGAAACAGCATGTTTTTTTATTATATTTTTCCTTTAGGGGTTAAAACATAACTTTCATTTGATTGCTCCAACACCTAAAGAAAAAATCATTTTAAAAACCTGCTGTGTCTCTAGATGACCTTATGTTGACAGTAGTGTTAATAGAGCCTCAAAGGTCTGTAAAAATAGGGTAACTGCTTCTATAGACCTTTTAGACTCTATTACCACTGCTATCAACATAAGGTCATCTTGAGAAGCAGCAGGTTTTTAATTTGTTTTCCTTTAGGTGTTCAAGCAATCAAATAAGTTATGTTTTAACACCTAAAGGAAAAAAAAAATTTTTAAAAACGTGCTCCTTCTCTAGGTGACCTTATGTTTATAGTAGTGTTAATAGAGTCTCAAGGGTCTATAAAAGCAGTTACCCTATTTTTACAGACCTTTGAGACTCTATTAACACTACTATCAACATAAGGTCACCTAGAGAAACAGCAGGCTTTAAAAAAATCCCTTTAGGTGTAAATTGCAATCAAATGAACCTCACGAGGACACTGCTGTGGTCACCTCACCAGGACACTGCTGTGGTCACCTCACCAGGGCACTGCTGTGGTCCCCTCACCTGGGCACATGCTCTTTGCTCAGCACAGTCCTGCCATATATGCTGGGTAAACGTTAGAAGGAGGTCTGTGACGTCACTGGTCACATGATCCACTGTGAGAAAGCAGGCCAGCTCCAGAGAGAAGGGGGTGTGGAAGGATGGACCAATAGCAGGGCAGCTAGCTGATACTGGCCAATCAGCAGCCTCCTGCTCCTATCTGTGGGTTAACACAAGCCAGCTTAGAGTGAACACTGGCTGTGGAGGGCGCCCGGCAGCGCTGCTGCTGATGGCAAGTAAGTGATGAAAAAAAAGTTTGTTTTTCCGCCCACCCCCTTCTCTGTGCAGGGTGCGCCCTAAGGCAGCCGCTTGGTCTGCCTTATGGAAGCGCCGGCCCTGGGCGTACCTCTGGCGTGTGAGTTCCAGTTCATGTTGGAGGTATTCCAAATTTAGAAGTAGAATGTCCATAGCATATTTGTTAGAGATATATGCATAAACCTTTGCGCATAGGTGGAGTCTATGGGGAACAAATTAGGTTTCAGCTGTAAACGAATCCCACATGGCATTCGATGAGCTTTATAATACTCAGCTAGCGTGTTCCAATGCAATTCAATAGATGGCATGCGTTTACCATCGGCCTCAAAGCGTCTCTTCATTTCAGTGACAGTGGGAGTAGTTAAAAAGAAGCTATTGCCCACCATGCCTTGTAAAATACTCTCTTCATCCTGTTTGGTGTATGCAAAAACTTCGGATGGGTCCATAGTGATGATATAGAAAAAAGCTGGGTGCACGCTACTGAGTCCAATAATATAAATCCGGAGATAGGCAGCAGCACGTCCAAAGGGCTTGGCAGGTGCAAAATCCTCAGGAGGACGAACAATCCACCACACATATATAGATCCCAGAGACACACATTACAATGTGAGATGCCATTCACATGCGGCTGATGTGGTCCACTTGGGTAGGCTGTACTGTTCACATTTTAATTACATTTCACTTTGGTGATATTTGTGTTTGCACAATCCACGTGTACACAGACCTTTTGGGTCACCATGTTTTTTATGAATATTTTTGTTATATACAGATGGACACACTATTTCTATTCATATGTATACTCCATCACATGATTTGATGATGTCACTTTGCAACACCCACATCACATGATTTGATGATGTCACCTTGTAACGCCCACATCACATGATTTATTGTATGACTATATAAGTTTGCCTGCGGCACTGTTGTATTGCTTGACAAAGGCCTCATGGAGTAGGCTGAAACGTTGCCTTGGAATAAATTGAGTCATCACCATTTAACTCAGGAGTGCTGCCTCTTCTCTGGGATCTATATATATATATATATATATATATATATATATATACACACACTTACTACTAGTAAGTATTCCTATAACAGTAGAAGTCTCCCATTTTATTTTTTTAGTGACTGGCTATGCAGTTGTATAGTGCAGTGGTTAAAGTTCTGGGCTGTGATGCTGAAGCTGTGAGTTCAAATCCTGTCACAAACTTTTTCAGAGCGGGGCCCGGTGCAGTCTCTGTACTTCATTATACTGGGCACCACTCACAGCAGTCTTTATTAGTGCTGGGTGCGAATATTCGAATCATGAATATCGCCACTTCTAAGATTTAGAAGATTTAGAATATAGTGCTATATATTTGTATTTGTGAATATTCTAGATTTTCTTTTCCTTTGAACCCATGATCCCTCCCTGCTTCTTGTTTGTGGGCCAATGAGAAGACTGCAATGTCTTTGTCTGAGCTTAGCAACATCCCTAGCAACCAATAGGAAAGTTGCCTACCCCTTACTATATAAAAACCTCCCCAGCCGTCATTTTCTGTAGTTTTTTTACACTTCTGAGAGAGACAGCAGTGTCATTGCTGTGCTCTGTGCTTTTCTGTGTCATTACATTAGATATTTAGTTAGTTAGCTTATATATATATATATAATACAGATAGTTAGTGGGAGATAGTCAGTGTAGGTTAGATTGTGATATAGTGTAGCTGTTCCAGTGCAGGGTGTTAGGTAGTGTGATACATAGATACATGCTACAGACAATGGGCCAGATTTATCATTAGCCTAAGTCACTTTTCTGGAGTTGAAAAGTCGCAAAAAATTGCGCAAAAAGCCAAATTGCGAAATTTTTTGCGACTTTTTGGAGACTTACGCCACTCACTCCAAAACCAAGTTTATGGGCGTTTTGTCATATGTAAATCACTTGCAAGACAGATTTATTATTGCGACTTTTTAAATAGTCGCAAAAAAGTCGCAAAAAATTGCGCAAACTCACTCCACTCATGACCATGCTTATGTTTGACAAAATCACTTTTTTAAAATTGCGACTTTTCCAAAGACAAAGCCAAAATACAACTAGGAACCAGAAATACACCAGATTTATCAACCTCTGAAAGAGCCCATGATAAATTTGACTTGACTCAAATACACATACGCCTTCTTTGAAAGTGGAGTGAACTGCAAGAGTAATGATAAATCTGGCCCATAGTACTGTGATGTCACAAGTTCACAACAGTACTTAGTGCACCAATCACTAATATGTAGTGTAAGGGATCTTCTCTCTTAAGCAAGGCGGCGGTGACAGATTCGCTTACATACAGTACAGTTTAAATCAAAGGGGTGCTTTATTTTTCTTCACTCCAGTAATACAATCAAGACCCAGTTAAACCTCAATGGGCCAAGTGAAGGACAGCAGCAAAAAAACACAAATTACATAAAATAAAATCCTGCCTGTCTGGGCCTGGCTAACATAACACAGCCTATCTCACCTTCAGAAAAATCATACTGAGAGTCTGGATTCTCCAGCCTGGTTCCAGGCACAGCTCTCTCTGACTGACATTCTGGGCTGTGTTTTTATTTCCCCTTGATGATCCCAGCTGGCTTCAGCTGAGGATCCCTCAGGCTAGGGGAAAAACCTGTCCTGTAATGGGGAGGGTGGATTGGGAAGTCCCACTGCCTTCTACCATCCCAATCCAATAACATCCAGCCCATGAAGTAACAAAACTGTCTTAGCAACCTACACATTGCTGAGACCCTTGTAACAAATCTGGATTTTATTAACCTCACCCAGTTGAGGAACCTGGGTGGGATATACACTCCCTCCAGGACTTTACCACACACTTTGCCACAGTAGTCAGACCTGCTAAAATGTGAAGTTGCCCATATTGCGCAAAAATAAGCGCATCATTAATTGCTGATCTGCACAATCGCAAATATATCAGCGCACTCTATCTGCATATAAAGCTATTGTAATGTTCTGCTGGGCCAACCATTTTCTCCAGTCTCAGGAAACTTCTAGCAGCTTAAAAGATATAGCAATAGTGACCCACGCCTGTATTTCACATTCAATACGCGCATATTACTTTACGGGTTTTTGCAATCAAGAAAATAATTGTGAATTCGCAAAGTTATGATGAATATTCGACAATATATTCACAAAATATCGCAAATTTGAATATTTCCCAAGCCGCTCATCACTAGTCTTTATATGTACAGCAAAAACAATATGTTGTGAACCGCACTGCCGAAAAAGAGTAGTCGGGTGCCAGCGACTAATGGGGGGAACCAATCCTCCAAGACAAATAGCGACAAAGTATCCATGACATTTCCTTAAGTAAAAGCTTGTTGTTTTATTCACCATTCAACGTTTTGGTTTACACACTGAAACCTTTCTAAAGCAAGTGCTTGAGAAAAGTTTCAGTGTGTAAACTGAAATGTTTCATCTGGTGAATAAAACACGCTTTTACTTAAGGAAGTGCTGTGGATACTTTGTAGCTATTAGTCTTTATATGTAAAATCTTTTTATGTAATGCCCCAGCAATGGCTCTGTTTTCTTCTGTAACAGTATTCACTATCAAAGCAGCGGTCTGGACAGCACGTGACGTCACTCACACTGTCATGCTTCTCCCACATCATTAATGAAGCTGGAAGGAGTGTGACTGATTGAGTGAGTTACGTTACACTGCCAGCCGGACCGCTGCTTTGATAGTGAGTACTGTTCCAGAAGAAAGCAGGGTCATTGCTGGAGCATGGAGTGACCCCCATTACATAAGATGCTATATGTGTTTCATCCACACATCCCCCATAGCAGTGTATCATCCACATATCCCCCATAACATTGCTTCATCCACAGATCCCCCATAACAGTGTCATCCACAGATCTCCCCATAATTGTGTATCATCTACAAATCCCCCATAACAGTGTCATCCACAGATACCCTATAATAGTAATTGTGTCATCCACAGATACCCCATAACAGTGCGTGATCAACAGATCGCCCCCCCATAACAGTGCGTCATCCACAGATCCTCCCCATAACAATGTCATCCACAGACCACCATTAGTTCAAAACCCACCAAAAGCACACCTTATATGCTTCAAAAAATTTTTTCTTATTTTACTCCTCAAATATCTAGGTGCGTCTTATCATCAGGTGCGTCTTATAAAGCGAAAAATACGGTAGTTTATGCTGCAGTTTTGCCTACTGACAAATCTGGTGGCCTCTTCGAAGGGCCTCGAGTGGTGTCTCTTATGACCTGCCACTGCCTGATCTCCCTACTACTCCCTAAAATGCATTTGGTGTAACTCCCCATTATCTTGCATTAATTTGTAATGCATTTATTAACACAAGTGTAATAATGGAGTTATTGCAGTAAAATGCTTTTGCTATAACTTCTTGTTGTCTTGCAGCAATATGCAATATGTGTTTAATAACATGAGTATTATATTGGAGTTATTGCTATAAAATGCTTTTGCTGTAACTAACCACTGTCTGGCAGCAAATGGCGTTATAAAAATGGCGTTAATGCAGTATTGCTTTTGCCGTAACTACTAGTTATGTTGTAGTAATCTGCAATGCATTCACTAACATGGGTATAATGCAACGATATGTCCAATTACAAATGGTAAATTTAAACTAGATTTAAAAGAATGAAATGCATAATGGCTCAGCATTGAATGCTATTGGACTACTGGCAATAATGATATGAACTGTAGAATCGTGAGGCTTTAAAATATGCTAGCTGTTTATTTATATACAGAAAAAGTTAGTTTCTCCTTGATGGATTTTGTAATAGGCAGAACTAACTGTGTGCCAGCAGCTGTATTAAACACACAACACTGTTCCTCACTCTCTCTATATGCTTTCCCTAATCAAAGTTTCTTAAATATACCCAATTATATCTCATTTTCTCCCTATACAATTGTTAAAGTATCCCTATCACACTATGTTAGGGGCTTGTGTCTGCAATTGTTTTTGGCTAACACACTGCCAAAGCACATCTTTTCAGGTCACAAGCTGAAGACAGAATGGTTTCTTTTATGTGTTGAATGGTTTCTTTTATTTTTTTTTAGCCAAAGTGATTTCCTGAATTCTGCCCCTGATTGGCTTAGAGGTTGATAGACGTCCTGATCAGCCAATCAGGGGCAGAATTCAGGAAAGTACTTTGCTGAGAACATATCATAGAAAACCATTCTGTATTCAGCTTGTGACCTGAAAAGATATGTTTTGGCAGTGTGTTAGCCAAAAGCAATTACAGATACAAGCCCCCAATGTAGAATGATAGCCCTTCCCCTCCGTTCACACACACACTTCATCCTTCCTCCAAGTGTCATATCATCCTCTGTCTTCTTTCTCTCTCATGGTTTTCCCATCCAATTCTCACAGTAAAATGGCACTAGCGGCCAACACATTTTTGTGAAATTCGTAATGAATTTGATTTGTTTAGATTTCAAATCATCTCTAGTTTCATCTCAAAGGGATGACACTCCAAATGAAGCCGAGTTAAGCAGCTATTTTGATACATGTAGTAATTAAGTAGGTTCACAGTTTGCATATTATGATGAAAATAACCCTCACTTAAAGCAATACATAGTTATTAAATCATTCTAACACTTGTGCATTTTGTTGACTGACAGGCCATTACAGATGTAACGTCATTCAAAAGTATGTTCCCAGAATCAAGAATGTCTGTTTCTGCTGAAGTATGCTAAACTCTGAGCAAATAATTAGAAGATTTATGGCTATTTATACCATCAATCTTCTAATCGTTTGTTCCAATTTTAGCATAATTCGCCAGAAGCAGAAATGCTTTCTGTTCTGCAATCATTTCCCAATTTTTCACATACATTTATTCTTGGTTCTTTCTGAATAAATCAATCTTAATGGGTCACTGTGCTTTCAGAAAATGTTTGATATGTTATAGGGTCATATCATAAGTTTTGATCACTGGGGGTCGAAGCACTGACAGCCCCACTGATCTCTGGAAGGAGAGGAGAGACAAACTTGATTAGCTCACTCTCTCCTTGCTGTCTGAGAGAAAGTGAGACAGAAAAAGCCTGGCTTTGAGCGGTTCGCTCTGATTGGATCGTGATCAAAGCCAGGGAAAAGGAGACGCCCACAGCAGAAGTTTACAGGTCGGTACAATACAGAACGGGGCTCCACAGCGGACGAACGGGAGGGGGGGTTTGATAAAAAAACAACACACATCGCATCAGTGAGGGCCACACTGCAAGGTTTTGACATAGTTAGCCTATATTGAAACTGATGAAATGTCCTCCTTAAATTAGTGAAGAGTTTATACAGAATTTATGCAAAATTTAATAGAATAGATTAATGAGCCATGTTCGGTTCAGTAACAAGTCTAAGGCTAGGGCTACACGGCGATATTGGTCGCGCAACAGTTGTCGCAGCCAGGATTGCCGAGTAGTGGCTATCCCCTAGAAATGCATGAGATCGCCACAGCATTCGTAAGAAATACAACATGGCTGGATTTCTTGTGACTGCTGCATTGATCCCAATCATTTCTATTGGATCACCGCTACTCAGCCATCCTGGCTGCGACAGTTGTTGCACAACCAATGTCACTGTGTAGCCCTAGTTTTAAATAAAGGCAGACCATGCAACTGCTATGGGTGTTGTTGTGTGATTAGCAACTTTTGCCGTTTCCCGACAATGTCAAATGAGTTTCTTGAAGCCACCGTTAGGGGAATTCACTGCATAGAAATTTATACAGCATCCATTGAGTTCCATTGTAGCTGTATAAATTCATATGTACTGAGCTCCCTCTATTGGTGGCTGCAGGCTGCCAGAGCATTATCATTTAAAACAAAATCTGGAACTCCCTCGTCTGAGCATTTTTGGCAACTGTGTAGCACAGAATGTAAACAATATCTCTCGCTATATTGGGGATTAAATGTATAACATTAAAAAAGCCTATTTTTGTTGGCATTATATTCACTGTTTTATTTAAAAACAGCTGCAGACAGATATTATATTGAAGTCAGTAGAACATTATGGAATGCACTACACACAGAGCACTGTTCTTCCCTTCTAGGCTCAATACAACAATGTAGCATTGCATAGATGCCACAAAAAACACCAAGAATGCCAACAACACAAAATATATTCAAATTACCAAAAAACATTTATCAAACTGCTGTAAAGTAGAACTGGCTTAGTTGCCCATAGCAACCAATCAGATTCCACCTTTCATTTTTGACAGCTCCTTTGGAAAATGAAAGGTGGAATCTGATTGGTTGCTATGGGCAACAATAACATGTTACAGACCACAGCAGCACCTGAGACCCGAACAACATTTCGCGATCGCTTCCTTGCTGGCGTAGCTTTAGGTAATTTTCTATGCCAAAAACTGGCATAGAAAATTAACCCCTCCAACGCCCCCCTTTTAAGAACTGGCATACGTGGCATGGAAGGGGAAGAACCACAGATTTCTCCGCAAATCCCCTTTGAGACTAAATCTGAGACATATATACGCCAAAAAGTGTTGAATATCTAATGATCAATGACCCCCAAAATGTCTAACAAGACCCCTGCCCGAAGGTAACAAATATTTTAAAACTTTCTGGACATTTAAAGCGAAAGTTAATACATCAACACTTTTTATTTGTCTAAATTAAATTAAATTTTGGCACCAAGAAAACATTTAATATGACAAACAGCCAAGGGATCATGATAGATTTACATATCTCTGTCCCATGAGACCAGCAAACTTTACAGTACTATAACTGTAAATAATGGTAAAATTTTTGGGGTAAATCACAATGGTAGGAATTTATCACTGGCTTTATGCCAGAGGCAACATGGGTGATGCTTCATGGGAGGGCATAGCCTCCTATAACAAAGCAATTTTACTTTAATTTATACCAGCAACTAGCAAAATTATAGTCCAAATCTACATCAGCTCATAGATGTATGATACATCCATATTGTTACGTCTTATGATAACTGTCAATAGAGTGCACAGGCTTTTTCAATTACCTGGGTCATTTGTAGCACTCATGTGAAATGATACTATTTTCCAGTACATCATGTACTTTGAGTTTTACATCAATGAGGCAATATCTTGACTTGTTCTAGAATATTTCTGCTTAGATACAGTTTGTTGCTATGGATTTTGGACATTGATATGCAGCAAACAGTATCAGGCCAGGTATTTATGGTATTTATCAAAGTTATAGATTTTACTTCCTTTTGTTCATATTTTGCAGCACAAATCCCTTGTCTGTTTATTTCCTCAGCATTTGCCACTCTAAGGCCCCTTTTGTGACATTGCACCCGCACTGAATCCTGACCCATTCACTTCAATGGGACTGTTCAGATGAGCGGTGATTTTCACGCATCACTTGTGCGTTGCGTGAAAATCGCAGCATGTTCTATATTCTGTGTTTTTTTCATGCATGGTGGCTAAGAAGATGATGTTAGTAAATTGATTTAAGTCAATTTACTGTATTATTTTCCCTTATAACATGGTTATAAATGAAAATAATAGCATTCTTAATACAGAATGCTTATATAAATGTGGATTGAGGGGATAAAAAATTAAAAAAATTAACTCACCTCATCCACCTGATTGCGCAGCCGGCATCGTCTTCTTTCTTCTTCTTTGAGGACCTGCCAAAGGACCTTTGATCCTTCTATCTTCAATCAGCAGGAGCTGCGCTGACGTTACCACGCTCACCACGAGGTGGTATACCATGCTATTATTTTCCTTTATAACCATGTTATGAGGTAAAATAATAAAATCTGCATAAAACCAAACCCAAACCTGAACTTCAGTGAAGAAGTCCGGGTTGGGGTCTGGGTAGCACATTCAGTTTTTATCATGCGCGTGCAAAACGCATTGCACTCGCATGGAAAAAACTGAACAATGGAACACAATCACAGACAAAACTGACTGAAATTGCGTCCCTACTCGCGCAGGTTTCCCGCAATGCACCGTGAATGCATCTGACCCTCACCAGTGACGCCCTTGTGCAGAGGCCAAATTCATTTCATGATTCAGAGACCTAGGAATCGACTTCATAACTAGTGAATTTGCGATATTTAGTGAATTTTTGGCCGAATATTCGCCATAAATTCGCAAATTCGAAAATTCGTGATCTCCAGTCATTATCTACTTGATTGTGAAAATCGGCAATGTAATATATTTCCGATAAAATTAACGATTAGAATATTTGTGATCAACACTAAGGGGTAGGCAACTTTCCTATTGGTTGTTAGGGATGTTACTAAGTGCCGATATTCGTGATAAATTCGCGATTAGAATATTCACGATCAACACTATTTGCGAATATGAATATATAGCACTATATTCTAAATATTCGCGAATTCTCGAAGTTGCGATATTCACAATTAAAATCGCGATTCGAATATTCGCGCTCAACACTATTCATGACATCTTCTGTAGGTGGAGATACAATGTAGAAGGGGTTTACAGTTAGAGGCATATCTTCCAGCCTAGCAGATATTGATTCTTGGAACGTCTTACTTTACTGTTACAAGTACTCAGACTAAGCTGATCTTAATAATTAAGGAAGTATTCCAGTTTTGGCAAGTAATTCTTTGTATTATGAAAAGTTATACAATTCTTCAATATATATTCGGCATCACTTCCACAAGTTTCAAGGTCTCTGCTGCAGTCCTTCAATAGGATATTCCAATGTTTACTTAAAGGGGTTTTGGCACTTCAGCAAATGGCATGTATTATGTAGAGAAAGTGAATACAAGGCACTTACTAATGTATTGTGATTGTCCATATTGCTTGCTTTGCTCTGTGGATTCATTTTCCATCACATTATATATTGCTTATTTCCATGGTTACGGCAACCCTGCAATCCAACAGTGGTGGTCGTGCTTGCACACTATTAAAAAAAGCACCAGCTTATCTGCATTCCCATGGTCCTAGCCACCAGTGAGGCTGACTCTTTTTCCTAAGCACGACCACTGCTGATGGATTGCAGGGTGGTTGTAACAATGGAAACAAGCAGTGTATAATGTAATAGTAAAATTAATCTAGCCAGCAAAGGAGACAATATGGACAATCACAATACATTATTAAGTGATTTGTATTAACTTTCTCTACATGATGAATGCCACTTGCTGACACAGTCCCTTTAAAGATCATCTGTAATTTCTGCTGACATATTTACTGTATATAGTAACTACTTGTATCCGCCAAGCACTAAGTGTACTACCACACAGCACAGTAGTAATCTATTCGGGTCCAAACCGTGGTCAAGAACCACGCAGCCAATTCGGCTGCAGCTGCCTGATATTTAACTAACGATGGACTGCACTGTATAGGCAGTATGAACTCTTAATGGCCACGCAGTATTGAAGGTGCCACACAGCCATTAAAAATTCAGACCACCTATATAGTGCGGTCTTCATTAGTTAAATAGCAGGCACCGGCGGTTTAATTGCCTGCATGGTTCTTAATCGCAGCTTGCCACTACCCAAACGGATCACCACTGCGCTATGTGGTCTTACCCTTACAATTCAAGAGCATCTATTCCCATGACTCTGTTACACCATTTCTCTAGCAAATGTATAAATAAATTGCCAGCAGTCTGCAATAAAGGTCCAGCTGGGTGTTACCAGTTAGGGGTATGTTCCAGCAAAGTCTTAGGCCTCTTTCAGACGGGCGTTGCGGGTGCACTCCGTCAAACAGTGCGGGTGCGTTGCGGGAATCGCCGCGATTTTTCCCTGCGAGTGCAAAGCGCTGTCATGCGTTTTGCACGCGCGGGAGAAAAATCGGCACTTTTGGTACCCAGACCCGAACCTGCACTTCTTCACAGAAGTGCATGTTTGGGTCAGAAATTGTCCCGCTGGTATTATTTCACATTATAACATAGTTATAATGTAAAATAATACCCTTGGCCATCTCCCTAATGTTTAAACAGGTGCAGAATGGGTTAAAAATAATAAACTAATCATAACTTACCTGTTCCATTTGATCGCGAAGCCCGGCCTCCTCTCCGTTAGCTTGAAAGATGAAAAGGACCTGTAATGATGTCACAGCATCACATGGCTCATCACTGCTCCATCACTATGGTGATGGAGCATGTGATTGGTCCATGTGACCACGTGACATCATCCAAGGTCCTAGCCACTCAGCCACAGCCTGAGGATAGTGATTAAGGACCTGGATGATGTCACATGGTCACATGGACCATCACATGCTCCATCACCATAGTGATGGAGCAGGTGATTGGGCCATGTGATGTGACGTCATCACAGGTCCTTTAGATCATCGATGCTGCAGGGAAAGAGAGGACAGATCGCGACTACGCGATCAAGTGGCTAAGGTAAGTTAACTTTTATTATTTTTAACCCCTTCCTCTTCATTTTACACAGCATTCTTTATTAAGAATGCTATTATTTCCCCTTATAACCATGTTATAAGGGAAATAATAGAGATTGGGTCCCGTTGCTAAGCAACAATGCGGGAAAATCGCAACGCATCCGCACTTGGTTGCGGATGCTTGCGATTTTCCCGCATCCCCATTCACTTCTATGGGGCCTGCGTTGCGTGAAAAACGCAGAATATAGAACATGCTGCGATTTTCACGCAACGCAGAAGTGATGCGTGAAAATCACCGCTCATGTGCACAGCCCCATAGAAATGAATGGGTCCGGATTCAGTGCGGGTGCAATGCGTCCTCCTCACGCATTGCACCCGCGCGGAAAACTCGCCCGTGTGAAAGGGGCCTTACACTTTCCAGACTGTGCAGGGAGACACCCCTAACTGAGAACACCCAGTTGTAACTTTATTGAGGACTACTGACAATTCATAAAATTCAAGTAGGAATAATGGAGGCATGGCGTACAACAGAAATACAAGCTAAGATGCTCCAGAATTGTCATTGCATGGGGAATGCAAGTAGCACAAGTGCAGGGCTCATTACAAGACTGTGATAACTACTGTAGCTATAACGAACCCGATACCTGTGAGTTTATCATTGGAGCAGGTCAGAGTTTTGTCATCTGAGAGTTTACAAGCAAAGTGAAGGCATCCAGTCAATGACTGCAAGCATAGATATTGAAAGCTGTGAGAAACTGATATAGAAAGTAATACTTTGTGGGACATTTATCAATAATGGAAAAATTTGCACCAAAAATATACTAACATTTCAAATCAAAAGGGTTTATTTTTTTTACCTTGTATATCAAAAGGCGTATGTCACTTTTAAAGCGTATATAATATAAACTTGATTATACACCTATTTCGCCAATAGCCCTAAAATGCAACTTTTTTAAACTGAAATGCTCCATTTCAGGCTTCCCTGCCAGACCGCACTTGCAACTTTTTAAACATATTTGCAACTTTTTAAGTTTATTTATGGCATTTCTGCTGGTAAATTGCGACTTTTGTCTCAGACTCGGGAGTTTTTTTGTCTCAGAACTCTGTTGCTTAGCTCATTTATATTGGTTGGTTTTTCTTTTAATAAATGTGACTACCTACAAACAGAACACAGTCTCTGCAGCTCAAAACGTAGTACATTTTATTTAAATAAATATATATGACATAACATGATTAAAAAGAGATAAAAAACAAGAAATAAATGTGTGGTTCCTATGATGGATGGTATGACAATATATTGGTACAATTGTTCTGTTTCAGTATATTTGCATAGTGTATTGGTATACTCCTCTCTTCTCCTCCCCCCTCTTTTCAGCTTCTAGTTGGTTCAGTCTAGCCTCTTTCTGTTTTCCCTGTCATGCATTTCTGTTAGTGTGTGCTCTAATCTGAAGAGAATCTGAGGAGAATATCATCTTCTTATCAAGGAAAATATTGTTGCCATAATTCTTTTACCATCTGGATTCCCTGCACATCTTGTAATGCAATCTCCAGATTAAAGACTACTTGATTAACTCCTGGGTGTCTGATGCGTAAACTGTAAGTGGAGAATGTCTGATTCAACAAGTCACCTCACAGATGCGTGATTGTAGAACGCTGACATTTTGAAACGCCACAGTAAGGCCTCTTTCACACAGGTGTCACGTTTGACGGGCGGATAGGATGCGTTGCGGAAAAATGCGCGATTTTTCCGCGCGTGTGCAAACTTTTCTAATGCATTTTGCACGCGCATGGGAAAAATCGGCATGTTTGGTACTCAGACCCGAAGCCGGACTTCATCACTGAAGTCCGGTTTCGGGTTGAGTATTCGGGAGATTTTATTATTTTCCCTTATAACATGGTTATGAGGGAAAATAATTGCATTCTTAATAAAGAATGCTTTGTAGAATGTGGATTAAGGGGTTAAAAATAAAAAAAATTAACTCACCTTAACTCAACTTAACTTGAAATCGTCAAGGGAGACCCGTAGCTGCCAGGTCTCAGCTTTCTTGATACCTCCCATGGTGTGGGCCTGATCGTGGAGAAATTACCCCTCAATATTCAAGACCAATGGGCAACAACAGGTTCAAAATCCAAGGACCAACATCGTATTCCCTTTCCACCATTTTCATTCTTCTGTAAGTTCATCAAGTACTTGGCTAGAGCAAAAAACTATCCGAGTTTCAACACCTTGGGAACCAATATTTTTGGCTCTACTAAACAGAGATACGAGACTTTCAGTCCCAGATACAGGGAAACCCTAAAGGTCTAATTTCAGGAAAAAATAAAGGGGTTGTGCCCACTACTAACAATGGAAATGAAAGCCCTAGGGAACCCGATCATTATTGCCCTATCCATGATAAACCACATCCTTTAAGGAAATGCTGTGTCTTCATAACAAAGCCCTTTGAGGAACGTAAGGAGTTCCTAAGGAGTCATGATATCTGCTTCAGATGCTGTGCATCCACTGAGCATTTCGCCAGAGACTGTAAGGTTCCAGTCAAGTGTTCTGAATGCAATAGTGATCTACATGTGTCCGCTGTTCACCCGGGACCAATCAGGCGGAACCTAGAACCAGTTAGCTGGCACAAGCCCCATTCCGATGAAGGCGGGGAGAGTCATGGCAGGGAGAGAGCCGACAGACCAACCACAACCGTCATGCCCAGATGCACAAAGGTATGTGGAGAAGGACTTGTGTGCGGTAAGTCTTGTTCTAAGATTTGCCTCGTGGATGTGTTTCCTACTGCACAACCAGAGAACACCATAAGAATGTATGCCATTCTAGATGACCAAAGTAATCATTCCCTAGCTAGCCCTAAGTTCTTTGATCTGTTCAGGATAAAGGGAGAGACTATGCCCTACACCCTCATCTCAGGAACATAGCCAGAGATTCCTCCCCTTGATAACCATGCCGAGATCTAACTCTTGCTAGGTAGAGACATTCTTGAGGCTCATAAGGTCCTTGAACTACACAATGGCCCTTTCAACACTCCATATGCCCAGAAACTTACAGTGGGTTGGATCATCGTGGGGGATGTATGTCTG
Source organism: Bufotes viridis (assembly GCA_033119425.1). Classification (NCBI taxonomy): domain Eukaryota; kingdom Metazoa; phylum Chordata; class Amphibia; order Anura; family Bufonidae; genus Bufotes; species Bufotes viridis. The sequence continues at coordinate 292,028,291 of CM065591.1, read as the reverse complement.
GACAGAACCGCAGACCCTGCCAAGTACACTCCTTCAGAACTTACGTATTAATAGGGGGACGAACTTCTTACTTCAGGCAGTGTCCTAACCACTACTATGTGCAAGAGGTTCCTTGCCCAAATATTCTAAAAACATCAGAAGCAGCTTAAATCCCAAGGAGTCAGCTGCAGAAGAATGTTCCTGGACAGAAGGGCAGCTTGTAGAAAGGCCTTCAGGATCTCAATTGGAGCTCTCTTCAAGCCCTTCCCAGCTTTGCAGTCCTCACACAGTTTATCATAATGAATCCTATATCATCACTGACAACAAGCCTTCTGATTCATGTAGTTCTGATGAGATACCGCAGAAACGTGAGCCTTCCAGTCAACTGTTTGACAATGAGTTTAATTCTGTAAAAGAAGTATCTTCTGAACGTTCTATAAAGGAGGTTCCTTCAACAGAGGAAGAGTTTATTTCAGATACTTTGCAAGAACCTTCAGTTCCATCTGCAGTTGTTGATTGCACCCAAGAGGATCACAGTTCTTCCCAGTCTTCAACGGATGAGCACCTTTATATTGCTTAGCCTTTTCTGGAAACCACAGGGAAAAGTTAACGGCCAATGTCGATGACAAATACTGCATGTCAACAACCCAAGTCCGTACGTACAAAGACAGATCCCATTTCAGAAGTGAAAAGCAGACAAGAGCATTCGCGTTCACGATCCATAGACAGAAAGCAATCTACATCTAAATCAGCCTCACAAAATAAGTGCTCTCGCTCTAAATCTTTGGCAAAATTAAGGAGAACTAAGTCTTGTTCAGCTTCTAATGAAAGCAACAGACAATCTCCTGTAGTAAAAAAGAAGAAATCCACATCTGGGGTGCATAAAAGATCACTCAAGAATAAACCAGAAAAGATAGGAAATATTCCTGTGCCATCTGGCATTTTCAAAGAGCACAACCTTTATAAGTTTCGGTGGAAGCAGGTACAACATCTCACCAGTCAATTCTGGAAAAGGTGGAGAAGAAAGTACCTCTACCTCTTGCAAGAACGCAATAATTTCTGCAGTTTTTTTGTGATGAAAAGCTGTGATCCTGGTCCCTAAAGCAGTTTGAAATACACCGCCCAAATACACATTTGACATTTCTGCAGTGAAAAAGTGAATAATTTTTTTTTGTGTGAAAAAAGCAATATTCTTGCTTTACAAAGCAGTTGTGCTTACAGCGTACAAATACATATTTAATATTTCTGCAGGGAAATAGTGTATCAGTGTGTTTCAGGGGAAAAAAAACTTTATTCCTGGTCTACAAAACCCCGAACCCCGGTTTGAAATACCCCGCCCAAATATAAAAATAGGGCGGTGTATTTCAAACCGGGTTCGGGTTTTGTAGACCAGGAATAAAGTTTTTTTTCCCCTGAAACACACTGATACACTATTTCCCTGCAGAAATACACAGGCAAGATACACATGTGGCGTGGCTGTAGGATTCGCAGCAAGAGGCCTGGGCTCCCAGTGTCATCTAGCGGTCATGTCTTGACCAGCAACCCAGCAGTTCTTGAATGACTGACTCGGTCATCCACTTCGTCCCAAGTGACATCAGATACCCCCAGCCAAGAGTCTTTGGGTTCGTCAGACACAACCCTTAGTTGGCATGGCCCGGGAGCAGGCCCTGTGCCCACATCTGTCCTCAACCTGCCTCTGTACTTTTTTGTTCCCTCAGCTAGAGAAATATTTTATGCTGTGTGGGTTCAGGCCCCACTATACAGCGAGGACAAGCTACTAGAGGACAGTCAGCCCACTTAGTGAATATGGTACCTTCATAGCTACACCAGCAACTTGGCCTGCTGACGTCGCTTCCGTCACACCGTTGGTCCTGCGACAATGTCCGCCTCTGCCTCCTTATCCTGCACCGTGTCCTCAGACTCCACTGCAGAGATGATTCACAGTGCCCCTCCAGCATACCACATGTGCAGGGCACGGCGATGTTGCGATGTTCTGCACCTCGTATGCCTGGGCAAACGGAGTCACACAGGGGAGAATTTGCTCCGTGTCCTACATCAACAAATCGAATCCAGGCTTTCTCCGCGACAACTGAAAATCGGAACCATGGTGACCGACAACAGGAAGAACATAGTGTCGGCGATGCGTCAAGGAGGGCTGAGCCATGTGCCCTGCATGGCACACGTGTTCAATCTGGTTTTCAAGCAGTTCCTGAAGTCTTTCACCCATTTGCAAGACATCCTAAAAATGGCCAAGAAACTTTGCATGCGCTTCAGCCACTCGTACACCGCAAAGCACACCCTCCTTGAGCTGCAGCGGCAAAACGGCATCCCAGAACATAGGTTGATATGCGACATTTCCACCTGCTGGAATTCCACCCTCAATATGTTGGACTGACTATAAGAACAGAGAAAGGCCATCAACGATTTCTAGATGATCCAAGCAGTTAGGATTACTCCTCTGTTTAACTTCAATGTCAGCCAGTGGCAGCTCATGCGTGACACCAGCCATTTGCTCAGGCCCTTTAAGGAGGCCACGTTATTTGTCAGTCGCCAGGACTACGGAATCAGCCATTTCATTCCACTGCTTCATGTCCTGGAACAGATGCTGGTTAATCTGGCTGGTTAGGGGACTGGAGACGTGGCGCCTAGATGTCACGGCCACATGAGCCCTGTGGGGGCTGACCCAGAGGAGGAGGACTTTGGATCACAGGCAATGTGTAGCAAAATGGGTGGTTTTTACACACAGGTAACAGGAGAGGATGAGCAGGAGCAGCCAAACGAACTACAGGGCGATGAGGAAGACGAGGCAGAGCACCCAGAATCATCATGGCAGCATGCAGTGGAGACGGAGGCAGGAAGTTGCTCCAAGTCACTTTCACAAATGGCCCGATGCATGCTCACTTGCTTGTGTAGTGACATCCGAATTGTCACCATTCGGCAGAGGGATGACTTCTGACTCTCCACCTTGTTGGACACTCGCTACCGGTTCAAAATTGGAGGCCTTTTTTACACCCACTGAGAGTAAGGACAAACTGAACTACCATAGAGACATACTATGTAGTGAGTTGGCCGCTCCCTATCTACATCATCGTCCATCCACTCGCAGTTCTGATCGGAGGGGCCTCTGCGCTCACATTCCTCTGCCATGGCTGCTGTGGCAGGGTAAGGGGGTAAGATCAGTTCCAGCTCCATCAGCAGCAACTTGAGTCTAGAGTCACTGATAAGAAGGTTTCTTCACTCTACTAGTGAATAAACTACTCACCAGCAGCAGCAGCTAGACCTGGAGCAGAACCTGAACTAGCAGGTGGTGGCATACTTGGACAGTACCCTGCCAACCCACATTGACGACCTGCTGGACTACTGGGCAGCCAAACTGGATCTGTGGCCGCAGCTAGAAGAGTTTGCCCTGGAAAAGCTGTCCTGCCCGGCCAGTAGTGTGGCATCAAAGCGGGTGTTTAGTGCGGCGGGGGCCATATTTACTCCAAGAAGAACTCGCCTGTACACCCAAAATGTGGAGACACTGACCTTTGTCAAGATGAATCAGGCATGGATCAGCCAGGATTTCCACCCACCAATGACTAGATCATTTATGGTGCCACACCAACATTTTGACAGTAGAGCCCGGTTTGTTCTGGCTACCTGTCTCATCTACATTCTGATGCCAGGTCACTCTGTGGTCTTCTTATGCTGCTGCCACCTCCTCACTATGTCACCTTGCCACTCTGTGGTCTCAAGATGCTGCTGCCACCTTCACACTATGTCACCTTGCCACTCTGTGGTCTCCTGATGCTGCTGTCACCTTCAAACTATGTCACCTTGCCACTCAGTGTTCTCCTGATTCTGCTGCCACCGCCACACTGTCAGATTGCCACTTTGTCGACTTGTGATGCTGCTGCCAAAGATCTTGTCTGTGTAGCAGCTGTAAGGCTTTTATGGTCCCATCAGAATTGGCTTGTGATTTGGTAGCCAAAAGCAGGAGTGGGTATAAAACACAGAAGACATGCAAATATTCCATTCACATGTTAACTCTGTTTTGGATCCACTCCAGATTTTTTTGGCATTAGCAATACTGATGGATTACTGACCAAACGCTGACCGAGTGAAGGTGGATGCTCAACAGACTGGATCCATTTTTTAGGGGGGGTTATTGTTCTGATGGATCAGAGGAAGGGCAATGAATCAGTGACGTCAACACAAACTTACTGCTGACACCCTCTCTACTCTGTTAGGGGGCTCTACTTGTATAAGCGTTTAATAGAACAGGTTCTGTAGACATCTATGTGGAGTCAGCTGATGACGGTGTAAAAGGAGTGCACTTCTTCCTGACGCTAACATCGATCTGTAAGGCTGAGTTCATACTTTAATTATTTGGTCAGTTTTGGTCCTGTGTCTGTCCAAATAAGTGAAGTGTGCAAATTCTAAGAGCGACGCCTGTCATCTGCATGTCAACTGACTCACAGTATTATTTCACTACCATAGCAGACTCCCTATGCGGGTTACTGCAAGGCACAGTGTTCTACACCACTATAAAAGCTCTCTGCAGACAGGAAATAACCATTCTTTAACGTGATTCACTGCGAATAAATTTGCATTAAATTGAATTTTTTCGAAATATACGGCAAACTGGCTGAATTGAATTTTTTTTTAAATTCGCTCATCTCTAATATTCACACAAAATATATGTTATATGTATACTGTACGTCACATGATTAAGTGAAAAAATGTGAAAAAACCATAAACATCAAAAAAGAAAAATCATTGAATAAAAGTGAAAATTGTATATGAAAAATATATGTGAAAAAATAGATTATTATACTCATAAACCATGATCACCAAATAAATAAGTGAAAATACTGATGATGCACATCAAAAATGTATGTCATATAAAAAAATATTTTAAAATGAAAATAAATGACAAAAAGTGTTCATAAATATATGAAAATATTGAATATAGATATGTAACTGTGTACATAAATAAAAAAAATTGTGGGGGGAAAAATTTATAATGTTACACCAAATATCTGCAATATACACCCTAAATAAATAGATATGTATAGATGTCCGTATCTGCCATAATAAGCTTGCTCTGGTAGAAGATGTAATCAGAAACAACCCAACTCTCAAACTATATAGAGATGGGCAATAAAGAATCTACAAAAAGAAAAATGATCTAGTTAAAACACATAAACAAGGACAAAAAAAACAAGATATATGGATGTTAAAAATAGACAATCAAATAAAATAGAATGGTTTAACCTCAGAGGAATGGATCGAAACTCATAACATCATTTAAGCCTTTGTGTTGCATTGTGTCTAACGTCTAAATCCACTTTGTCTCACGTTGTGCAAAATATTTCATGACCTCACCACCCCGCATACCCAAATCAACATGGTCAATGCCCCGAACCATCAACAAAGTAGAAGCACACTCATGGTGTGTTTTAAAATGCTTTGGAATCGGTTTAAGATTAACCAGATCATCATTTTCTCTCGTCTTCATTATATCGCGAACATGTTCTCTAACGCATCTTAAATTCTCTAGTAGTCAGTAGTGTTGAGCGCGAATATTCGAATTGCGAATTTTTATCGCGAATATCGCAACTTCGAGAATTCGTGAATATTTAGAATATGATGCTATATATTCGCTAATTCGAATATTCGTCATTTTCCAATATCTGAAAAGCGAAAACAGGACTTGTCCCTGCTTCCTTCTTGTGGGCCAATGAGTCAAGTTAAGCAGGAAGGAATTATGTTTTCATTGTAAATGGGAATCCATCAACTCAACTCTGACGTTAATTCTCAATGCGCGCATATGTTCGCATCGCGAATTAAACTTGGATCTGAGTTCCAATCCTCATGGTTGTTGCTAGAAGATGATTGAGAATATAGCGCTATATCCTCAATCTTCGTCAATTATAGCAATGCAACCGTTAAGAGCTCAAATATACTCGCATCGCGAATGAAACTTTGAGCTGAGCTCCTAATGGTTGGTTGAACTTGCTACTTGCTGGGATATAACGAAGATTGTGAATATAGTGCTATATTCGTGAATTCGTTATAATCGTAATATTCTAGTAAGCCATTGCCAACCATTTAGGAACCCAGCTCTAAGTTGAATTCGCTATGCGAGCATTACAGGTTATATTAATCGCAATGCGAATTCTACTTAGATCTTATGACCTAGACGACCAAGACAACCCATGAAATGAACCTAATAGTATATTTCCCTCATGCGGTGCGATTCACGCGCATAGGTGATTGCCGATTTTTCGCATGATGCAAAATACAGTTTACTACAAGAAGAGGCAGATTATAGATCACAGTAACAATTCTCATAACTGATTTACAATTGTCCTCTGTATGTAAGATAGTTTGTGTAGTGCGAAAAAACGGCAATTACATATGCGCGTGAATCGCACAGCATTAGAGTATGATATTGTGTTCATTCAATGGGTTATCTTGGTCTACTCGAATAGACGAATATTGCGAATATAGCACTACATTCGCTATCTTCTCTATATTCGACCCAACAAGCCAACCTAATAGTATAAACAAGCCAACCTAATAGTATACTGCCCTTATGCTGTGCGATTCACGCGCATATGTAATTGTCGATTTTTCGCACTACACAAACTATCTTACATACAGAGGACAATTAGAAATCAGTTATGAGAATTGTTACTGTGATCTATAATCTGCCTCTTCTTGTAGTAAACTGTATTTTACATCATGCGAAAAATCGGCAATCACCTATGCGCGTGAATCGCACCACATGAGGGAAATATACTATTAGGTTCATTTCATGGGTTGTCTTGGTTGGTCTACTCGAATAGACGAACATTGCGAATATAGCACTACATTCGCTATTTTCTTTATCTTCGTCTATTCGACCCAGCAGGCCAACCTAATAGTATACTGGCATTGTGCGATCCGATTCATGCGCATATGTAATTGCCGATTTTTCGCATACCGTAAAATACAGTTTCCTACATAAAGAATTAAAGAGGCAAATTATACATCACAGACTGTGATGTATAATTTGCCTCTTTATGTAGGAAACTGTATTTTACATCATGCGAAAATTCGGCAATTACATATGCGCGTGAATCGCACCGCACAAGGGCAATATGATATTGTGTTCATTCAATGGGTTGGTTGGTCTACTTGAATAGACGAATATTGCGAATATAGTAGCATATTCGCTATCTTCTCTATATTCGCCCCAACAAGCCAACCTAATAGTATACTGCCCTTATGCGATCCGATTCACGCGCATATGTAATTTCCGAATTTTCGCATGACATAAAATACAGTAAAGAGGAAAATTATACATCAGTATTCAGTAATTAGAGTCATTTAGAATGCAATATTTGCATTTTTGTAACTGCTTAGGGGCATCAAGCTATTTTCATACAGGTTTTGTTTGTTTGAATTTTCGAATATGTAGAATATAGTGATATATTCTCCATGCGATTTTTTTTTTTTTTTTTTTCTCTACAATGTATGTGGTGACTCATCATTATCATTTTCCCTCCCTTCTCCTAGCTTGAATAGCCAATGAGAAGGCTTTGTCATAACTTAGCAACATCCCTAGCAACCAATAGGAAACTAGACTACCCCTTCACTATATAAGTGACTGACATCACCCAGCAGCCATTTTGTGGTGTTGGATTTGTTGGAGCTTGGAGCTGTGTTATTTTGTCTGCTGTGCGTTTTATATAATCTTGATTTAATTTATAATATTCTAGTTAGTTAGTTTCAAGTAGTGATTAGGGAATAGTGTAGTTTAGTTTTATAGCTGATAGGGTCGAAATAATTTGAGATAGTTTAGTAGTTTAGTAGAGTTAGGAGAAAAATATAGTTAGTGTTAGGGCCTAGTGTAGCAGATAGGGTTCAGTGCAGGGTTAAGTGTAGGGCATTGAGTTAGGTAGGTAGCTGTTAGATAGATAGATAGATAGATAGATAGATAGATAGATAGATAGATAGATAGATAGTGCTTGATAGTTTAGGTTAGGTATTAGGGCTACAGTTAGGGAATACTAAAGTTTAGATTTTTCAGGGCAGGGTGTAGTTTAGGTTAGTTACTTAAATAGTATAGTGTAGGGTCTATCTGTCTGTTTTGTCTGTCAGTTAGTGTCCGTCCAGTTAGTGTATTAGTTTTTTTTTTTTTCCATTGTTTGTTAATTTTAAAAAGTGTTTTAGTCTAAGTTAGTGTCTGTGTTTAGTTTAAGAAAAAAAAAAAAATTAAGTTTTATATGTTCTTTGTTTAGTCTAGTTCTGTCTGTCCTCCGTTAAAGAAAAAAACTTTTTTTTTGTCTGTGTGTCAGTTAGTGTCTGTCTTAGGTTTAAAAACAAAAAACTTCAAAAAAAAGGTTATAGGTTTACGTGTTTAGTGTAGTTTTTCTGTCTTACGTTAAAAAACCCCGTCTTGTAGTCTCTGTGTGTCAGTTACTGTTTGTGTCAGGTTAAATATTGAGTGTACGTTTTAAGTGTTTTGCATTTAGTGTAGTTTTGTTAGTCATCCATTAAGAAAAAACGTTTTTAGTCTCTGTGTCAGTTAGTGTCTGTCTTAGGTAAAAAAAAAAAAAAGTTTTAAAGTTTTACGTTTTTTGTGTTTAGTGTAGTTTTGTCAGTCCTCCGTTAAAAAAAAAAAAAAAAAAATTTGTGTCTGTTAGTTTAGTCTTAGTTTTGATAGTTTTACGTGTTTAGTGTCGTGTGTTACAGTTTTCGTCCTTTCTTTTTTCACCCATCGTCCCCACCCCAATAAAGTTTTCCCCTAATCCCCAGTATGAGTGCAGGCAGTCGTGGGCGTGGTCGGGGTAACAGGGGAGTTGGTTCCCGCGCTGGACCACTCCCAGCACGGGGCCGCTCATCAAGCCACTGACAGGCAGGCGCAGGTGGCAGGGGTGTCCGCCTGATCCGTGACTTTTTCACAAGTGGCAGCCGGCCCATAACTTCCCAGGATGCAGAGGCTGTCTTGGCTCTCGTGGCCGATTTGAGTGCCACGGAGTCCTCTGCCCCGGCTGCCAGCAACTGCAGCACACCGCCTCCTGTAGAACCAACCCCCAGCTCCCAAGAATTGTCCCCTCTCATGTTTGAAGACTTTGAGACTGAGAGGGACATCTTGGGGAAGGCAATGCAGGAGGCGGAAATACTGTTCAGCCCTGCGGATGGGCAGGACCTGTTGGAAGGGATTGGGGAGGAGGGGCCTATAAATCCCCCTATGAGATCCCTTCCAACTGGTGCAGGTGGTGTTAGCCACACAACCCCTGCACCTATTCAGACCCAGGCGCCAGCAAGGGGACAGCGGAGCCCGGTCAGGGGCTCCATGTCAGCTGTTCCCGTCAGTCCACCACAGGTTGGCCTTGGGTCTGACATATCAGGGGTGAAGAGGAGGGTGACCCGAATGGGTGCCACCTCCTTTGTCAGGTGACGGCAGCACCGATGAAGGTAGGCACCCGAGGCAAATGGTGCGCCAGGTCACCAGGGAGCCCAGTGTCAGGGGCTCCACTGGTAATGGCAGCAGGAGTAGGCAGCAGCAGCCAGCTCCACCTGTGCAGCACCGAGCCCGAACAGGCGCAAGCCAGCACCACTCCCTCTGACAGGAGGTCGGTGCGGAAGTCGCCTGTTTGGGCTTACTTCACCCTGGCAGCAGATGATGTCACAGTTGGCATTTGTAAGCTGTGCAATGCCAGGGTGAGGAGAGGGAGATCTATGGCTCGGCTGGGTACCACGGCCCTCAACCAGCACATCCGAGTCAACCACTGGCGGGAGTGGGAACAGATGCGGGGTGGTCAAAGCAGCAGCGCCACCAGCAGTGTGCGGGAGACAGCAGCTCCTGCCACTGTACTGCAGCCACCCCAAACCGTTCCAGCAACTCATTCCCACTCCCCCGCTCCCTCTAATAGAGGTACTGGTACCGGCAGCCATACCTTTGCCTCCACTGCACCCTCCTCTGCCGTCCGGCGCCAGCCATCTATTCCAGATGCTTTTGAACGCACCGCGCCCTACGCCCCCGGGGACCGTCGCGTGCGTTCACTCAATGGGCTCCTGGCAAGCAGGCCCAACCCAGATGGCGTGTCCCCAGCCGCCATTACTTTGCCAGGACCGGCGTCCCTGCCCTTCACCAGCACATTGTGCGGAATGTATCCCTGTCGCTGGATCATGCTGTCAGCGACAGGGTGCATCTCACAATGGATGCCTGGACCAGCAGGCATGGGCAAGGACGCTATATAAGCTTCACAGCCCATTGGGTGTCTCTCCGAGGCGCCGGGGAGGGATTGGCGGCATCTGATTTTGTGGTGCCGCCCCGGGGTGTCTAGGGGAGAACTGCTGCTCTCCCGCAAGCCACTGTCTCCACAGCTGCTGAGCCCCCAGCAAGCGTCCCCGTTGCTACGCAAGTGTGGGGCACGTCCGCTGCCAGGCCGTGCTCCAGCTTGTGAGCTTAGGGGACCGGAGACACACTGGACCTGATGTTCTGTCCGCACTACAGGCTCAGGTTCAGAAGTGGCTGACACCTCGAAGGCTCCAAGCAGGTATGGTTGTCTGTGACAACGGCAGCAACCTACTCGCCGCCCTTCATGCTGGCAGTCTGACCCACGTGCCCTGCATGGCACATGTCCTCAACCTAGTGGTACAGAAGTTCCTTCGTACGTACCCAGGGTTGAGTGACATTGTGCTGAGGGTACGTAGGATTGCCAGCCACTTCAGATGCTCCCCAACTGCCGCCGCGTCCCTGTCCAAACTACAGAGGGACAACAGCCTGCCCCACCACAGGCTGATTGTGGACAGTGTGACGCGGTGGAACTCCACCCTCCACATGCTGGAGAGGTTGTGGGAGCAACGACGGGCGGTGAGGGAATACCTGCTGGACCTAGGCACTTCAGGACCATCACACCCACTCCCCTACATCACCAATGCGGAGTGGGGGCAGATACAGCAGGTCTGCCACGTGCTGGCCCCATTCGAGCAGGCGACAAAGATGGTCAGCGCTGAGCATGTCGGTCTGAATGACGTGCTCCCCCTAGTGTTCCTGCTGGACAGGACACTAGATCGCCTGCTCGAAGCTGGGGAGAGTGCCTTGGTGGAGCAAGATGAGGCGGCCTTGCTCCACCAGGCCCAGGACGAGGAGGAGGAGGAGGAGGAATCAGTGTACATCCAGGAGTCTGGGCCTGGTCAGGAGGGAGAGCCGGTGCTGGGGGCACCGTTAGTCCGGGGGTGGGGCATCTCCGACCGGGAGCAGCAGCATGAGCAGCAGGAGGACCAAGAGGTCATGGTCCCGGGCAGTCATGAAGAGTCACAGCGGGCTGTGCTCTTCCCCATGGCTGCCCATATGCTGCGATGCCTCCGGAGGGACCCCCGGATCAAAAATTTTAAGGAGAGGGAAGACATTTGGTTGGCCACCCTTTTAGACCCTCGCTGCAAGGGGAAACTGGAGCAGTTCATCCCAGCCAGCCGGGGGCAGGCCCGTCTCGAAAAATTGCGGGCCTGTCTTATCCACCGGCTGGAAGAGGCAAACCCTCGGCCTGAAGCTCCAGTTCTCCCCGCCCATCTCACCCAGCAGGTGGCTAGCACTAGCAGCACCACCAGCACCAGCCGAGCAGGTGACCTTCTGGGTGAGATGAGGCTCTTCTACCAGTCTGCGCGACCCAGTACCAGCAGCAGCAGCATCAGTCACCACCAGCGGCTGGCCCGCATGGTGGCAGACTACATGGGGTCGGTCGGTGCTTCTGACAGCATGACCACCGACGACCCCATGGAGTACTGGGTTGCCAGGCTGGACACCTGCCGTGAGCTCGCTCAGTATGCGCTGGAGTTACTATCTTGCCCTCCCTCCAGCGTACTGTCTGAGCGGGCATTCAGCGCGGCAGGTGGGGTGGTCACGGACAAGCGGACCCGTCTGTCCACAGACTCCGTGGACAGACTCACATTCATTAAGATGAATGAGTCCTGGATCGGCAGTGACTTCATGGCCCCCGCTGTCGGTTCAGGGCGCTGAAGGGTCCCTTGTCCATCCCTCTCCTTTGCTCTCCCTCCCAAATTCCGTTGTTTTTAATTGTTCCCTCTGTTTTTAACTTTATATGAATTACTTTTTTAGTTATTTATTGATATTTATTTGATCGATATTTTTTGTCTAGTTTGTATCATGTATATATTAATTTAATTTTTTAATTATGAATTTGTTTTGAACATGTTGAGTTACATTTGGGCCATTAAACATAATGTCTGCTGTTGGCTGTGCTGCTGAATTTGGCCAAGCTACATGTGGCCATGATAATAGACCACTTCTGAAATCCTGGTTGGGAACTGAGAACATGACCTAGCAGCCAATCCTTTACAGCTTTACAGTTTAAACACTCCCCTACGAAATTCTCCCCTCTGCCTGTGATAAAATTACTTTACACAATGGGTTGATGTAATTATCAATCACAGGCAGGAGAATACATAGTTTTAAACAATGTCTTCTGTCCTGGAGACAACAGAGGAGTCATTCAATTATCTCTCAGGACAAAGGGAAATCGCCAATACACATGTGGGGACAATAGGACAGACATCACTATTCAATATACAATGTCCCACCCTTTACAGTACACACAGACATTTAACATATCCCCAGATGGCTTGGATCTGAGCGCTCAATATATCCAAACAGCGCTCAGATGCCACAAACACAGTCAAATCACCATGTGGTTTAATTTTAGCATGGGCTGATGAGAGAGGCCATAATCCTGGGTCAAGATCAAGAAGCTGGCAACAAGGCTTCTCAAGCACCCATTGGCCTGGTTGGTTCCGCCACACTGCCGTTGATCCCACTGCCGTTGATGCTGCTGCATGTCATGAAAAAGTTGACTTACATTTGATCCTTTTAACATAACGTCTGCTGCTGCCTGTGAAGCCGAATCGGGCCTAGCTAAATGTTGGCCTGATAATACACCACTCCCTAAATCCTGCCGTTGATGCTGCTGCATGTCATGAAAAATTTGACTTACATTTGATCCATTTAACATAACGTCTGCTGCTGCCTCTGAAGCCTAATCGTGCCTAGCTACATGTTGGCCTGATAATACACCACTCCCTAAATCCTGCCATGGATGCTGCTGCATGTCATGAAAAATTTGACTTACATTTGATCCTTTTAACATAACGTCTTCTGCTGCCTGTGAAGCCGAATCGGGCCTAGCTACATGTTGGCGTGATAATACAACACTCCCTAAATCTCGCCGTTGATGCTGCTGCATGTCATGAAAAATTTGACTTACATTTGATCCTTTTAACATAACGTCTTCTGCTGCCTGTGAAGCCGAATCGGGCCTAGCTACATGTTGGCATGATAATACACCACTCCCTAAATCCTGCCGTTGATGCTGCTGCATGTCATGAAAAATTTGACTTACATTTGATCCATTTAACATAACGTCTGCTGCTGCCTCTGAAGCCGAATCGGGCCTAGCTACATGTTGGCATGATAATACAACACTCCCTAAATCCTGCCGTTGATGCTGCTGCATGTCATGAAAAATTTGACTTACATTTGATCCTTTTAACATAACGTCTTCTGCTGCCTGTGAAGCCGAATCGGGCCTAGCTACATGTTGGCCTGATAATACACCACTCCCTAAATCCTGCCGTTGATGCTGCTGCATGTCATGAAAAATTTGACTTACATTTGATCCATTTAACATAACGTCTGCTGCTGCCTCTGAAGCCGAATCGGGCCTAGCTACATGTTGCTCACAGAAAAAAGATGCACCACATGGATAAGCACCTGACAACACTGGCTAATCCCTCACTCTGGTGTTAAAAGCTGAGAGATTCGCCAATATTTCCAATCAGGAACATATCGGAGCCCCTTTAGGCACCACTACACGGTATCTCAGCATGACATGGGGTCCTACCACTAGACTACCTATGGTGTGTGAACAAGGTCTGAACAGGTATTAAGTAGCCTACAGCCCCATCCCACTCACCTGCACTGCAGGACCAACAATGCAATGGGGAACACATGAGGCCGCAAGCTACACCTACAACAGACCATGTGACACCGGCTTCCAGGTGCAACAGAATGTTTACAAGCCATATGCAATGGCACATTCAATACATATAAAACAAGAATCACAAAAATAAACGTGGCCTAAATGGGTGGGACTGCTCCAGACCCCAAACACTGTGGCGTGTTTCTAACTGGGGGCAGTTCTTCCGCATGTGGTTCGCAGCGAACGGCTATCCCCAGCAAAAATTGCATACAATGGAGGATGCCGCGCGAACCACAAGCACCACACAAACATCCTACACAAAATAAAACATGTGCGGATGAAAATATATAAACACATAACTCACAGAAAAAGATGCACCACATGGATAAGCAACTGACAACACTGGCTAATCCCTCACTCTGGTGTTAAAAGCTGAGAGATTCGCCAATATTTCCAATCAGGAACATATCGGAGCCCCTTTAGGCACCACTACACGGTATCTCAGCATGACATGGGGTCCTACCACTAGACTACCTATGGTGTGTGAACAAGGTCTGAACAGGTATTAGCAGCCTACAGCCCCATCCCACTCACCTGCACTGCAGGACCAACAATGCAATGGGGAACACATGAGGCCGCAAGCTACACCTACAACAGACCATGTGACACCGGCTTCCAGGTGCAACAGAATGTTTACAAGCCATATGCAATGGCACATTCAATACATATAAAACAAGAATCACAAAATAAACGTGGCCTAAATGGGTGGGACTGCTCCAGACCCCAAACACTGTGGCGTGTTTCTAACTGGGGGCAGTTCTTCCGCATGTGGTTCGCAGCGAACGGCTATCCCCAGCAAAAATTGCATACAATGGAGGATGCCGGCGCGAACCACAAGCACCACACAAACATCCTACACAAAATAAAACATGTGCGGATGAAAATATATAAACACATAACTCACAGAAAAAGATGCACCACATGGATAAGCAACTGACAACACTGGCTAATCCCTCACTCTGGTGTTAAAAGCTGAGAGATTCGCCAATATTTCCAATCAGGAACATATCGGAGCCCCTTTAGGCACCACTACACGGTATCTCAGCATGACATGGGGTCCTACCACTAGACTACCTATGGTGTGTGAACAAGGTCTGAACAGGTATTAAGTAGCCTACAGCCCCATCCCACTCACCTGCACTGCAGGACCAACAATGCAATGGGGAACACATGAGGCCGCAAGCTACACCTACAACAGACCATGTGACACCGGCTTCCAGGTGCAACAGAATGTTTACAAGCCATATGCAATGGCACATTCAATACATATAAAACAAGAATCACAAAAATAAACGTGGCCTAAATGGGTGGGACTGCTCCAGACCCCAAACACTGTGGCGTGTTTCTAACTGGGGGCAGTTCTTCCGCATGTGGTTCGCAGCGAACGGCTATCCCCAGCAAAATTGCATACAATGGAGGATGCCGGCGCGAACCACAAGCACCACACAAACATCCTACACAAAATAAAACATGTGCGGATGAAAATATATAAACACATAACTCACAGAAAAAAGATGCACCACATGGATAAGCAACTGACAACACTGGCTAATCCCTCACTCTGGTGTTAAAAGCTGAGAGATTCGCCAATATTTCCAATCAGGAACATATCGGAGCCCCTTTAGGCACCACTACACGGTATCTCAGCATGACATGGGGTCCTACCACTAGACTACCTATGGTGTGTGAACAAGGTCTGAACAGGTATTAAGTAGCCTACAGCCCCATCCCACTCACCTGCACTGCAGGACCAACAATGCAATGGGGAACACATGAGGCCGCAAGCTACACCTACAACAGACCATGTGACACCGGCTTCCAGGTGCAACAGAATGTTTACAAGCCATATGCAATGGCACATTCAATACATATAAAACAAGAATCACAAAAATAAACGTGGCCTAAATGGGTGGGACTGCTCCAGACCCCAAACACTGTGGCGTGTTTCTAACTGGGGGCAGTTCCTCCGCATGTGGTTCGCAGCGAACGGCTATCCCCAGCAAAAATTGCATACAATGGAGGATGCCGGCGCGAACCACAAGCACCACACAAACATCCTACACAAAATAAAACATGTGCGGATGAAAATATATAAACACATAACTCACAGAAAAAGATGCACCACATGGATAAGCAACTGACAACACTGGCTAATCCCTCACTCTGGTGTTAAAAGCTGAGAGATTCGCCAATATTTCCAATCAGGAACATATCGGAGCCCCTTTAGGCACCACTACACGGTATCTCAGCATGACATGGGGTCCTACCACTAGACTACCTATGGTGTGTGAACAAGGTCTGAACAGGTATTAAGTAGCCTACAGCCCCATCCCACTCACCTGCACTGCAGGACCAACAATGCAATGGGGAACACATGAGGCCGCAAGCTACACCTACAACAGACCATGTGACACCGGCTTCCAGGTGCAACAGAATGTTTACAAGCCATATGCAATGGCACATTCAATACATATAAAACAAGAATCACAAAATAAACGTGGCCTAAATGGGTGGGACTGCTCCAGACCCCAAACACTGTGGCGTGTTTCTAACTGGGGGGGCAGTTCCTCCGCATGTGGTTCGCAGCGAACGGCTATCCCCAGCAAAAATTGCATACAATGGAGGATGCCGGCGCGAACCACAAGCACCACACAAACATCCTACACAAAATAAAACATGTGCGGATGAAAATATATAAACACATAACTCACAGAAAAAAGATGCACCACATGGATAAGCACCTGACACCATTGGTAGTCTAGTGGTAGGACCCCATGTCATGCTGAGATACCGTGTAGTGGTGCCTAAAGGGGCTCCGATATGTTCCTGATTGGAAATATTGGCGAATCTCTCAGCTTTTAACACCAGAGTGAGGGATTAGCCAGTGTTGTCAGGTGCTTATCCATGTGGTGCATCTTTTTTCTGTGAGTTATGTGTTTATATATTTTCATCCGCACATGTTTTATTTTGTGTAGGATGTTTGTGTGGTGCTTGTGGTTCGCGCCGGCATCCTCCATTGTATGCAATTTTTGCTGGGGATAGCCGTTCGCTGCGAACCACATGCGGAGGAACTGCCCCCCCAGTTAGAAACACGCCACAGTGTTTGGGGTCTGGAGCAGTCCCACCCATTTAGGCCACGTTTATTGCCTGATAATACAACACTCCCTAAATCCTGCCGTTGATGCTGCTGCTGCAATTCATGAAAATTTTTAGTGACATTTGATCGCACAGGGAATAATCATAGAGTCCAGACCTTCACACTTTTTTTAAAGTAAAATTTCGATTGGGTTATTTAATTTTGTATTATAAACTGGAAGTGTGCTTACCTGCCAGTGCCTGGCGTTATTCCGCCTAGTTACAAATGGAAACTTATGAGTCAGCATTCTAGTACTGTGTTAACTCTAGATGCTGTATGTCCTGATAGTGTGTAGACAACCATCATGGACCTGATTTTATCTTTTGCACTTTAACAAGTATAGAATTATGAATTCTCTTAACCTGGTTTGCATGTTTCAGTATTCTCGCATGTGCTCAGCTTCTTTATGTATTGTCAATATTTCGACATAAAAATATTAAATTAAATAATCTTTTTAAAAAGACATTTCATCTAGCGTTGTTTGGCTTCATTCACAAAATGAAATGTTTTTACTTTATTTTGTTATTTTTATTTTAAATTAAGTGTGGTTTGGGGTGGCTATGTTGTGGTTCACGCTTTAGCACGGTGTGGACCGCATGTGGCCTTCCCTTGTCAAAAGGTCTTGTGCAGTTGGCATTGTACAGGACTGATTGATGAACCTACGAAAATTTATATATTTTATTTTTATTTTATTTTTTTTGTTGTCACACGGATTTAGGATCCAACACGGTGTTGTCTGTCGTTCTGGGAGGGATGGCTGACTTCCGTGTTGACCTCTCTACATGGTTGGGTGTGACTGGCGTTATACTCATCCGTGTGGAAATCCGGTTTTGTGAATGGAGCCATGTAGCAACATGTAAATATGTATAGTTACTTTTCTTGTTTATGTCACTTATTGGCAATTATGTAATAAGGATTTGCACATGCTAATTATATATAACCACTGCTTTAAGATTTTAAGTATAAACTGTGCACTATATGATGTTCTTGGAGACATGTCACCGGTTAGAGAATTCATATAATCATAGTCATGTAATCAATCATATGTTTCTATGTGTACGGCGGAAGCAATGCTACAACATGCAAATTATTATAAAATTGGACGCTATCGAAGATCCATGCTGGTTAGTTCTTACCCCTACCATTTTATTGTTCCAACATTGTTCCTTTTTTTTTTTGTTTTATATTTCTGATAATAAGATTGTAAAGAAATTTTTGAATAAGTAAAAGTTTATAATTTTGCTAATTTTATAAATCAAACAAGGTTTTTTGTAGGTATTATTACTCTGTTCAAGTTTTGTATTTTAGTAGTTAATTGTTTGATGAAAAATACATTTATTATTCACGATAATTTGAAATTTATCTTACTACATAAAATAATTTAGTTACTAGGGAAATTAACCAAAAATTTATTTTGAATGTAACTCTGGACTATTAGAATGCTTTGCTTTGTACTTAATATTTAATACACAACCATTACCAATGACTACTACTATCGTGATCCATTTGAGTTATGTGTAGGCCTCATACTACCCTATTTCTATATACCTGCGGATGCTGTATGTCAGGATACTGATTAGTTTGGGAATGTACTCTATGGGCCTTCACTAAAAAATAAATGTTGAACCATTGTAATGAAAACTTTAAAGTTTTTTAATAAAAATAAAATAAAATAAACTATATAATTACAAAAAAATAAAATAAAACTATTTCAAAAGATGTAATTAGGGCAATGCCCTCATATCTTTAACCATCTTCTGCAAATCCCCCACGCCCTTGGCGTTCTTCTCCTCCATTTTTCTCAGGCCATTTGAGAACTGGAGCTTCATCTCCCGCATCTTCCGGAGATGATGCTCCCGGAAGGCCTTCATTTCAGCCTGTTGCTCCATACGGATTTTCTGGATTTTTAAATCCATTTGTTTTAATACTGTAAAAAAATAAAAACAATAAATAAAATAGACGGTGTCGTTTCTGAAGAAACCACATGATGTTGGCTTAAAAATCTGATTGGCTGTTGGTGGCTCCACCCACTTTTTTGAATTTTAATCCCAGTCCTCCAGTGACCAACTTTGCAAAGTTTGAAGACTGTCTAAGAGCAGCGGCAGTTTGATTTCCCACCTTTAAACAAATGCCTGAAATTTGATTGGGCAGTGTAGACTCCACCCACTTTTTTATAAATTTTAATCCCAGTCACCTAGTAACCCACAGTGCCAAGTTTGGGGACCCTGGCTTAAATATCGTGGGAATGACAGCTTTTTGAAAATTTGTTTGGTTGTTTGTGGCTCTGCCCACTTTTTAATGTCCCCCAAATTTGACACAGATTTTCAGGGTGACCCCATGAATAAGTGACACAAGTTTGGTGACTTTAACTTGAAAGCTGAAGGAGTGACAAAACCTAATAGTTTTCCTATGAAAGTCGATTGGACAAACTGGGGTCTCCGGGGGGGCGCTCCAGGGGCCCGGACGGGGGGATCGGTTAACAAAGCACAAGCAAAGTTTGTTAATTGTACTCCTAAAACTGTGGGAGGAGTAGCGTATAGAAAATAGCTAAAATTTCATTGGCCAATGGTATCTCCGCCTCCCCCCCAAAATATACCCGTTTATTTGGGTTGACAACAACAATATCTGGTCTGAGTTTGGGGAATAATCATGGCTGCTCGGTATGTCTCAATGTGAATGTGGGAATGTATACCTCGGTGAATCAGTACACCTGTAACTATCGGTTTCAGGGAGGTTTTCTTTAGAAATTATTTTGGGCCTGGGTTTTAATAGTCAGAGATATTGGGTGGGACAGGTCACACCCGTACTACATCTTGCGGTTTTCATAACATTGTGGTTAAAAAGGCTGGTAAAGTACAGTTTGGCTAGGCGATTGGAACGCAGAACAATCCTAGAGGGGAACCAGACCTCTGGAAGACTGTAAAGAGGGTTGAGATAGTACTTCTTTGTTATCCCACTTGTACCGAACTGTAAGTGTGGGACTATAGGTTCTCCGATATGTGTGGGCTCAAGAAAGATTATTAGTAAAGCTTTAACATGCTTATTGTTAGCTCCAAAAAGTGTGTCTATGGTGAAGACTAAACTGACACGTGTGTGTGAACAGTGAGTGAGTGAAAACAGCCACAGCACATACTTACTCTCCTTGTGGGGGTGGTGATAAGCTCCTCCTCTTCTTCCTCCTCCTCCTCGTCCCCGTTATCAGCCACTTGAGGGGGTGAGGTGGGTTGGGGTGAGGGTCCACCCTCCGCTCCTGCCTCTGACTCCTCTGGGGGCTAGGGGCATGAAGATGCCCTGAGGGTCCGGCCTCCTCCTCCTCCTCCTCTGACGCAGACACCTCCCACACCTGCTGCTGTCTGCGAGGCCTGCGCCTGACTGCAGGCAAAGGAACACCTATAATAACAAATTTTACTACTTTTAGAAAAAAATCTAAAAACAAAAATGTACAGATGCTTTACATTACTTTTGTATCTTTATTCCAACACTCAGTAATCATTATACCTGGGCATGTCTCGTCCCGTATTTCGCGGATTCTTTCCGCGTGCCTCCGTTTTTAAATCTGACCATTTTTTAAAATGGCCAGACGCAGGTGCTTTTTTCCAAACTCCGTCCAGAGCTCATAGGCGAGCCTGCGCACAATGGCCGCCTTCTCTTCATGGGAGCGGGTGAGGTCATACCCCTTCTCCAACATGCGCTGCAGTATAAAAAAAGCATATAATCAGATTTTATAACGGTAACTTTAAATCTAATATTTCACTTTCAAACACTAATCATTTTTGGTTTGGTGGTTGAGATGATGAATAAATGTTGGTGACTATGGCTAAGGCAGCGCACGGCGAGAGTTTCCCGGGCTTAAACTATGACATGCAGATCTTTCAGTTAGACTGTCTCTCGCCGTGCGCTGCATTGCTGCTGCTGTACCGCCGCCCGCCACCATTATAGTCAATAGGGACGAAGCGTGGGAGAAGTAGCGGCAGTACGGATCCGACAGGCTGTTCATCCCCTAGAATAGTCAGATGTACTCCCTGCCGCTAATGTGAAAGTCGCCTAATCTTATTTTTTTAAATTTGGGATTGTGTTGAAATTGTTTGTGTGTGTAGTATGAGATATTGGATATTGGCCATCTGAGGAGAGATGTACCCGTCTAGTGAAGTGACGGTACGGGGTGTAAGGCTGGTTCGCCTCCCGTGGTGCACCCTGGGTAACGCTAAATGAACCAGCAAATACTGAATGTCAAACATTACTTCTCCTGGCCAACGGGACACTTATTAGAATCTATATACTAGGCATCCTCAAACTGCGGCCCTCCAGGAAACTGCGGCCCTCCAGGAAACTGCGGCCCTCCAGGAAACTGCGGCCCTCCAGCAAACTGCGGCCCTCCTGCAAACTTCGGCCCTCCTGCTTTTTCCAAACTAAAAATCACAACATTCCATGACATCCTACAGCTATCATCCTATAGTGGGGCATCATGGGAGTTGTAGTTTTACAACAGCTGGAGGGCCTCAGTTTGAGAATGCCTGCTATAGACTGTGTATGTGTGTGTGTGTGTGGGGGTGGGGGGTGGTCAGAGGTGGTGTGGGTTTGAGGGGGGTCTGGTGGTATGTAGTGGTGGGTATATTGTGTGAGGCGGAAGATTAGATGTGCAATGTGAATCATATCTAGATTTATCTGCTATCCTTTTTTTTTAACCATTAGAAAACGTGGTGTGGTGTTTAACAAGCAGGATATGCTCGAACCCACATGCGGTCGTGCATATATATATAGGGAGCACATCCTGCACTTGTAGTCCGTTGCTGATGGCGATCAACAGCAAAAATGCATACAATGGAAGATGCCAGCAATGGACTACAAGTACCACAATGACCATCCTACATACGATAACGATAATGTGGAGAACAATCAAAACATAACCATAGCAAAGACTGGCTGGCATCTTCCACTGTATGTATTTTTTTGCTGTTGCTTGCCATCAGCAACGGATTTCCGGCATCAGGATCCAATGGGCACCCGTAGAAGGCAGGTCCCGATGCCATGCAAGGCATTGGGCAGCCTCTGCACGGCATCAGTCTGCCTTCTCACACATCGCGTCCCCGTCACAGCAGCACGGGGACCCGATGCGCCGCTCACTAACCGCAAAACACTTTTATGTTGCAGTCAGCGCTGACCGCGACATAGAAGGGTATTACCGCCAGCATCGCTGTAAACAGCGATGCCGGGCGGATACAGCAGGGGCCTGGCTATCAGGGACTGCCGTACTCCTGCAGTGATTGGTCAGGCGCAGCTCCTGCACCCGCCCGATCATCTAGCCGTGCATGCACAGCGTTTTGCGTTAAGGGTTAATGACAGTGAACTCCACAATGCCCGCCCCTTTAATAGTGGCCCCTGCCCCCATGCATGTAGCAGTGTAGTTTTATCGTCATACATGATATAAATGAACATTTAAGGACCTGAAAACTATTGAAACCTGTGATCACTTGTTATGGCAACCTGGGGACATGCGAGCTTCTATTGGCTGATAAGGGACATGTGACGTGTGGATGGCAGTTGGGGGCTTGTTTTTGCTAATGCAGGTCATTTTTGGGGGAATATCTCAGAAATAATATTTCCTATAGAGCTGAGCCCCGGTCTAAAACCTTCCCAGACACCTGATGTACTCGTCTGCCAAACTTAGTGAAGATTGGTCCAGTCATTTCGTCGGCCATAAATAACAGACAGAAACTCATTTTTATATATATAAGAGATCAGTAGATATTAATGATTTGGGGCAATAAGTATTGTTTTTGAATGCCAACAATACTTGTTTCCACAAATCATTTCTATGTAAGCACTGCAGTAAGCAAACTATGTGAGATGAGATTTTATATGTATTGCAAAAATGTGAGAATGTTTTATCTCCATAAACATACATTTGAATGTTACAAGCGTGTGACATGTACTTATAGCTGTAATGTAATGTTCAATCACTTACTGTAATCAGGATATCCTCCTCCTCTCTTGTAAAATTGCTGCCCACCATCTTGATTCGCATAGATCGCATGCACAACAAGAAAACGTGTTGGAACTGCTCCCAGGAAGAAGCCACGCCTGTATGTGCGCGCGTGCACGAACATGCGCATAACACGCGCACAAAAAAGCGCACGAACACATACGAATAAGTTGTTATTGCCACCTAACTTGAACAATAACATCTGTACGCACACGAATGTTTATATGGAAATTAGTCGCATTAAAGTCGCGTTGTACAGCTACAGAAATACGAATACATTATTGGCTAGTTCGAATTAACGAATATGGTGAATGCGAATATATCGCTATATTCTATACACGAATTCAAAAATGCATTTGCAATAAGAGTTGCCTATATTGACACTCAGCTTCAAGTTGGATTCGCAATGCGAAAAAAAAATTTTTTAACCAATGAACAGAATATGAAGTTGAACACTTCTAAGTAAGTATTGTGATTGTTGAAAAAAAAAAAAAAATAGTAATTTTTTTTCGCAATGCGCATATAACTTAGAGTATTCGTTCATGTTTGCAAGCCATCAGGAGAAATGCATTTATATAAGTAGTTCAATTCGCGTCTATGTGAATAAAATATTCGCATATCATCGCGATTAGGTTAATAATGGCGAATATTCGATTTTGGCGAATATATTACGAATATACATTCGAATATTCGCGATATATCGCGAATTCGAATATGGCACCTCCCGCTCATCACTAGTAGTCAGACCAATGTAAATCTTGAGACAGAGGCATGTGGCATAATATATAACAGCCTTGGTGTTACAAGTGATAGTATGCGTGATTTGAAATATTTTCGTATGCGACGAGTCTACAAAATCTGTAGTCCGTATTATGTTTGGGCAAGCAACACATTTGCCACATGGGGCATAACCCCATTTTGTCCCTTTTCAATCCAAAGGACTCCCTGGCCTGGTAGTAAGATTTGACCAAATAATCTCTAAAATGTTTTGACCTCCTAGCAACCAGGGCTGGATAGTGGGTCAAATATTTTTCTAAAATAGGGTCCACTCTTAGAATAGGCCAAAATCTCTCCATTAAGGAGCGCATATTTGCCCACTGTGTGTAATAATTGGTAATATATCTCACCATATCTCTTAAATCCTTCTTTCATCTCGGATGGACCAAAGCTGCACGTTATGTATTCTTGGCTCTATTATATGCTTTATTTATGGATCTCTTAACATACCTCATTCAAGGAATCATTGTTTTAAGAGAACGGCCTGATATTCAAAATCTTCATTTGAGCATTGAGCAGATACGTCTAATTCTGATAATTTGGCCAACTGGAATCCCTTTAATCATCTGTGTGGGATGGGATCAGGATGCTTGAAATAATGCATCCACTGAGGTCTCTTTCCGATAAACATCTGTCTGTAAAAAGCCAGAATCATCACATTTGATAGTGACATTAAGAAAATCAATCTTCTTCAGGTCACAATTAAAAGTAAGATGGATATTGTATTTATTGTATTAAGGTCCTTAATGAACATCTGCAATGCCTTCAATGTACCCTGCCCTACCCTGATCATAAAGATGTCGTTGATGTACCGGGCCCAAAAAATGACCTGGTCCATCGACGCACACCGATCTGACATGAATACCCCCTCTCTCACAGATCCAGGAATAGATTACCATATGAGGGCACACAAGCTGCCCCAATTGCTGTCCCCTGGAGCTGT
Organism: Bufotes viridis; assembly: GCA_033119425.1. Classification (NCBI taxonomy): domain Eukaryota; kingdom Metazoa; phylum Chordata; class Amphibia; order Anura; family Bufonidae; genus Bufotes; species Bufotes viridis. The sequence continues at coordinate 292,003,440 of CM065591.1, read as the reverse complement.
AGGTAGAAGGAGCCATTAAAAGTAAAAAAATTATGTGACAATACAAAACTCAAAAGGTCAACAAGAAAATCTGACATCCTAAAATGTATGTCATTCATTGACAAAAAAATGAAAGGCCGTCTTTATTCCATTTTCATGTTTGATGCTGGTGTATGGTGACTTGACATCACATGTCATCAGCATTATGTCTTGATCTAAATGAATGCCATCTATCCTTTGAAGCAGATCAGCGGTATCCCGAATATAGGATGGCAAACATTCAACTAGCATTTTTAAATTATGATCTAAAAATTTGAAGGCATTCTCAAAAGGACCTTCACATCCCAAAATGATGAGCCTACCTGGGGGTGTCACAGCATTTTTATGCATCTTTGGCAACAAACATTGGGTCGGTATTGTAGGATTATACACAACCAGAGCATCAGATAGTTGATGGGAAATAATTCCTTCATTCTTTGCTGTATCCAGTGGATTTAATAACAATTTGCTATAGGATGAGAGAGGATTGAACTTGAAGGTAAGTTTTTTGGAACAGGCAGCATTCCCCAATTGGTAATAATTCTCAGTTTCATACATTTTGCATGGCCAAATTACAATGTTTCCACTTTTGCCCGCCGACTTACATAATACATCCTTAAAGGGTAAGATTGTCATGAGTTCTATTTGTTAACATTTTTGTCAATTCCTTTGTTACTAACTTCACAAAGAGATCCACAGCTGGATATATAGACAAAGGTGGAAATTTTTTTGGTTGTCTTCTGATTACTGTAGGAATCTTACCTGATTCATCTATATACTGTTCCTTCAGTAATTCTTCCAAAATCATTAAGGTTTCACTCTCTACTGCGGTAGTCAACCCCCCCCCCCCCCTCTTTAGTAGATCTATCAAACCATTTTTTTTTTTAATCCGAGAACGTCCAAACAAGTGGAGATCATTTACTGCTGTAAAAATATCAAAAGGGGTACAGGTAAAAAAGTAAATCCTTTCTGTATGACAGAAACGTCCATATCAGAAAGCTGATGGCCAGATAGATGAATAACCTTGAAATTGGTATTATTTCTTTGACCATCATCTCTCCCATCCAATCTTTTCTCATTGGGTTGTCCTCTGTGCTCCTATCTTCTTTTATTTTTGCCCCTTCATCTGGTTATCATCCCCTGGATATTTTGGCTGCTAGTCTGGCTGTCGGTATCACTTGCTAAAGAGGAGATGAAAGATGTCCGACTGAGTGTTGTCGATTGGTCCAAACATCTCCACCGATAAATGCTTTTGTCATTTGTATTTCTTTCTCACACGTCTTAAACTGTGACTCTAGTTTACATTTATATAGATCCCACTACTCTTTTGACAATAAACCCTTCAATTGGCTTTGTGTTCCCTCAATGTCTTTGTCTAGTCCCTGTAAAGTGTTGGAATTTAGGCCTACAAGCAATTCCATAAACTTCATGGAACTATTAGTACAGATCTCTTCCCATTTGTCTGTGAAGGTATCATCCGTAATTGGAAATGACAGAAAAAGTTGAATACTCAACCCTCTGGGAATAAATCCCCTTTGTATATAATTCTCTAAAAAGGCTTTGTTCCACAATATCTTCATTTTTAGGTGGAACTGCAAGTTTATATGTGTTCTGAAGTTCACTCACATTCCTCCGGGTATTGGAAACATCCACTGGGTTTTCGTCTCTAAAAACTTCTGCAAGGCGAGATTGCCATGTACATTCTCTCACTTTCAAGTCCATGTGGAAACCACAGCAACAATAAATGTTATTGCAAATAGATTAAACATCAAAAAAACTGTAAAGCTAGACGTAGAAATATAATACATATGTCTATACCCCTCAACAATGAGCCAACTCTATATCAATACAACTACCTGCAAACAGAACAGAGTTTCTGCAGCTCAAAAAGTAGTACATTTTATTTAAATACATGTATATGACATAACTTGAATAAAAAGAGATAAAAACCCACAAGAAATAAAGATGTGGTTCCCCTGATCGATGGTATGACAATGCATTGGTACAATATACATATAATTGCCTATATTGAGGTGGCTGTAAGTATTAGAGATGAAGCTATCAGCAAAATGTATACACCAAAGAAAAATAACTAATGCCAAATATTAGAGAGGAGTGCCAGGACATACAGACATCATCCCAAACTTGTGAACAGAAAATCACAATTATACAAATAAACAGTCAATAAGTACATAGGCAATCAACAAGTAAAAGATAATAATAGCATACCCATCAAAATATAGTATCCCCAGGAGAACCACACACCCCAATGCCCGTTTCAGCAGGGCCTTTTACTGGGGTGCAGTTCTTCTCAGAAATATTTAAATGTTAAGTCCACCAATCAATGAACACAGGAGAGTTAATAGAAACATTACATACTGGTGTGTTGTTAGCATCATTAACAACAAAAATCCATGTGGCTGAATGCCCAAACTTGACCTAGATATAATTGCTGGTGTCCAGCCGGAAGGGTGCCACGATCACGTGATGGCCAGTCACGTGACCGCAAACGTCACACGGTAACTAGGATACCAGTATGCATCGGGAGGTGAAGATCTGCACGTGTCAAGAGCATCACCGGAATACTAGGGGTTGCATGGACGTCTCTATATACAGATAAACGCCACAGCAGAGAACCGATGTTAAAGCGCTTAGTACATAAGAACATCGGATATATTCACTATCAAATAAATACATACAACAATTAATCAAGGAATACATAATTATAAATAAAAGAAATATAGCAGTGTATTAAAACTAGACATAATATATATATATATATATATATATATATATATATATATATATATTGAAATATCATAAAAATAAACATATTTACATTCACATATAATATATGTTATATGTATATTTTTCATAAATGCGACTGTGTGACAAAAAAAATCACATCTTTCTACCATAAATGCGACCTTTTACACAAAACACCACCACATAAGCTGGCTTAATTGTCCGCAACAATGTGAGACAATTCTGCCGATAAGAAGATGATAACTGAGGTGTAATATGTGCTAATTTGATAGCCCCGGCAACTTTGACATTTATAACTAATTGCTGTTGCATCCTTTATGGTTAAAATTCTCGAGAAAACAGTTGATATATTTGGTGCAAATCAAAACACCAATCTTTTGGCGCATTTTACACCATAATTCTGGTGCAATATGCTTAGTAAGTGTCCCCCTTTGAGTACTGTAGACAGATGTAATTAATGGCGTGTACTTTTAATGACAATATAACAGTCAGGGATCTGGTGATGCTGTGTGACCGGATGCTTACTTGAAGAGATTGTCCTGGATTAGAAAAACATGGTTGTCTTCTCCCAGAAAACAGCCCCACTCCTGTCTATGGGTTGTTTCTGGTATTACTGCTCTGCTCCATTGAAGTGAATGTGACTGAGCTGCAATACCACACATAACTTGTGGACTGGTGTGGTGCAGTTTTTGCAGGTATGTTTTTTTTTTTTTTTATCCTGGAAATCCCCTTTAAACGTTTTGAATGAGGATGCTTTGAATCATGGCCTATGTTTTAAAAATGACCTTGATGAATAAATGCTTATTCGGCTGTCAGGTTTCTTTATTTTTCTGTATGCAAAAGAGCACAGACTGCAATTCTGCTTGTCAAAAGCAACAGAAACCTTGCAGAGGGGAAACATGAACAGATCCTCGGTATCACTCACAGAGTCGGACTGAAGTCCCTTGGGCTCACCAGCGGAAATGATTCTGAGGATCCACCCAGTGTGTATATATAGGACCTTAAGGGCCAATCGAAGGATCCTTTGGTACTCTGGTGGGCCACTGTGTGCCCAGTAATACAGAAGAAATACAGAAGAAATTGGGGATCCCCCGGGAATCCTCATAAACAAGTAGCACAAAATAGAAAACATATGGATTTAAATCTGGATGTTAACAGGTTTTAAATCCAATGCAGTCATCTCTGAATTGTGTTAAGGCACACAGTTTAATTAATGTATACTTTACCACAGATTATTTCATTGTAAGACATTGTCCTTTATTAATTGGTTTATAAAAAGCTTGGCAAAAATAATAAAAATATTACGGGTATGTTGTTTTACTGGTGCCCAAGAATGGTACATTTTCCAATTTTATCACATATATAGCAATTTCAGATATAGCATATAAAGCAATTATAGCCACTGTACTCATTATTCCATTAGCTTTTACTCTGCAACTTGCCTAGTCTCCTAATAACTGTAAATCATTCTTACATTGCATATTGCATGTGACAAGCTTGCAAGCAATCTAATCCAACTCAATATGCCTTTAATATAATGAAGTAATCCAAAAGAAGAACACAAGATCTTATATTTGCCATAGTCTTGATTATTGATTCCCTATAATCAGTAATTAACAGCCTTTCTGTGGATGCATGGTGGCAGGGCTTTTTTCAAATTCAATAAACTGAAGTTAAATTGTAAGGTGTTTCTGATGACTGTGAAGAAACACAATAGATTACAGCAGCAAATCAATTCCTCACACAACTAATTATACATGACAGGCTTTCTCAGCTGGTTTCTTCATATACAGGTAGTGCTACAGTGTCTGCCAGGTATATAACCACCCTCTCTACACTCTCGGCGGTCATTTATGAGAAAGACAGAAGATAAAAACAGTACAGTTCTTTCTCCATTTTTTAATATAATCATTTTGACCTACTAAGGAAAATGCCATTAGCCACTAATTTACATGGGTTAAGCAGGAAAGGGTTAAGTCATACACTGTGTCCATAGCATAACATTAAGTTACAATGGTTGGAAATAGAGTTTTTTCTTTGCCGATCTAGATCATTCAACTATATCAAGTAAGTGCATTACTGTATATTAGTGTTGATCGAGCACCAAAGTGCTCATGTAGAACACTTTGCGATGCTATACATGATTTATGATTCAACTGATCCTTCTATGGTGTGACTCCATATAAATACAGAGAGAGGGAGAGGTAATGTTGATTACGGGGACTAGCGACATTTAGTGCCGCGTACCCTGTCATCATAATAGGGATTTGGTGATGATCACTTGAGGTGATACAACCATATAACCCTCCTCAACTATACCCTCTTTTATGGGATAACTCACACCATGACAAGAAATTGAGTAAAAGGAAATTCTCAAAATATTTCAGCGGTCCAAATGGACCGTGCTGATAGCACTGTTTCTGATCAGTGTTTGCCCTTTTTATTTTTATTTCATTTGCCTATTTGATTATACATTCCCTCGATCACTGTGGAGCACTGCCCTATCCCTTGGGACTGGTTGCCTGACGCAGTCTGGGGGACGCCTCCGGGTGGCCCTGGTAACCGTTCACGTGACTTGTCATGTGACTCCGTGAGGGGCTGACGTGGCTCTTCTTGGCCGATGCGCGGCTGATGTCTCTGGAGATCGCCATGACTGCACTCCCGCCTCCCCCATGATCATGTGACTTCTCACGTGACTGGGCGAGCGTGGTGTGTAGCCTAGGCAACGGGACATGCGCAGTGCCGAACAAGAGACGCGGAGAATGGCACCTTTCCTCTCCACTTGTGATTGTAAGTTTACTGCATCCTTTTGGCTGCATTTTAATCACTAATATACACATAGGTGTTCACGATTACCTATTAGCACTATGGCACTTTACTATACACTTTACTGTGGATATTATTATAACTCAAAGCCTTTTGTACGCACATGGATTTTATATGAAATGTTTACTCTTTTTAAATATTGGATTCTGTTTTTTATACATATGTTATTGTGGAAAATTGTTTATTGATCACTAATTAAGCCACTATGAATTGTGGGTATATAACACTGCTTTGACACCAGTTTGGTATGCTTGATAATGGCTGCAAGTAGCGGCTGAAACGTTGCATGGGAAAATAAAGTGGATCTTTTACTTGCACCTAATTGGGCGTGCTGCCTCATCTTTGAAAATCTACAATTGGGACTGCCTGACCAGCGGTCGGAGGAATTGCACCCTTATCCATCATCTCTGTGCTGCTGGCGTGCTTTTGTTTTTCTATATATATATATATATCAGACAACCTCTTTCAGGTAAGCAATTATATCCTCCTGACCATAAGACATAGCTGGATTGTATCACTACCATCTTGTTTGGTTACAAATTTCAGAAAGTGGAAAACATTTATCATGTGTATTTTATAAAGTCTGAGTGCTTTATTAATTTGATACAAACTCTTCAGATCTTAGCTTTCCCAAAGAATTAAACTGAAAGTCACTTGCTAATCATGTCTAGGCACTACACTGACACTTGCAAAAGTAACAACATTAACAGAACTTGCCACATGACAAAAAGGGAATAATAAGCATATCAAATACATAAAGAAGCAACCATAAAGTATTTTCTGAAGATTTTTGTCAGACTCATCAATTGAATTCATTATCAATTTTGTTGCAGATTTTGTAGCAAAAAGGACATCAAATAAATCCTGTTCTTAACTGACAACTATATCTACTCATGTCTTGGTTACTTTCAAAATGCCGCCATGCAGTTGACTATGACTATTAATAGAAATGCTATTAAACATTTCAACTTTCAAGGTTAATATAAAAATTCTAGCTATGCAAAACTGATTTCAATAAAATATATACATAAATATGCTTTTTGCACAATTTTCTCTGAAGATAATGTTCAATGGTTGGCCCTTTGTGCCCCAATCTAGAGATTCTATTTTTTTTTTACAAAAATGTTAAAGAATTGCCAAAACTCAAATGGACATTAAACAACTGTCTAATTAATACTCTTTATAAAAATTGAGGGTAATATTCATAAAACATTTCATTGCATGATTGGAATCATACTTATATCATTTGCTCTGTAGTGTTATCATTCATAGTATTAAGGGTATATTAAGATACTTCACAGCAGTGAGTTAATGGTGGACAGAAATGTTATTAATCTGGAAAGCTGAGGCTGGCATAGTTGTCCTGCAATAAGAGGAGTGCATAGCAGAAGAATAGGGAAGGTCCTAAGCAGAACACCCTCTAAATATGCTGTGCCTGGCATTAAACCGTAGCCAGATGCAAAAAGTACACACTAACTTAAAGAGCACCTGTCAGCAGGACCAACCTTACTAAAGGGGTTCTCCAGGAATTTAGAAATTAAAATAACTGAAAATACATAAATATTACTTTATTATAAATATATTCCCAAATACCTGTCATTAGTTATAGTGGCTCAATTTTGTCTGGGGAGCAAAAATCATCAGGGGAAATAAAATGGTCACTGTCCTGTTAGTACACACAGAATTTGTCCTAATCACACAGCAGGACAAGTTACTCCAGAACTTAATTAATAATTAATGTATTAGTAGGAAAAAAGGGCTTATAAGCTGTTGTGTGATGAACGGCGAAAATTACAGCCCATGTTGTCATGTATTAGTTGCAAAAGTAAAATATATTGCTGCTCAGTGGTGCAGTTATCTGTTTTAAAGCCCTTTTTTCTGCGTATTAATGGAAAAAGAAAAAAAATATTTGCAGCTCTGCGGTCCAGTTATCTGTTTTAAAGCCCTTTTTTGTGTGTATTACTAGAATAAGAAAAAATATCTTTGCCGCTCAGTGGTGCAATGATATATTCGGAAGCCCTGTATGCCGTGTAATAGTGGCAAAATAAAAATATATTCGCCGTCCAGCGTTTCATATATCTGTTGAAAAACCTGCTGTGTAAAAGTAGAAAAAAAATTGGGCCTAATTGATGTTCTGGGGTGCAGTGATATATTGGGAAGCATAGTTTGCTGTGTATTAGTGGTGAAATAAAAATGTATTCGCCGTCCAGCGTTGCATAGATCTGTTGAAAAGCCTGTTGTGTAAAAGTAGAAAAAAATGTGGGCCTAATTGACGTTCTGCGGTGCAGTGTTATATTGGGAAGCCCAGTTTGCCGTGTATTCGGGGCGAAATAAAAATACATTCGTCGTCAAGCATGTTACAAAATGAAGAAAAAATGAAAATATTTTGCACATCCACAAGCTTAGCTTTGCTCTATAACTGCTTCTCAGCAAAATACTATATATGTATACTATATAAGAGGCATTAGTGTGTATTTTGATCAAAAGGCATAAGCCCACTCGCCTCACCAAGGTTGCCTCTTGGAGTGGGACCTACTCTAAATTTGGCGCAGCACTGCGCGGCGACCTGCGTCATAGCACTGCACCAGCAGGTGGCGGGACCCAGCAGCCAAACAGCACCCCTGCTGCCTGGCAATGCCACCCTGGCACTGGGCCCCACCTACCTACCAGAACAGCACCACAGCAATCTGAACCATCTGAACAGTTGTCTAACACAACATGTCCCAAGCTACCAGGAACTACAACTGAACGCTAGTAGGTCCATTAACACTCATATGCTCCTGTTGATTACAAAACACCTGTGCCGAATGGGAGGAGTGCTAATCCTGGATAGAATTTATCAAACATGTTACAAAAAGAAGAAAAAAAGAGAATAGATCGCAAGTCAAGTGTTGCATTAATCTGTTTAAAAGCCTTTTGTGTAAAAGTGGTAAAAAATTAGAGCCCTAATTGCCACTCAGCAGTGCAGTGATATATTCGGAAGCCCAGTTTGCTGTGTATTTGTGGAAGAAAAAAAATTAAATTCACCGTTCATTGTTGCATTTATCTGTTGATGAGCCTTGTGCAGTGTAAAAGTTTAAAAAAATGAAGGCCTATTTGCGGTTCCGGCTGAATTACGTTGTGGTAAAATTTGTAATATGAAATGGGCTTCTTTTAGTCAAATTCATGGGTGACTGTACACCTCCTTTTGCAGTATGGGCCGAATTACGCAGTGGTGAAGTTTAGTATATGAAACCGGCTTTTTTTCGGTCACATTTATGAGTGATTGAACACCTCCTTTTGCGGTATAGACCAAATTACTTAGTGGTGAAATTTGTTATATCAAACAGGCTTTTTTTGGGAAAATTGATGGGTGACTGTACACCACCGTTTGCTGTATGGGCCAAATTAAGCAGTGGTGAAATCTTTAATTTAGAAAATTCCGCTGCTCTGTATCTCTTGTGAGAAAAATGTCTCCAACTGTGCCCCTCGTGCAATTTTCACCAAATACATTATTTTCATGTAGAGATCCAAGAATTATGTTGGAGTCATGTACTGTATGCAAGACATGTGCAACCCCTCTTATCACTCTCATGCTGTTCTTCCCCTGGTTTGCCTGGGTGAACGGAGTCACACAGGGGAGGAACTGCTTTGTGTCCTTCATCATCGAAATCGAACCCTGGCTTTCTCCGCGACAACTGAAAATCGCAACCTTGGTGACCAACAACGGGAAGAACATGGTGTCGGCGCCGCGTCAAGAACGGCTGATTCTTGCACCCTGCATGGTGCACATGTTCAATTTGGTTGTCAAGCGGTTCCTGAAGTCCTCCACCCATCTGCAAGACATCCTAAAAATGGCCAGGAAACTTTGCATGCACTTCAGCCATTCGTACACCACAAAGCACACCCTCCTTGAGCTGCAGTGGCAGAGCGGCATCCCCCAACATCGGCTGATAAGAAACGTTTCAACCGGTTGGAATTCCACCCTCCATATGTTGGACCGACTATACAGAGAAAGGCCATCAATGTCCACCTCTGCCTCCTCATCCTCCACTGTATCCTCAGCCTCCACTACAGGGACAATTCACAGTACCCCACCAGCATACCACATGTGCAGGGCATGCCTGTGTCACGCTGCGCTGGTCTGCACCTAGTTTGCCTGGGAGAACAGAGTCACACAAGGGAGGAACTGCTCCACGTCTTTCATCAAAAAAAAGAATCCTGGCTTTCTCCTCGACAACTCAAAATCGGAGCCAAGGTGACCGACAACAGGAAGTGTCGGGGCACCTGTTCAATCTGGTTGTAAAGGTTGTAAAGCGGTTCCTGAAGTCTTCACCCCAGTGCTTCTACTTCCGGCGGTTGCTTCATGAATTATTATCACAGGGATCACAGGTCAGTGAATGTAACGGAGCATTAGATTGCATAGAAAGGGGGAATATAAATGTAATTTTAACTCCTAAGACTCCTATGCCCAACCTTCTGCCTCCCAGAGAAGCATGGGAGGCAGAGGCACAGCACCTGCACAGCCCGTGTCCCCTTTTCTAATAGGAGACGAATGGCCATGGCAATGCTCATTTGAGAGAGTGCTGCTAAGGGCCATTTAAGCCCCAGTTTTCTACCAAAAACGTTTTGGCTAAATAAAGTCTATTGCAAAAATGTTATATTTCACTTGCCCAACACTTTAGCAAAGAATAAATATATATATATATATATATATATATATATCAGTTATCCTTTAGGGACTTAATATATAGCGATGAAAAATATAATGTTTAACACAAAAGTGATTTTATTGCTGAAAAAGTAGTAAAACATAGAAAACTACATATATTTGGTATTGCCATAACTGTATCAACCCACAGAATAAAATAATCATATAATATTTACCGCAAGAGGAGCCCCATAAAAAATAAAAAAACACTGACAGAATTGCCATTTTTGCCTACTTCATCTAAAAAAAATGGTATAAAAAGTGATCAAAAAGACATATGTACCCCAAAATGATACCAACAAAAACTACAGCCCGCCAAATACAAATGTTATGGGCCCTAAAATAATATCAGCAAATTACATGTTAGAAAATCCAGATGCCGCTCCTTCCCTTCTGAATGCTGCCATTCCCCCAAACAGTGGTTTATAACCACATGTGAGGTATTGCCATATTTAAGAAAAAATGCATAACAAATTGAGGGATACATTTTCTCCTCTTACCCCTTGTGAAAATGAAAAATTTGGGGCAAAAGCAGCTTTATATTGGAAAAAAAAGTTAATTTTTCATTTTCACAGCCATCTGTTTCTCAATTCTATGAAACACTTGTTGGGTCAAAGCATTCACTTCACCACTAAATTTATTCCGTGAGGGAGGTAGTTTCCAAAATGGGGTCACTTTTTGGGGTGTTCTTTCTAGGGGTACCTCAGGGTCTCTTCAAATGTGGCATGGCACCTGAAAACCATTACAGCAAAATCTGCCCTCTGTTAACAGAATTGCGCTACTTTCCTTCTGAGCCCTGCCGTGTGCCCATACAGCAGTTTACGACCACATATGGGGGGTTTCTGTAAACTGCAGAATCAGAGTAATAAATATTGAGGTTTCTTGGGCTGTTAACCCTTGATGTGTTCCAGTAAAATTGGATTTAAATGCAAAATCTGTCCCAAAAAATGACATTTTAAAATTTTCCCTCCATTTTGCTTTAAATCTTGTGGAACACCTAAAGGGCCAATAAAGCTTGTAAAATCAGTTTTGAATAACTTGTGGGGTCTCATTTCTAAATGTGGTCACTTATGGGTGGTTTCTACTATGTAAGCCCCACAAAGTAACTACTTCATGACTGAAATGGTGCTTAAAAAAGTGGGTTTAAAATTTATAAATGTGCTTCTAAACTTCTAAGCCTTCTAACTTCCTAAAAAATTAAAATGACATTTACAAAATGATGCCAACATAAATAAGACATATGGGGAATGTAAAGTAATAACTATTTTATAAAGTATCACTATTCGTCTTAAAAGCCAAGAAATTGTAATTTTGAAAATAGCGAATTTTTCCACATTTTCTGCAAATTTTGGATTTTTGTATGCATAAAGGTAAAATGTATTAACTCAAATTCACCACTATCATTAAGTAAGATGTGTCACGAAAAAACAGTCTCAGAATGGCTTGGATCAGTAAATTTATTACCACATAAAGTGACACGTCAGATTTGAAAAATGCAGCTCTGGCATTTGGTCCAAACAGGCTGTTGCTTGAAAGGGTTAAATAACTCTAGTAGCTTAGGTGAGAAAGAAACCGATCAGCCATTATTGTCGAGCGAGCATGCGCGGTTGAACACCAGTTCGGCTCGAGCATCGTTATGCTCGGCACATGGCAGTATGCGGCCGAATACTGCATGTGCTCGAGCAAAATGCTCGAGTCTCCTCCCCGCACGTTTCTTGGCTCCTACACAGCCAATAAACGTGCAGGTGAGTACTGCCCTCAATGTAATGCTGTAGCCATGTTGGTTACTTGCATTACAGTGATTGGCTGGCCAGAAAGCATCATTGGGTGCTAAATAGCACCCAATAACGCGTGTTCGGCTCAGTCTTAGTAAGGAAGATCTGTGCTGAGGAAGGGACAGACAGTGTAGGGAGTGATATAGGAATATTTTTATTTGAAAAACTTTTAAGAACTATTGTGTTTGAAAGCAGCAATATATATTTTTAGCACAACCTGTGCCAAATTGCTAAAAATTTACAGACCCAAAAGTCCTTTTAAGGATTATTGTGTGTGGCAGAAATATCTATTCTTAGCGCATTCTGTGCTAAAAAGCATGCAATAGTTAGGCTGCTGCAGACAGCGACATTAGCTTTGCCACATCTCCAATGTAAAGTGTGCGCATCGCAAAAATATCTGTGACATACAGTATACTTTTCTTGTAGACGGTGTCCGTTGCGGAAAGCTACATTACCTGTGCCACATAACCTGTGTAAAGTATGCGCATGCAAAAAATATCTGTGACATCCACTGCATAAAGTTGAGCGAACCCGAACATTTCCGTAAAAGTTCAGGTTTGTTGTTCAGCGATTTATTTCCGCTTTTTGAAAGGCTGCAGGACAGCCAATCAGCAAGCATTTCACTACTTTGCCCTAAGAAGCCATCACAGCCATGCCTACTAATGGCATGGCTGTGATTGGCTGAGTGCAGCATGTGACCCAACCTCTATATAAGCTGGAGTCATGTAGTGCCGCACGTCACTCTGCTGATCTTAGTGTAGGGACAGGTTGTTGCCGGTGCTCTCAGGGAGAGATTAGGAAAGAAATCTGTTGAACTTGGTGGTGTGAAATCTTCAATTTACAGCAATTATTGAGGGAGGGTGCTACTGCTATCCTACCATTTTGTACCCAGCCCTGAGGCTAGTGATACTGCAAAATAATTTTTTTTAATCCATCTGTTGTTACTGAGGTGGGGGTCGGCGGCCATTTTAGCAACTCCAGTGTCATTGGAACTGCATGTGACCTGCATGTCTGCCAGTCTGCCAGGGACATTAGTCTAATCCTTTTTTTGGTAGCTCAGTGAAGGAAAAATTCTTTTTTTCTGGCTGGCAGGTCAAGTCTCCTACATTACCTATTTTATAATTTAGGGGTGAAATAGTGCATTTCTGTAGTTGGGGGCAAAAACCTGTATTGTGGTGCTATAGAGAGCACTTGTGCATACAACGCACAAAAACATATTTTAAAATTCAGCATTGACATAGTGCATTCCTGTATTTTGGGGAAATAAACCCGTATTGTTGGTTCACAGAGCAGTTTTGCATACAACCCACAAATACCTATTTTAAATTTCAGCAGTGAAATACTGCATGGGTGTATTTTGGGGAAATAAATCGGTATTGTTGGTCCACACCGCAGTTTTACATACACCGCACAAATACCTATTTTACATTTCTGCAGTGACATGCTGAATTCCTGTATTTTAGGGAAATAAACCCGTATTGTTGGTCCACACAGCAGTTTTGCATACACCGCAAGAATACCTATTTTAAATTTCAGCAGTGAAATACTGTATTAGTGTATTTTGGGGAAATAAACTGGTATTATTGGTCCACACAGCAGTTTTGCATACACCGCACAAATACCTATTTTAAATTTCAGCAGTGAAATACTGCATTTGTGTATTTTGGGGAAATAAACCGTTATTGTTGGTCCACAGACCAGTTTTGCATACAACTTAAAAGTAACTATTTGAAATTTCAGAAGTGACATACTGCATTTGTATATTTTGGGGAAATAATCCCGGATTGTTCCACAGAGCACTTTTGCATAGAACGCTGAAAGACCTATTTTAAAATTTAGCAGTGACATACTGCATTTCTGTAGTTTGTTGCAATAAACACTGGTTTTGTGCTACATTACAGTTCTGAGGCCCACCCTGTATTTCAGTCATTTTAAGTAACCTTTTGAACTCTGCATTTACATAGTTGGTTGCAAACACACTGGTTCTGCGGTAGATAGCACATTTGCGGTGTACACTGCATTTCTGACAGTCAAATTAAACCGTTAACTTCTGCTTTTACATTGTTGGTTTGAAAAATCTAATTTTTGTTGATAGTGAATTAATTGTATTGATTTTTTCCGTTACACTGTTGTGTGACGTAAATAAATGTATTCAGTTTATGACACAGGCACTGCCTTACTGTTAGTGAACTTAATTGTTGACTATTGGCAGTTAAATTGACACCGGAGATAAACCATTGGTAAGTTTGGTGGGTGAACACAAATAATGAGGAGAACATTAGGAGGGACGTGAGCATGATCGTGGTGGTGTTGATGGAGCTCCTGTTGCTGGGAGAGGACGTGGCCATTCAGCGTCAAATACAGGTCCAAGTGAAACACCTTCCTCAGGTGCGAGTAGGTGACAGAACCTGCAGCGTTATTTGGTAGGCTTGAATGCCACTCTACGGATGGTGAGGCCAGAACAAGTACAGAAGTAGATTGGGTGACTGACAGTGCCGCCATTTCCTTCACAGTATCTCCCACCCAGTCCTCTGCAGAAAGCTAAGAGTTGGCAACTGCAACCCATGCCCATCAGTCTTTCACCTCACCCCCTTGAAAAGCAGCCAAGCAGACTGAGTTCCAAGTCATGCAGCAGAATCTTAAGCTTTTTGATGACTGTGTTGGCAGGGTTTCCCCGGGCCATCCACATAGCCATGCCCCAGAAGTGGAAGACATTGAATGCACTGATGCCCAACCACTTATGTTGCAAGATGAGGACAATGGAATACCACCACAGCGCATCTCTGATGATGAAACACAGGTGCCAACTGCTGCAGCTTTCTGCAGTGTGCAGACTGACGAGGAGAGCAGGGGTCAAGAATGGATGGAAGATGATGTGGAGGACGATGAGGTCCTAGTCCCCGACTGCACTCAAGTTCATGCTAGTGACGTGTGCAGTTCTGAGGAAGAGGCGGTGGTTGCACAGAGGCAACAACACAGCAAAAGAGGGAGCAGGCTGCAAAAGCGGAATGAACGTCCCCGAGACAGTACACCTGCTACTGCCCACCGCATCCAGGGACCTAGCACACCAGAGCCAGCTCCAAGGAGTTCATTGGCATGGCAGTTCTTCAGACAATGTCCTGAAGCAAGGCACAAACATTCTAAACCTGAGCACAACCTGCAGGACCAGGCATCTACATACAAAGCACGAACTGCAGTGGAGTAAACACCTTAAAAACCAAGAAAGGTCTCAGTCTCCTCCTGCTTCCTCTTCTGCTGATGTCTCTGCCTCATCCTCCACCTCTGGAGTCACAGTGGTACCTGCCACCTAGCAAACAGAGGATGTTCCACCAACACCACCACCTCCGTCATCATCACCAAGCATCTCCACCATGTTACATGCAAGTGTTCAGCTCTATCTCCCAAACACCGGAGAGAAAGAGAAAATACCCACCTACCTACCCTCGATCCCTGGTCCTGAATACCAGCATTTCAAAATTACTGGCCTTTGAAATGCTGTAATTCTGTCTGGTGGAGACGGACTGTTTTAAACAGCTGATGGCGGTGTCGATCCCACAGTATGACGTTCCCAGCCATCACCACTTTTCCAGGAAAGCCATCCCTCCACATAACCATAGATACATGGACCAGTAAGCACGGGCAGGGATGCTATATCTCCCTAACTGCACAATGGGCAAATGTAGTGGCGGCTGAGCCCGAAGCGGATAGCAGTTTGGCGCATGTCCTTCCACCACCGAGGATCACAGGACATTATTCTTTGCCACCTCCTCCTACTCTGCTTCTTCTTCCTCCTCTTCTACCACCTCCTCATCAAGTCAGCGAAAGACCTTCACCACCAACTTCAGCACAGCCAGGGATAAACATCAGCAGGCGGTTTTAAAACTCATGTGTTTGGGGGACAAACCCTACACACCGCACAGGAGCTGTGGAGGGGCATAGAACAACAGACCAATAAGTGGTTGCTACCAGTGAGCCTCAAGCCCGGCCTGGTGGTGTGCGATAATGTGCGAAATCTCGTATCAGCTCTGGGACTAGCCGGTTTGACGCACATCCCTTGCCTGGCGCATGTGCTGAATTTGGTGGTGCAGAAATTCCCTAAAAACTACCCAGACATGTCAGAGTTGCTGCAGAAAGTGTGGTCCGTCTGTGCGCACTTTCGGTGTTCTCACCCTGCTGATGCGCTGCAGCGTTACTTCGGTCTTCCCGCTCACTGCCTCATATACAACAAGCCCACCAGGTGGAACTCCACCTTGAATATGCTGGAGAGACTGTGCAAGCAGCAGCAGGCGATAGTGGAGTTTCAGCTGCAGCACGCACGGGTCAGTCACTCTGCGGAACAGCACCACTTCATCACCAATGTGTGGGCCTCATTGCGAGACCTACAAGTTAGGGGCACCCAACGCAGCTCATGGCCATAACTGGAGCATGGCTGGGGGGATACAGAGATCACAGACGATATACCACCTACAGAGGATAGCTTATCCTTACCTCTGGGCAGCCCTACACTACATGCTGAAGTGCCTGCGCAACGACTGCAGAGTTGCCCACATTTTGACTTGTGCTAACTACTGGGTCGCCACCCTGCTGGATCCCCGTTACAAAGACAACGGGCCATCCTTAATACCTTCACTGGAGTGTGATAGGAAGATGCGCGACTACCAGCGCATGCTGGTAGACGCGCTCCAGAGGGCATTCCCAACTGACACCGGGGGACAAGTGGAAACACAAGGCGAGGGCAGAGGCGGAGGAGGAGGAAGAGGTCGCCAACGCAGCTGTGTCACAGGCAGCACCTCAGAAGTCAGGGTTAGCATGTCCGACATGTGGAAAAGCTTTGTCACCACGCCACAGCAACCACCACCACCAGCTGATATGGAATGTCTTAGCAGGAGGCAGCATTTGAACAACATGGTGGAACAGTATGTGTGCACATGCCTCCATGTACTGACTGATGATTCTGCCCCATTCAACTTCTGGGTCTCCAAATTGTCCACATGGCCTGAGCTTTCCCTTTATGCCTTCGAGGTGATGGCCTGCCCTGCAGCCAGTGTATTGTCTGAACGTGTATTTAGCACTGCAGGGGGTGTCATTACAGACAAACGCAGCCGCCTGTCCACAGCCAACTTGGACAGGCTCACGTTCATTAAAATGAACCAGGTTTGGATCCCACAAGACTTGTCTTTACCCTGTGGAGAATAGACATATATAACCTGCCTCAACCATACATTCTTGTACTCAAGTGCACTTATTGTTTGATTTCTTTCTTTTTTTATTTGTCACATTATTTTGCGGGCCACCCCAATTAAAAAAAAAAACATTGTTAGCTGGCTACCTCCTCCTCCATCGCCGCTTCCACCTACAATACCACATTCACCACCTCCTAAACCTCGAACTCCATATCCACCTTCTCCATTACATGGGTTTTGGGTTCGGGGTCAAGTTCGGGTTAAGTTCGGATCCCAAACCTTTTTGTGAAGTTCAGCTGAACCCATCAAACCCGAACTTCCAGGTGTCCGCTCAAGTCTACCACTGTACTTTTTCCGTAGATGGTGTCCGCTGTGGACAGTGACATTATGTGCACCACATCTCCTGTGTAAAGTGTGCGTATCCAAAAAATATCTGTGACATTCAGTGTAATTTTTCAGCAGACGGTGTCCGCTTCTGACAGTGACATTACAAGTGCCACATCTAAAGTGTAACGTGTGCGCTTAAAAGATTTATCTGTGACACACAATGTACTTTTTCAATAGACGGTGCGGAGAGTGACATTACCGGTGGTACCTCTCCTGTATAACTTTTTCTCATCCTAAATACTTGTGAAATTCCCTGTAACTTTTTATTAGCTGCTAGTGAGAGCATTGACATTATCTACAGGATATCTCCTTTGCGACCTTTCCACATCCCAAATACCTTTTTTTAATTTTTTTGCGCATACACTTCCAAATCCTACGCTACTGTACATGTGACATACTTTCAAGCATATATAACATTTAATATGAAGAAGGCGAGCAGTAAGGGACGGGGAAGTGGCCATGATGCTGATGGTGCACGCAGAGGCTGTGGCCCTGGGTGCATTAAAACTGTGCCTGCTGCCAGAGCACAAGAAAAACAATCATCCACGATACCTAAGTCAAATGTTGTGAATGTGACACACCTTTTAGGATCAAGCTGCAGTTTCCTTCAAGAGAGTAGGTCCACACTCCCAACAAAACCAACAAAACAAATTGAATCCGGAAAACTGCGCTGGAGTTAACTTCAGAAAAAAATCTTAAACAATGTTTTCCCCTCGGCTGTCAGAGGTACCGCAGTTAATTGCAATCACTCATGCAGTATCCCGAGGCAACGGTATTACTCATTCGATGTTGTAGTATGTATGTATTCCTGGAATGCTACGTCCACCTTGCCGCAACAACTGAACAGGATCTTCACACTAATCGGCCACCTTCAGGGAAATGGAACAAAGCATAGTGCAGCACCACTTGATACAAAGAAACAAGCGCTCTTTATTATACTTACAAGATTCGTATCTTGTCACAATTGCACGTAAAATACACAGTTTCAACCCGACCTAGGTTTCGCGTGAGCTTCGTCAGGGGCTGACGCTAATCCATAGCAAACATGCTAAAATCCCTCCTATTCCGGATGTGAGCTAGAAATCACGTCACTGTTACATCACTGTTACAAAAATTTTTTAAGACCACTAAAATTCAAAGCATAATAAAAAATATAAAAAGGTGTAGAAAACTTTCATATCATACAGACAGCCTTTATATCCCATTCAATGTTCATACCTTGTGGATATAAAGTATCAATCTTATGAATCCACTCGGCTTCTCTTTTATTTATCTGTTTGACGGGATCCCCGCCTCGCCAGTGTTTAATCACTTTTTCCACAGCACAAAATTTTAACCCCTTAGGGTCTTTCTGATGAAATTTTTTAAAATGTGCCGAGACTCCATGAGTTTCCAACCCCTTTCTGATATTACGTATATGTTCTCCTATGCGTGTTTTAGGCTTTCGCAAGGTTCTTCCAATATATTGAATCTTGCAGGGGCACTCTAATAAATAAATCACCCCCTCTGTTTCGCAAGATAAATTCCCTTTTATTTTATATGAATTTTTTGATATTTGGGATTGAACCTTATTTAATTTGTGGATTTTCTTCTCGTCCCGGGTTCTATTTTTACAACCCGGACAGAAGCCACACCATGAGAAGACATTGGTTTCCACTTTACAGGGGTGAAGGTTGTTACATCCATGGACTATATGATCCCGCAACGTGGGTGCACGCTTGAAAATAAAAGACGGTTTGTCTGGTAAAACTACCCCAATGACGTTATCGCTCTTCAAAGTATTCCAATTCTTTTTTATGATTTGTTTAATCGCAGGGCACTGAATTGAAAACGTGGTATTAAAGGCAAATCTGTACTTATTACTATCTGCTTTTTTGTTTTCTGTCACTCCTTTCTCTTTCTGTTCATCTTTTTGTTCTATTAATGTTTCTTGCTTTTTATGTTTTATAGTATTTTTTTGTTCCAGAAGGATCTCCTCTTCATAGCCTTTTTCTACAAATCTCTTCACTATAATACTACTTTGTTCTTCATAGTCGCTATCCTTGGTGCAATTTCTTCTAATGCGCTGTAGTTGGCTTGCTGGAATATTGCACAGCCATGGATCATAGTGGCAGCTGGACCTATCAATATATCCATTTCTATCTGTGGGCTTGAAGAAAGTCTTTGTGACTATCTTCCCCTCATCCACCTCAATTGCAAGATCTAGTTTTACTTATTTCTCCAGTCAGTTTTATATTCCACACATTCTCATTGAGCACACCTATAAATTTGTTCAAATCCTCTTCCGTTCCCCTCCATATTCCTACACAATCATCTATGAAACGCCTCCAAAGTCTCAGGGAGCCATGCGTGCTCTCTTTGCCCAGAAGTGGTGTAATATTAGTCTTTTCCCAATATGCCATAAAAAGATTGGCAAAACTTGGTGCGAATTTCGCACCCATGGAAACTCCGGAGACTTGGAGGTAGTAATCATTGTTGGAATAGGAGGGATTTTAGCATGTTTGCTATGGATTAGCGTCAGCCCCTGACGAAGCTCACGCGAAACCTAGGTCGGGTTGAAACTGTGTATCTTACGTGCAATTATGACAAGATACGAATCTTGTAAGTATAATAAAGAGCGCTTGTTTCTTTGTATCAAGTGGTGCTGCACTATGCTTTGTTCCATTTCCCTGAAGGTGGCCGATTAGTGTGAAGATCCTGTTCAGTTGTTGTGGCAAGGTGGACGTAGCATTCCAGGAATACATACATACTACAACATCGAATGAGTAATACCGTTGCCTCGGGATACTGCATGAGTGATTGCAATTAACTGCGGTACCTCTGACAGCCGAGGGGAAAACATTGTTTAAGATTTTTTTCTGAAGTTAACTCCAGCGCGGTTTTCCGGATCCACGATACCTAGTTTAATGTCCAAGTTTGTAGGGCGGCTCAGGGCACCACTTAAAGTCGGACCAGTGCGACCAGGTGGTCAGTTGCCTTACAACTTCTGGGTGTCCTAGCTGGAAACGTGGCACGAACTGGCGCTCTACGCCTTGGAGGTTCTGGCCTGCCCTGCCGCCAAAGTTTTGTCTGAGCGGTTATTTAGTGCTGCTGGTGGCATTATAACAGATATGTGTATCTGCCTGTCAACTGAAAATGCTGACAGGTTGACTCTTAAAAAATTAACAAGGATTGCCCCTGACTTCTCGACTCCACAAGAGGAAAGCTGATGAACATAAAGGCACTTTAAATGTGTTTTTTATAATGTACTGAATACACTGTATTCCCATGCACCCCTTTCACCACAAAAAAGGGTATATGGTTGAATCTTCCTTTTCTCATCCTCCTCCTCCTCTTCCATCATATCAACATGCTTATTTTTTGTATATAATGCCCTCGCATATATTCCCTCACATATAATGTTTTACAGGGTCAGCTCACCTGCAGGCCCTCACCTACAATCTTTTACAGGGTCCGCTCACCTGCAGGCCCTTGCATATAATGTTTTACAGCGTCAGCTCACCTGCAGGCCCTCACCTACAACCTTTTAGAGGGTCAGCTCACCAGCTGGTTCCTTGTAATTGTTGGCAGCCCTTTCACTTAGTGCATAGGCATTATGAGTGTAGGAGTCCCACTACATGAACAATTGTACCACAATGTGAATGAGGCCCTCCTTTATGTGATATAGAGGTTGTATCGGAGTGCCTCTTGCTTGTAATTTTTGGTATTTTTTCTCTAAAATCGATTTTATCTTTGGTTTTTTGCGTATTATTGTTAGTCTGTAAAAGTGGCGTACTACTCGGACAACATCATTCTCAGCAGCGACCCGGGAGTCCAAGATGCAACCAGACATCCTCCCCATGCTGTTCCCAAACCATTTTGGTGGTGTTTCCATCAATTTCTGACCTTTTCCTATGAACCAGGCACCATCCCCTCTTCAGAGCAGGGGGTGCCTGGTTTAATGCTCGGGTTCTCCCATTGACTTCCATTATACTTGGGTGCTCTGTAGAGCACCTGAGCATCTCGATGTGTTCGGCCCGAGCACCCGAGCACTTGGTTACTCGATAAACACTAATTAGGCTCTTTCAGCTCTCCTGAAATGCCTCATCAATATTTGTTTTCATGTGAAATGGAAATTCTGGACATTGGTCTTACTCTTTCATTAATATTGGAATAGTCACTTGACAAATAAATACTTGACAGCTGAGAATTCATTTCCAGCCTTATTTGGACAGTTGCGTCCTTTGCCAATGTTACAGGAGTCTCAGGGCTGTGCCATGTTATGACAAGCAGCTTTAGAGGAAATAAACATATTAATATATTAATATTATTATACACTGCTTGTATCATCTGTAACTAATACATTGTTGCTGTAAAGAAAAGACAGTGGGATTTATCAAACTGGTACGAAGGAAAACTGGCTTAGTTACCCACAGCAACTAATCAAATTCTACCTTTCATTTTCCTATCCTTTAGAAAATGAGAAGACCTATCTGATTGGTTGGGCAAGAAAGCCAATTTTCCTTTGCATCAGTTTTGATAAATCTCCCGCAGTAATTTGTTAAGTATTATGTTTTGTACTAGTACACAGTGTCATACAAGCAGGGGTTGTAGTCATTTATTCTGCACCCCAATTTTTGATTACACAGCACTTCTTGCATTTTTAGTTATTTTCTTTTTATTCTGTTATTTTAATGTATAAATTTTGGACCCAGTCTTCACACTTACATTTTTTGGCAGTCAAAAATTATATACTTTTTTAGAAGTTTTTTCACATTTTGGCTATTTTATGTCTTTTATTATCATTTTTTAACAGTATTCTTTCGACTGATGTTTTGGCATTTTGCATCTCCTATATATATATATATATATATATATAGCAAAAAATGCCATTCTTATGACGTTCTTTTATTTAAAAAAAAAAACGCAAAAAATTTACAAAAATGATAAGTGCCATACAAAAATAAATTTTGTAGTGAATTTCATATTTTATTATAGACTTTACAGTAACATCTGGCTGCATTAAAAAGGAAGAAAAATGCACTGTAAAAATGTGGAAAATGCAAAAACCACAACAGAAACACTTTGGGTATTACCACCCTTAAAGGCGTTGTCTCATTATGGACAATGGGGGCATATCACTTGGATATTCCCACATTGCCTTATAGGTGCAGGTTCCACTGCTGGGACCTGCACCTATATCGATAACGGAGCCCCGCAAGTGGGGCCGACGAAAATAGCCGAGTGCGGAACGCTCCCATTGATTTCTATGGGTAGCCAGTTTTGCGGCTCCGTTCTCAATATAGGTGCGGGTCCCAGTGGTGGGACCCGCACCTATAAGACAATGGGGGCATATCCTAGCGATATGCCCCCATTCTCCATGATGAGACAACCCCTTTATTGCTATGTGTCTGTTTGAAAGGAGGTCTAAAATATTTACAGTGCAATCATATGTGAAATTGCTATAGAATGAAGAGTATTAATCTTCCCCTTCCTCAGATTAGCATAATATTCACAGAGCTCCTATTTATAGGCATTATACCAATAATAGCACTCTGCAAATATTAGAGAAATGTGCATTCTTCTCCAAAATATGTGACTATGTTATTTATTAAAATTATGTATTCCAGTGACAGGTATTCTAGCTATTCAATTATTATAGCTAATCCAACATCAACTACAGTAGTTATGTTCAATTATCTGCATTTCTGAAATGATTCATGATAAATAATTAAGGCAAGAGTGCCAAAGACCTATACCTACAATTCTAATCCATCCTTTCCCGAACAGAAGTATTCTGATGAGTAGAAACTCAAATCCCACACTTGTCAAGTCATCAACGGAGACAGCCAATGTCTACAGCTCCATGAGCAGAATAAGAGCTGCTGTAAACAGCACCTTAATTCTGATGAATGAGCATTCCCTATCCAGGCTTTAAGGATATTTAGCTGAATAATAACTAATTAAATCTACTGTATTTTTCGCTTTATAAGATGCACTTTTTTCCCTCCAAAGTGGGGGGGGGGAAAGTCAGTTTGTCGTATAAACGAAATGTGACCCCAAATGTGCAGGCTGCGGTAGCTCAGGAGCTCTCACTAACGGCTCCTGAGCTGCAATGAAACTGTGGGCGCGCATCGGACGGGACTTAGTGCTGGGGAGCGGGAGTTACAGTAGCGCAGGCTGGCAGCACTTAGCCTTCAGTGAAGCCTCCTCGGCACTAAGCAGCACCTGACGGGCGGGCTGGTGGCTTCACTAAATGCTGAATGATGCCAGCAGCTCACGCTTTGATCTACACTATCGTTGGGCGGGCTGGCGGCTACCCTGTATGCTCTCTACTGCTGCCAGCCCACACATGCTTCACTCAGCACAGCAGGAGAATCCCCTGCTCCTCTGTGCTGCCGGCATCAAGCTGATTGGTGGGGAGTGCATCCTGCTCCACACCCCCACCTCCACATCCACCAATCAGCTCCCTACATGTCTATATTAAAATTACTATAACCCCCATATTATTATACATTTCGCGATTTACTTGTCCCACATCTCCTCCCTGTGCTTAATGGGACCCTGTCAGACAGCCCCTTGTCTCATGACATGACCAGGGCTCTCATTACATTGATTCCTAAAGAAGGGAAGGATCACTCCCTATGTCCCAACTACAGGCCCATCTCCCTCCTTAACACTGACCTCAAGCTATTAGCTAAAATGTTGGCGAATAGGTTGGCAAAGCTCCTCCCTACCTTGATTCACAGAGATCAAGTGGGCTTTATTAAGCACAGGGAGGGAAAGGATAATACAGCCAGAGTACTCAATGTCTTACACTTTGCTACAAAAAAAAGCCTCCCCTTAGTCCTTCTCAGCACCGACGCTGAGAAGGCTTTTGATAGAGTCAAGTGGTCTTTTATGTACTCGGTCCTCCACCACCGTCGCTTCCCTACTCCTTTTATTGATGCTATCAAAGCCATGTATCAACATGCCTCAGCGTCGGTGCGTGTGAATGATGTCCTTTCGGCTCCTTTTAAGATAAGTAATGGCACCCGACAGGGCTGCCCTCTTTCCCCTCTCCTCTTTGTTCTCACTTTGGAACCCCTTCTGCAGGCTATCCGGTTGGATGGGGACATCCAGGGAGTTCAGCTAGGTGACCAGCAGCACAAGGTAGCGGCCTTTGCAGATGATATGCTTCTGATGGTGAGCAACCCTGCAACAGCACTGCCTAGAATATACAATCATTTAGAGTTGTATGGATCACTATCTAACTTTAAGGTCAACCATAGTAAGTCTCTGATTATATCTAGGGGCCTCAAAAATTCTCTGAAAAACCAATTGAAGTCTAATTCTGCTTTCAATTGGTCCTCTCCATACTTGACTTATTTGGGGGTAAAGATTAGCTCAGATCCGGGTCAATTATTTAACCTAAATTACATTCCGCTTATGAATAAACTGACTGAAGAGTTGGGCTCTCTGGATGTCCCCATGCTCTCGTGGTTTGGGAGAAAAAATATTCTTCTCTCCCTCATTATACCCAAACTCACCTATCTACAACAGACCCTGCCCATTCCCATTCCTGTCGCGTATTACTCTAAACTTAAGTCCCTGTTCAGCAAATTCGTCTGGCGTGGGAAGAGGGCGAGAATTTCCTACCGGTCCTTGTCTTATCCGAGGGAGAGGCGGTATATCATTGCCTGACCCCGAAATGTATGGTAAAGCAATCTTAATGTCCAGAGTGGTTGATTGGATGATAGCCCCTGCCCACAAATCCTGGGTCTCCATGGAACAATCCCTAATGGGACTTCCATTTAGAACCGCTCTTCTGGGGCGTGAGACACTCTCACCTTTCCCCCTATTATTTCTCCGATTATGAGAGCTACCCTGCGGGCTTGGACTTACATTCGAACCTCCGCACTAGGTTCTCCTTTCCCGTCTCCCACTCTCAGAGTAGAAGATGTGTTTCACTTAGCCCCACAGGCCTTGAGAGTCAGTCTCCCACATGATGTCTCCCATTCCAAATTGTCCTTGATGGCCCTCTATCATGACGACCAACCAATCTCTATCTCATCTCTTTCTAGTAGGCTTAAAACAACCCAGACCAACTTCAATGGGCTTCATTTTCTTAAATCTTACCTGAGCCAACATGCTCAAATATACAAATTATCACGCCCAATGACGTGGTTTGAACATGTCATCACTCAACCTGAGGTCCCACATAAAATTATATCTCAATGGTACTCCAGACTACGGTCGCCCCCTATTGCTCTTACCCCTGCCTTCATTAGACTGTGGGAGAGAGATCTTGGCAGACCTCTATCGACGGAAGACACCCTTTTTGTATTTAATTCCCCCCACAGAGCATCGCGGTGTGTTAAGATCCAGGAAAATAACTACAAAATCCTCACCCGATGGTACAAGACCCCTGACAAAACTTGTTTGTACTCCGCTTCTGCCTCTGACACATGCTGGAGATGCTCTGCACATAGAGGCACTTTCCTGCACATCTGGTGGACGTGCCCTGTCTTGCACCCGTGGTGGGTCAAAATTTTTACTTTATGTAATCAAATTTGTGGGTCTAACGTCGCCCCCTCACCGGAAATTGCCCTTCTGAACTTATTCCCACGAGACCCGCCCCCAGTGAATCAAGCCCTACTTAAACACTTACTCAATTCGGCCAAGTTGTTGGTCCCCTTATTATGGCTCTCCGCTGACGTCCCGCCCCAGGAACAATGGTTCCAGAAAATTGATCAAATTTATAGATTAGAAGAACTAGCGGCATGGGAATCCAGATCTCACCATAGATTCCTGCAAATTTGGTGTCCGTGGAGATCCTTTAGGGGTTATCAAGACGCTCCCTTGGCCAATTAGAGACCTGACCTGTGGTGGGTCTATGTTCACTAACTAAATAACTTTCTCACTTCATTTTCCTTACCCTACTCTTTTTCGTTCATCTCTGCTGCAGCGTGGGGTACTGCCCGGCTCGAAGTATTGCTTGGCTTTTATCGCGGCTCCCCTCATACTTGCTCTGTCTCGGATCGGAACTATATCAGACTTTGGACTTAATCGTTCTCAATGTTCAAGCAATATATAGTATTGCCCGCTATTGTCATACTTGGTCTTGTAATCTACAATGTGTGATTTTTCTCTGCCTAGCTGGACTTGCATTATGTATATCACATTACTTATGCCATGTTATTTTTCTGCTTGATCTACGTGGAGAGTGGCTCACCCTCTTTCCACTGTTTTACCAGTGTATTGCTTGATGCTTTCCAATAAAAAATTTACAAAAAAAAAAAAAAATTACTATAACCCCACTCATCCATTGGAATCCACCCATGTACTGAAGTATATGGGTGGATTCCTATGGATGTGGGGGGTTATAGTCATATTTAAAATAAACACTGTTCTCTGATTGGTATGTGTCTATATTAAATATGACTATAACCCCCCTCATCCATAGGAATGCACCCATGTACTGCAGTATATGGGTGGATTCCTATAGATTAAGGGGGTTATAGTCATATTTAACATAGACACATGCCAATTACAAAACAGTTCCTGGACAGTGTTTTTTTTTTTTTTAAATATGACTATAACCCTCCTCATCCATAGGAATCCACCCATATACTGCAGTATATGGGTGGATTCCTATGGATGAGGGAGGTTATTCGGTAGTCATATCTGTTACCGTAAGCTATGGTAATATTGGTACAGTCCCTGTACAGTGTTTATATTTAATGTGACTATAACTGCCCTCATCCTTAAGAATACACTAATGTACAGTACCTACAGTACATTAGTGTATTTTTTTAGGATGATGGGGGTTATAACCACATAACAGTGTCATCCACAGATTCCCCATAACAGTGTAATCCACAGATTCCCCCATAAGTGTGTCATCCACACATCCTCCACAATAGTGTCATCCACAGATCCCTCATAACAGTGTGTCATCCACAGATTCCCCATAACAGTGTCATCCACAGATTCTTCCATAACAGTGTCATCCTCAGACTCCTCATAATTGTTTCATCCACAGATCCCTCATAACAGTGTCATCCACAGATCCCCCACAATAGTGTCATCCACCGATCCCTCATAACAGTGTGCCATCCACAGATCCCCCATAACAGTCCATCGTCCACAAATGACCATTAGTTCAAAACACACCAAAAGCATACCTTTTGGTTCAAAATATTTATTTTCTTATTTTCCTCCTCAAAAACCTAGGTGCATCTTATCATCAGGTGCGTCTTATAAAGCGAAAAATAAGGTATATCAAATTCTGAATACAAAACTGCAAGATAAACATATGAATTCTGAATTATGCTTTCAAAATCTGCAAGCAATTTATAAATTCTGCATATGGCTTTACTCCTCAAGCTCAAATAATGGTGGCAATTATGATAAAAATATCAGAAATGGCTGTTTCTATAATTTTATAAATTGTAAATTAGGAAGATGGCAATAATCGAGAGCAGAAAAAGACTATACAGAATCTTAGTGCAGAGCATAAATTTATTGACATCCATGCTCTGCTTGTTTCTGAAAATGTAATGAAGGGGAGGGGCATATTCATTATCACAAAGTATAATAACACATGAGCTGTGCAACGTGATGGTAAAGATTAAATGTATATTATAAGTGCGAGGAATGCCCTGGTGGCAGACACTTTTTTATACTATGCGATCGCCAAATCAGATCGGCATCGCATAGTACTGTCCTGTGTGTGTGAGGCTTCTCCCCTGCCTTGCTGCGTGGCCAAGTAGCGTGACCATTCTAGGTGAAATGGGGACCTGGGGCGAAAAACAATAAGGGGGGCCCCCATGACACTTGATGACTTTTGCAGAAGAAACTGTATATTGTGGGGCACGGTATATGCTGTATGTGTATAACATAAACATATTTCATATGAAAACTTACAATTACTTGGCTTGACCCTTGGGGATCCCGAACACTTCCACACTTTGGCTGGGGCTCGGCGGAGCTGATGAGTTTTATCCTAATGAAAAGGATTTAATAATAAGGATTTGGAGAAGGGGCAGAGGGATAGGAGAGCAGGGAGAGTCTGGTGCTGCTACAAGGGGGCTCAGCTCACCCCCCAGTAGAAATAATTCTCCTTATAATGTGACAGTGCAAAAAATACCCCCTTGTAATACCCCCAGTTGAGCTAATGTCCCCATAGTGCCCCCATAATGTTCTAGTATAAAATACCCCTATATAGTGCCCTCAGTAAATGCCCCCATAGTGCTCCTCTCCCCCTCCCTCCTAGTGACCCCATAATACACCAGTATAAAATGCCCCATATATAGTGCCCCAGTAGATGCCCTCAGTGTCCCCCATAATTTGTAAGTATAAAATACCCCTTCTCAGTGCCCCTGTAGATGACCCCATAGTACTCCTCTCCCACCTTCCCCATAGTACCCACCATAATGTGTCCTATTATAAAATGCCCCTATACAGAGCCCCCATATAAAATAACCATTCTTTGTGGCCTCAGTAGATGCCCCATGTGCTATGTACCCAGAGCCCCCCATCAACTTGTGCCAGTAGCCATAGGCTACCCTTAAGTGCCAGACTGACACTGACTGCCAGTTGTAGCCATAGCATAGCCCCCCCCCCTATAATGTGCCACACAAAGTTCCAGTGTCAGTAGCTATCATATGTCTACTCCATTCCATTGTCCAAGTAGCCAAACCATAATTAGCCCCCCCCCCCATCATGTGCCCCAGGCCCATAAGTGCCAGAGTCCACTCCATTCTGTCCAAGTAGCCAATGCCCCCATTGCAGACCATAATTACCCCCCCCATCATGTGCCCAAGGAAAGAAGTCCACTCCATTCTGTCCAAGACTCCAAGTAGCCAATCCAATGCCATAATTGCCAGACCATTATTGCCACCCCCCACCCCATCATGTGCCAGACCCAATAAGTGACATGACATGACAGAAATGAAAAAAAAAAAAGCACTTGAATTATACTTACTGCCTGCAGCAAATTGCGATCGATTAGGGCTGTGTCCCCTCCCGCCTCCAGCGCTGCTGACTGTCTGTACGGCAGTGCAGCAGCTCAAGTCAGGCGGCTCAATGACGTCATCGCGCGGCCTGCTCCGGTCCGCCAGCTTCTGATAGGCCGACACACCTCTCCCTCCCCTGCCCCTGCCCTGCGCGGCTGTAACGGCGGCTCAGTCAGTGTTTAGTGATGATCATTCCAGTGCCCCCCTTCCCCCCCCCTCCCCCTGCGGACGCCCATGGCTGATATTGACAAAATATAAAATACTAATGATTTTTGGTCAATGATCATACATCCAAGGTGCTGCAAGATTATTTTTTGGTTCTGCAGCAGGGTATTTGTTGAGGTAGGGTCACATAAATACTGGGTGGGATCGGATTTCTACAATACAGGATGCCACTCCAGCATGGTAACGGTCAGACAGATTCTGGATATCCTCCTGTGGTATGTCATTCCAAACCTTTTTAACTTGGACCCATTGACATGTTAGGTAGAGAATAGTGCAGCCCTGAACTTCCACTCACACCATTATCCCAACCTACTGTACTTGGATGATCCGTCCTAAATGATGGCCTTCAACTGGTCGGTGGTCCTAAACAAAGTGCAGGGGCCTAAACAAAAAGAGGTATAAATACCAGCAAAGACAGACTCAGAAAGTAAAATGTCATAGCAAAAACAGGATATACTCGCAGAGTCAAACAACAGGCAGGGTCAATACTAGGAGCTAACGTCAGTAATATAATTATCAGTCAGAGGCAAGGTCAAAGCAGAAGTGAAGTTCCAGGAGTTCCAAAATGTACAAACGCTATTGCGGTAATGGAGATTAAAGGGGTTCTCCAGGAATTAAGAAAATGAAATTACTTAAATATAATTTTTTAATAAATATATTCGATAATAGCTTTCATTAGTTATAATGGCTCATTTTGTCTGGAGAGCAATCATCAAGAGAAATAAAATGGCTGCTATCCTATTAGTATAAACAAAACCTGTCCTATTAACACAGGAGGACAAGTTACCTCAGAGCAGTGAGGTAAAGAGCTGCCTTGTCCTCCTCTCTGCTCTGCTTGTCAGGGATTATGGGTCTGAATACAGGTGAATCTCTGTAAGAATGGAGATGATGAGGAGACATGAGAGGAGGGTGAGGTGTGGCTAATGAGTAGCAGCACTTGTATGCAGTCTTTATTACCACAGACCCACATTACTACAGTCTGTCCCGTCCATCCTCTCTGTACTTCATGTCTTCTCATGAACTCCATTCCCACAGAAATTCAGCTGAAAATCTTATCAGCTGTATTTGGGATGGTAATCCCTGACAAATAGAGCACTGAGGAGAATGAGGCAGCTCTACCTCAGTGTTGCGAAGTAACTTGTCCTCATGTGTGATTAGGACAGGATTTGTGTGAACTAATGAGACGGCGGCCATTTTGTTTCCCCTGATGATTGATCCTCAGACAATATGAGCCATCATAAATATTGAAAGGCATTTGAGAATATATTTATCATAGGGTAATTATAAATGAGCGAATTTTTCAAAAATTCGATTCGAACGGTTCTGGAAAAATTTGCTTTGATCCGAATTTATTTGCGGCAAATTTCATAAAAAAAAATGCTATTTTTGGGCTGCAGACAGCCTTTATAGGGGTATAACACACTGTGCCTTGCACTAACCTGCATAGGAAGTCAGCTGTGGTAGTGAAATAATACTGTGAGTCAGTATGACATGCAGATGACAGGCATCGCTCCTAGAATCACTGCACACTTCGCTTATTTGGGCAGTCACGGTGCCAAAACTGACCAAATAACTGAAGTATGAACTCAGCCTTACAGGTCGATGTTAGCGCCAAAAAGAAGTGAACTACTTTTACACCCTCATTAGCTGATTCCACATAGATGTCTACAGAACCAGTTCAATTAAACGCTTATACAAGTAGAGCCCCCCGACAGAGTGCAGAGGGTGTCAGCAGTAACTTTGTGTTGACGTCACTGATTTATTTGCCCTTCCTCTGATCTGTCAGAACAATAACCCACAAAAAACGGATCCTGTCTTTGAAGGTTCTGACAGATCAGAAGAAAGGTCAAATAAATTATGATGTCAGCAAGGCCAAAAGGCAAAATACTGGCCCAGTCATGAAGTGGGGAGGGTAGGAACAGCATGACAAGTCCAGAGTGGCTTATGACATAGTGGTGAGGTGGAAGCAGCATGATTAGACCACAGAGTGGCCCAATGATAGTGTGGAGGTGGCGGCAGCATCAGGAGGAGGCCACAGAGTGGCACAATGATAGTGTGGAGGTGGCGGCAGCAGCAGCAGCAACATCAGGAGACGGCCACCTAGTGGCACAATGACAGAGTCTGGAGTTGGCAGCAGTATGAGGAGGCCACCGAGTGGCACAATGACAGAGTGTTGAGGTGGCGGCAGTATGTGAAGCCCACTAAGTGGTACAATGAGAGAGTCTGGAGTTTGCAGCAGTATGAGGAGGCCACCGGGTGGCAAAATAACAGAGTCTGGAAGTGGCGGCAGCAGCAGTAGCAGCATCAGGAGAAGGCCCCCGAGTGGCACAATGACAGAGTCTGGAGGTGGCGGCAGCATCAGGAGACAACAAAGTGATCCGGTGACAGAGTGGGGAGGTGAGTGGCAACACCAGTACCCGCTGATGAAAGTGGGTGAAAATGGAGCACTTGGCATCAGATGTGTGGCATCAGGCGGGTAGAAGCATCAGAGTAGGCAAGTAGCCAGATGAAACTGGTCTCTTTTGTCAAGGTTTGGGTGAGACGGCATGGATGATCTAATCAGATGTATTAGGCATTGGTGGGTGGAAATCCTGGCTGATCCAGTCCTGATTCATCTTGACAAAGGTCAGTCTCTCTACATTTTGGGTGGAAAGGCGAGTTCTTCAACTAAACACCCGCTCTGATGCCACACTACTGGCCGGGTAGGATAGCTTTTCCAGGGCAAACTCTGCTAGTTGCGTCCACAAATCCAGTTTGGCTGCCCAGTAGTCCAGCTTATATTCAATGTGGGGTGGTAGGGTGCTGTCCAAGTATGCCACCACCTGCTGGTTCAGGTCCTGCTCCAGGTCTACCTGCTGCTGGTGAGTAGATTCTTCACTATGTGGGTGAAGAAAGCTGCCCATCAGGAAATGTAGATTTAGGCTGCTGTTGATGGAGCTGGTACTGCTCCTGCCACCCCACCCCTCCCCAGCAGCCATGGCAGTGGAACGTGAGCGAAGAGTGCCCCCCCCCCGATTAGAATGGACGATGGTGCAGATAGGCAGCGGCCAACTGACTACAAAGGATGTCTCTGTAGTAATTAAGTTTGTCCTCCCTCTCAGTGGGTGCAAAAAAGGCCCCCATTTTGGACCGATAGCGAGGGTTCAACAAGGTGGAGAGCCAGAAGTCATCCCTCTGCCGAATGGTGACAATTCAGCTGTCACTACACAAGCATGCATTGGGCCATTTGTGCAAGTGACTCGGAGGGACTCCCTGTCCCCATCTCCACTGCATACTGCCACGTTGTGTCTGGGTCCTCTGTCTCGTCTTCCTCAATGCCCTGTAGCTCCTCTGGCTGCTCCTTCTCCTCCTCTCCTGTCAGCTGAGCAGAAAAAACACCCATTTCGCTACATTTTGACTGTCCTCCATTGTCCACCTCCCCCTCCTCCTGCTCTTCCAGTTCAGCCCCCAACAGGGCTCATGTAGCGCCATGTCTCCTGTCCCCTGACCAGCAATTGTTACCACCATCTGTTCCAAGATATGAAGCAGTGGAATGACCGTTCATCCTGTAATCCTGGCAACTGACAAATAATGTGGCCTCCTCAAAGGGCCTGAATAAACGTCAGGTGTCACTCATAAGCTGCCACTGGCTGACATCTAAGTTACACAGGGGAGTATTCCTATCTGCTTGCCTATCTGCTTTGCAGTGTACGAGTGGCTGAAGTGCATGAAAAGTTTCCTGGCCATTTTTAGGATGTCTCACAGATGGGTGGAAGACTTCAGAAACCACTTGACAACCAGATTGAACACATGTGCCATGCAGGGCACATGGATCAGCTTTCCATGACGCAGCGCCGACACAATGTTCTTCCCGTTGTCGGTCAGCATGGTTCAGATTTTCGGTATCCTGAGGAATCACAGGGAGCAGTTCCTCCCCTGTGTCACTACGTTCGCCAAGGCAAACCAGGTGCAGACACTGCCTTGCCCTGCACATGTGGCATGCTGGAGGGGCACTGTGATTTGTCCCTGCAATGTAGTCTAAGGACATGATGGAGGATGAGGAGGCAGAGGCGGGCATTGTCACAGGACCAACGGCATGACAACATGGAGGTGGAAGCGGCGTCACCTGGCCAAGTTGCTGGTGTGGCTGTGCAGCAACCACATTCACTATGCCTTGTATTGTCCATGACCTTAGTTACAGCTCCACACGTCGGTGCTGCTGTGCACTTTGGCAGACACAGACAGGTTCAAGGACTGGCCCACCTTCTGTTCTACATATTTTTACAGGGCTGGTACTGCCTTTTTCGCAAAGAAATGACAGCTTAGGACTCTCCACCTCAGCTAGCAACAAGCCATCAGTTCTCTGAAAGATGCAGAGTCCACCACTTCGAAAGGGAGGGACTACAGCACCAGCAACTTGGAAAGGAGTAAATTCAGCTTCTGCATCGTTGGATGATTGCACGTATACTGTTTTTTCTTGGCAATTGCTTTGCGGATCGATGATTGACGGAATTACTGATGAGGAGTAGAAGGAGTAGGAGCAGGAGCATTTGTTCCAGCAGAAGATGGGAATAACAGACCGCTCCCTTTGGTTGAGGTGGTGGAGCCTTGACTGCCTGAAACCAGGTGCGTGCCACTGGGTGATGCATCGTTGCTGCGGCAGGCTGGATTACCACATAGGAGCCACGGTTCTCCAAGGCAACTGTATGATGACGCTGCATATGTTGACGCAGGGCCGTAGTGCCAACATTGGCAACCTGGCCACGCTTCACCTTCTGCCCACAGATTCTACATATTGCCACATTCACCTCCTCTGGCGGCTTAACAAAAAACTGCCACACCGCTGAGTAGTAGGTGATTTTCCCCCCAACAGTCCGCATTGACTGCATGCTACCGCCGCTGCCTCCGTGAACCTCTGCACTGCTGCGAAGCAGGTGGTCTACTCCGGGCACTTTTGGCTCCCGACCTCCCACCCTGCTGATTCCCAGACATGCCACCACCTTGCTGGCTCAGCTGCTGCCTCACAGGCAAGCTGCCACCCTCTTCTCCTGATGATTATGAAGCACATTCTGCACCCGGCTCCCAAGTGTGATCGGCTTCATCATCATCAAGTAGTGTCTGCATGTCATTGATGTCCTCCTCAACGGTCTCTGGGTTAGGAGCCTGACCCCTCGCAACACCACCTCCCATGCCACTCTCCTCATCACTACGTGTCCGCCTAGCTGAGGAAGCGGCGGATATCTTCTTCAGATCTTGGCTGGACAGTAACTACTGACTGTCCTCTAGTAGCAAAGGACAGAGGCAGGTTGAGGACAGGGGAGGCACAGGGCCTGCTCCTGGGCCATGCCAACTAAGGGTTGTGTCTAACGAACCCACCGACTGTTGGCTGGTGGTGTCTGATGTCACTTGGGATGAAGTGGATGACCGAGTTAATCAATCAAGAACCGCTGGGTTGCTGGTCAAGACACGACTGCTAGATGACACCAGGAGCTCAGGCCTCTTGCTGTGGCTCCTGCTTCCATGCCCCCTTACTCTGCTGCAACCTCTGCCTGTGCCAGAAATATTTAGGCCTCTGCCACTCCTCTGTGCATGGTCTGGTACTTTTCTGACATACTTTTATCTGAACGAAATAAATTAAAAGCAAATTAAAACACCCATAAAAGCGACAAATATATTTTTCTTTTTGTACTGAAATAGGCCACTAAATGCTTTCACCACAAATAACTGCAACAGTGAAGTGAGTATATATTTTTCTTTCTGCACTGAAATAGGCCACTAAACGCTTTCAACACATATAACTGCAGAAGTGAAATGAGAATATATTTTTCTTTTTGTACTGAAATAGGCCACTAAACGCTGGTGTCAGACCATGCACAGAGGAGTGGTAGAGGCCTAAATGTTTCTGGTGCAGGAAGAGTTCGCAGCAGAGTAAGGGGGTGTGGAAACAGGAGTTGCAGCAAGAGGCCTGAGCTCCCGGTGTGATTTAATGGTGGTTTTTTGACCAGCAAACACACAGTTCTTGATTGGTTAACTCGGTCATGGCCAACAGTCGGTGGGTTTGTCAGACCCAACCCTTAGTTAGCATGGCTCGGGAGTAGGCCCTGTGCCCTCACCTGTTCTCAACCTGCCTCCGTACTTTGCTGTTCCCTCAGCCACAGAAGTATTGAATTCTGTGGACGAGCTATACAGCGAGGACGAGCAACTAGAGGACAGTAATCAGTTACTGCCCAGCCAAGATCTGAAGGAGACATCTGTTGAAGTTATTTGTGGTGAATGCATTTAGTGGCCTATTTCAGTACAAAAAGAAAAATATATACGCAGTTCACTGTTGCAACGAATTGCACTTCATTAGCTTCGATTCGTTAACCACTTCAGCCCCCCTAGCTTAAACACCCTTAATGACCAGGCCACTTTTTACAATTCTGCACTACACTACTTTTACCGTTTATTGCTCCGTCATGCAACTTACCACCCAAATGAATTTTACCCCCTTTTCTTCTCACTAATAGAGCTTTCATTTGGTGGTATTTCATTGCTGCTGACATTTTTACTTTTTTTGCTATTAATCAAAAATGACCGAAATTTTTGCAAAAAAATGACATTTTTCACTTTCTGTTGTAAATTTTTTTTTAAAAAAACTACATTACTATATAAATTTTTCTCTAAATTTATTGTTCTACATGTCTTTGATAAAAAAAAAGTCCAATAAGTGTATATTTATTGGTTTGGGTAAAAGTTATAGCGTTTACAAACTATGGTGCAAAAAAGTGAATTTCGGCATTTTGAAGCAGCTCTGACTTTCTGAGCACCTGTCATGTTTCTTCAGGAGCTAGAATGTCAGGATAGTATAAATACCCCCCAAATCACACCATTTTAGAAAGAAGACACCCCAAAGTATTCGCCGAGGGGCTTGGTGAGTTCATGTATCATTTCATTTTTTTTCACAAGTTAGCGGAAAATGACACTTTCTGAGAAAAAAAAAAGAAAAAAAGGTTCAATTTCTGATAACTTCTGGCAAAAAAAAAAAAATCTCAGACGGACTCACTATGCCCCTCAGTGAATACCTTGGGGTGTCTACTTTCCGAAATGGGGTCATTTGTGGGGTGTGTTTACTTTTCTGGCATTTTGGGCGGGGCTAAATTGTGAGCCGCCATGTAAAACCTAAAGGTACTCGTTGGAATTTGGGCCCCTTTGCACCCAGGCTGCAAAAGTGGCACACATGTGGTATGCCGTACTCAGGAGAAGTAGGGCAATGTGTTTTGGGGTGTATTTTTACATATACCCATGTTGGGTGAGAGAAATATCTCTGTAAATTGTCAACTTTGTATAAAAAAATTTAAAAGTTGTCGTTTACAGAGATATTTTTCACACAAAGTATGGGTATATATAAAATACACCCCAAAACACATTGCCCTACTTCTCCTGAGTATGCGATACCATGTGTGCCACTTTGCAGCCTGGGTGCAAAGGCCCTAAAACCAATGAGTACCTTTAGGATTTCACAGGGCATTTTTACGCATTTGGATTCCAGACTTCTTCTCACGCTTTAGGGGCCCCTAAAATGCCAGGACAGTATAAATACCCCACGTGTGACCCCATTTTGGAAAGAACACACCCCAAGGTATTCTGTGAGGGGTATGGTGAGTTCATGTAAAATTTTATTTTTTGTCACAAGTTAGTGGAATATGAGACTTTGTAAAAAACAAAATAAAAAAAAAAAAATTTCCGCTAACTTGTGCCAAAAAATAAAAATTCTGTGGACTCACCATTCCCCTCACGGAATACCTTGGGTGTCTTCTTTCCAAAATGGGGTCACATGTGGGGTATTTATACTCACCTGGCATTTTAGGGGCCTCTAAAGTGTGAGAATCCAAATGCATAAAAATGGCCTGTGAAATCCTAAAGGTACTCATTGGTTTTAGGGCCCTTTAGCACCCAGACTGCAAAAGTGTCACACATGGCATCGCCGTACTCAGGAGAAGTAGGGCGATGTGTTTGAGGTGTATTTTACATATACCCATGCTGCGTGTGAGAAATATCAGCTGTAAACGACAACTTTTTAAATTTTTTATTCAAAGTTGTCAATTTACAGAGATATTTCTCTCACCCAGTATGGGTATATGTAAAATACACACCAAACACATTGCCCTACTTCTCCTGAGTACAGCGATACCACATGTGACACTTTGCAGCCAAGATACGCAAAGGGGCCCAAATTCCAATGAGTACCTTTTAGGAGGGCATTTTTACGCATTTTTCTTCTCACGCTTTAGGGCCCCTAAAATGCCAGGGCAGTATAAATACCCCACATGTGACCCCATTTTGGAAAGAAGAAACCCCAAGGTATTCCATGAGGGGCATGGTGAGTTCATAGAAGATTTTTTTGGCACAAGTTAGTGGAAATTGATTTTTTATAGTTTTTCTCACAAAGTCTCCCTTTCCGCTAACTTTTGACAAAAATTAATTTTTCATGGACTCATTATGCCCCTCAGTGAATACCTTGGGTTGTCTTCTTCCAAAATGGGGTCACATGTGGGTATTTATACTGCCCTGGCATTTTAGGGGCCCTAAAGCGTGAGAAGAAAATGCGTAAAATGCCCTCCTAAAAGGTACTCATTGGAATTTGGGCCCTTTGTGCATCTTGGCTGCAAAAAGTGTCACACATGTGGCATCGCCGTACTCAGGAGAAGTAGGGCGATGTGTTTTGGAGTGTATTTTTACATATACCCATGCTGGGTGAGAGAAATATCTCTGTAAATTGACAACTTTGAATAAAAAAATTTAAAAAGTTGTTGTTTACAGCGATATTTCTCACACCCAGCATGGGTATATGTAAAAATACACCCCAAAACACATTGCCCTACTTCTCCTGAGTACGGCGATACCACATGAGTGACACTTTTTTGCAGCCAAGATGCGCAAAGGGGCCCTAAAACTAATGAGTACCTTTAGGATTTCACAGGCCATCTTTACGCATTTGGATTCTCACGCTTTAGGACCCCTAAATTGCCAGGGCAGTATAAATACCCCACAAGTGACCCCATTGTGGAAAGAAGACACCCCAAGGTATTCCATGAGGGGCATGGCGAGTTCACAGAAAAAAAAAAAATTGGCACAAGTTAGCGGAAATTGTTTTTTTTTTTTGTGACAAAAAATAAAATTTTACATGAACTCACCATACCCCTCACGGAATACCTTGGGGTGTCTTCTTTCTAAAATGGGGTCACATGTGGGGTTTTTGTACTGCCCTGGCATTTGAGAGTCTCCGCAATCATTACATGTATGGCCAGCATTAGGAGTTTCTGCGATTCTCCGTATATTGAGCATACGGGTAATGAGATTTTTTTTTTCCGTTCAGCCTCTGCGCTGAAAAAAATATAAAATGAACGGCACAGATTTTTTCATTCGCGTCGGTCAATGTGGATGAAAAAATCTCTGCCAAAATCAGTGACTGCGGTGCGGTGGGCTGGGCGCTAGCTACCTAACAAGTAGCTAGCTAACTGGCGGTGATAGGGGACCCTTATGCCCCATTCACACGTCCGAAATTCTGTTTGCGGAACGGAATTGCGGACCCATTCATTTCTATGGGGACAGACTTTGTCCCGCTCGGATCCGGAATTACGGATCCGCGCTTCCGAGTCTGCACTTCCGTTCCGCAAAAATATAGAACATGTCCTATTCTTGTCCGCAATTGCGGACAAGAAAGCATTTTCTATATAGTTCTGGCAATGTGCGGATCTGCAAAATGCGGAAAGCACATTGCCGGTGTCCGTGTTTTGAGGATCTGCGGATCGGATCCGCGGATCGGATCCGCGGATCGGATCCACAGATCGGATCCGCAGATCGGATCCGCAGATCCGTGAATCCACGGATCCGTGAATCCACGGATCCGCAAAACACATATGGACGTCTGAATGGAGCCTTACAAGGGGTGTGATCAATGACAGGGGGGTGATTAGGGGGTCTAGATGGGGTGATCAAGGGGTTAATAGGTGGGGGGGGATTAGTGTAGTGTTTGGTGCAACTTTACTGTGTTACCTGGTCCTCTGGTGGTCGATCCCAGCAAATGGGACCAGAGGAGCAGGTAGCAGCTATATCAGACGCTGTTCATAAAACAGCGTCTGATATAGCTGTTTGATGCGATTTTATTCGCATCTACAGCCTGCCAGCGATTGATCATCGCTGGCAGGCTGTAGCCGAACTGCCGTGCCGCGCTTCTCTGTGAACGTGCATGCGCGCGCGTTCACAGGAAATCTCGGCTCTCACGAAATGACGCGCCGACGCGTCAACTCAGAGCTACAGGACCGCCCGCAGGACGCATCCCTGCGTTAGGCGGTCCTGTAGTAGTTAATCTCTAAAAGTAATATTTAAGTATTTATAATTTTCTTAATTCCCGGAGAACCCCTTTAATCACACACAGCTGTTGCTGTCAGGTGCCTCTTTAAATCTCCCACTGAAAGTAAGCAAGTGACGTCAGCACCGGGCCTGATTTTTCCGATGTCCTTGTCCCCTGATAGAATGAACAGCCTGATTGTCAGTTGGGCTAGTTGTAACAGCAACGCAATGACCCCAGCTATTCTGCAACAGAGACGGCAGACCTCCGTTGCAGCACACACAGGTAAGTATGTCGCGTAATTACCTGCCAATAGTTCAGCCAAGATGGTTTTTGACTGCTTTGCCTAGGAGATCCACTACCCCATCCAGTTCCAGACATTCTTGATGGGAGAAAGATCTGGCAATCAAGCTACTATATACACTGAAGAGAATGCTGTGTAGCACAAGCAGAGTGTGTGGATGGACGTTACCTTTTTTCAACACCACATCATCTAACTGATTCAAAGGAGGTAGAACTTCTTCCACAATGTCCTAAACATACTGAAGGTTAGTCAGTGTTCCTGCCACGTTGTCCAGATTGTGTCCATGTTACGGTCTCTGGAGTGTTTACATTCAGCGCTGCATGGGCATTTCCACAGGCTTCGCTGCAACCAATTACTGGCTTCAGAAGTGATTTGCTGCTTGTGGCCATGTTATTGCTGAAGCCAGTCATTAGCTGCAGCATAGCATGTGACCTTGCCAATGCTGCAAAGTCAGTAAACACTCCGGGGACTGGAACACTGACACAGCGAGGCAGCGTTTAGGACAGGATCCTCGGGGAGCAGTTAAGGGCTTGTTCACATGACCGTGCTGTGTTTTGCAGGCCGCAAATTGGGGATCCGCAAAACATGGATGCGGACCGTGTGCCTTCCGCAATTTGCGGAACAGAATGGACGTCCCTTCATAGAAAAGCCTATTCTTGTCCACAACACGGACAAGAATAGGACATGACTCATAATTTTGAAGTGAATGGGTCAACACCCGAGCCACAAAAAATGCGTCTCGGATGCGGACTAAAACCACGGTCATGTGAACGAGTCCTAAGTATGAATCTTCTGTTTAAAAGGGCAGGCTGTGGGCACTTGCTAAGAACTCAGGATTCCCAAAAGATTTCTTTAGGTTTTCCAGGTTTTCTTTTCTTTTTGCTTTTCAGTGGTGTAATAGATTAAATTAAATCTGTGCAGCTTGCCATCTAGTGCAATACATGGTGGGAGTAGATTCTATCTTTCAATAAACATACACAGCCAAATTCTGAGAAAGTTAGATAATCGTCCATAACCATTTTATTTAGTTTAGAACTGTAGAAGTCACATAATGTCACAGAGGAGATATAGAGTACAGAAATGTGCTTGGACGGGATACAATAAAGTTCCTGGGCCAATTCTTGCACTTTAGTGCAGAATTATCCATTAGCTGTAATGTCAGTTCCATATGGCAAAGTGGCATAATAAAAACTGCTTTCCATTTGTGTAAGACATCTTGGTCATTACAGCAGAATCCCAAAATCCATGCAACTATCTCAAGGCACTTGACTGGCAGAACTATCAGCCTTTTTATACAGTAATCAATAAAA
This sequence comes from Bufotes viridis, assembly GCA_033119425.1. Taxonomy (NCBI): domain Eukaryota; kingdom Metazoa; phylum Chordata; class Amphibia; order Anura; family Bufonidae; genus Bufotes; species Bufotes viridis. Next base: position 291,961,666 of record CM065591.1, on the reverse strand, counting down.
AAAAAAAACATGGGATGGAAGATAACATTTAGAAAATACTTTTTCAGAAAAAGCAAGAAAGCTTGAATCTGATATATAGTACTGTGTGCCTGAATAACTTTTGTAACTTGGGGAGATTTTTCAAAACTGACAGAAAAACCAGCCTTGTTGCCTTTAGAAACGTATCATAATGTTGCTTTGATTTGTTAACCCACTCTTGAAATATGAAAGCTGAGCTCTGATTGGTTGTTATGGGCAATAAAACATGTTTTTCTGTTTAGAAAGGTGTATAGTATCATATTACGTGGTTTTTCAGGTCAAAGCATTTATTTTACAATTTTTAAAAAGTAGTCATTCGTTGAACAATATTTTCTAAAAGAATATAACATTTCAGAATCCTTTTCTTTTTACTAGCTTCTAGCAAGCTCGCTTCTCCAAGGACAATGCATTTCCATTTCATTGATATGTATTTTTATTACTTTTAGTATATTTACAGTACATTAAACTGTTCTATCTCAGCATCACATTCATTTTGAGGCTAATACTCCTGAATCCAGACAATGTGTCACAATAACTTTTTTTTTTTTTTAGAGTTTTTTAGAGTTCATAGCTAGAGATGAGCGAATTTTTCAAAAATTCAATTCGCCAGTTGGCAGAATTTTTTTGGAAAAATTTGTTTAGATCTGAACTTATTTACTTTAAATCACATAAAAAAATAACTATTTCCTGGCTTCAGAGAGCCTTTATAGTGGTGTAGAACACTATGCGTTGCAGTAACACACATAGGCAGTAGTGAAATAATACTGTCAGTGAGGATGACATACAGATGACAGGCGTCGCTCTTTGAATCACTGCAACTTCACTTATTTGGGCAGTCACTGGGCCAAAACTGACCGAATAACTCAACTGTGAACTTACAGGTCAATGTTAGAAGCGCACTCCTTTTATACCGTCATCAGCTGATTCCACATAGATGTCTACAGAACCTGTTCTATTAAACAGTTATACAAGTAGAGCCCCCCAACAGAGTGGGGATGGGGAGGGTGTCAGCAGTAAGTTTGTGTTGACGTCCCTGAATATTTTGCCCTTCCTCTGATCCGTCAGAACAGTAACCCCAAAAAAACAGATCCTGTATGTTGAGCATTCGCCTTCACTTGGTCAGCATTTGGTCAGTAATCCATCAGTATTGCTAATGCCAAAAAAACAGGAGTGGATACAAAACAGAGATGACAAGTGAATGGAATATTTGTATGTCTTCTGTGTTTTGTACCCACTCCTGCTTTTGGCTACCAAATCACAAGTCAATACTGATGGGACCATACAGGCCTCACAGCTGCTACACAAACAGAATCCATTATGCGTCTCATTTTTCCTTTATTCTGAGAGATCAGAAGAAGGGTCAAATAAAGGATGATGTCAATAAATTATGATGTCAGCCAGGCCGGAAGGCAAAATAGTGGCCCAGTCATGAAGTTGGGAGGGTTGGAACAGCATGAGAAGTCCACAGAATGGCCCTATGCCATAGTAGTGAGGCAGAAGCAGCATGAGGAGGCCACAGAGTGGCACAATGACAGTGTAGAGGTGGCATCAACAGCATCAGGAGGCCACAGAGTGAAACAATGACAGTGTGGAGGTGGTAGCAGCATCAGGAGACCACAGAGTGGCATGGTGACATAGTGTGGAGGGGGAAGTAGCATGAGGAGGCCACAGAGTGGCATAATGACAGTGTGGAGGTGGCAGCAGCAGCATCAAGAGGAGGCCACAAAGTGGCACAATGACAGTGTGAAGATGAAGATGGTGCGTGAAAGAAGGAGCACTTGGCATCAGATGTGTGGCATCAGGCGGGTGGCAGCATCAGAATATTAGCTTAGGCAGGTAGCCAGAAGAAACCGGTCTCTTTTGTCAAAGTGTTGTTGTGGCACCATGGATGATCTAGTCTGATGCATCAGAAATTGGTGGGTGGAAATCCTGGCTGATCCATGCCTGATTCATCCTGACAAATGTCATTCTCTCCACATTTTGGGTGGACATGCAAGTTTTTCTTGGGGTAACTATGGCCCCCTCCGCACTAAACACCCACTCTGATGCCACACTACTAGCTGGGCAGGACAGCTTTTCCAGGGAAAACTCTGCCAGTTACGGCCACAAATCCAGTTTGGCTATCCAGTAGTCCAACGGATCTTCAATGTGGGGTGGCATGGTACTGTCCAAGTATGTCACCACCTTCTGATTCAGGTCCTGCTCCAGGTCTAGCTGCTGCTGCTGGTGAGTAGTTTCTTCACTAGGTGGGTGAAGAAAGCTACTCATCAGTGACTCTAGACTAAGGCTGCTGTATATAGAGCTGGTACAACTGCTGCCACCCCACCTCTCCCCAGCAGCCATGGCAGTGGAACGTGAGCGCAGAGGGCCCCCCCAGTCGAACCTGCGAGAGGATGGACAATGGCGCAGATAGGCAGCGGCCAATTGACTACATAGGATGTCTCTATAGAAGTTCAGTTTGCCCTCACTCTCAGCAGGTATAAAAAAAGGCCCCCATTATGGACAGGTAGCGAGAGTCCAACAAGGTAGAGAGCCAGAAGTCATCCCTCTGCCGAATGGTGACATTGCATCAAGCCAAGTGAGCATGCATCAGGCCATTTGTGCAAGTGACTCAGAGGGACTCCCTGTCTCCATCTCCACTGTATACTGCCAGGGTGTGTCTGTGTGCTCTGCCTCCTCTTCCTTATTGCCTTGTAGCTCCTCTGGCTGCTCCTGCTCCTCCTCTCCTGTCAGCTGAGTAGAAAAACCACCATTTCGCTACACATTGCTTGTGCTCCAATGTCATCCTACTCCTCCAGTTTAGCCCCTACGGGGCTCGTGGCATTGAGATCTAGGTGCCAAGTCTCCAGTCCCCTGGCCAGCCAGATTTAGTACTATCTGTTCCAGGACATAAAGCAGTGGAATGATGTTGTTCATCCCGTAGTCCTGGCGATTGACAAAAAACGTGGCCTCCTCAAAGGACCTGAGCAAACGCCAGGTGTCACGAATGAGCTGCCACTGGCTGACATCGAGGTTACACAGGGGAGTACTCCTGTCTAGTGTTGAGCGAACAGTTCGAGCATCGTTCGGGTTCGTACCGAATTTTGGGGTGTCCGGGACCCGGACCCGAACCCGGACATTTTCAAAAAAGTTCGGGTTCGGGTTCGTCGTTCGGCATGTATTTAGGCGCATTTTGAAAGGCTGCAAAGCAGCCAATCAACATGCATCATACTACTTGCCCTAAGATGCCATCGCAGCCATGCCTACTATTGGCAAGGCTGTGATTGGCCGAGTGCAGCATGTGACTCAGCCTCTTTATAAGCTTGTGCGCACGTCGGGACGTGCTCACTCCCGATGTGAATAGAACAGGGATAGACGCAGCTGATGCTAGGGCGAGAATAGGCAGGGATAATTGAATAACTAGAAACAAATTTCTCTCCTCCACCTGTGATTCATCTGAACAACAGTGTGGAGGGGAAGTAGCATGAGGAGGCCACAGAGTGGCATAATGACAGTGTGGAGGTGGCAGCAGCAGCATCAAGAGGAGGCCACAAAGTGGCACAATGACAGTGTGAAGATGAAGATGGTGCGTGAAAGAAGGAGCACTTGGCATCAGATGTGTGGCATCAGGCGGGTGGCAGCATCAGAATATTAGCTTAGGCAGGTAGCCAGAAGAAACCGGTCTCTTTTGTCAAAGTGTTGTTGTGGCACCATGGATGATCTAGTCTGATGCATCAGAAATTGGTGGGTGGAAATCCTGGCTGATCCATGCCTGATTCATCCTGACAAATGTCATTCTCTCCACATTTTGGGTGGACATGCAAGTTTTTCTTGGGGTAACTATGGCCCCCTCCGCACTAAACACCCACTCTGATGCCACACTACTAGCTGGGCAGGACAGCTTTTCCAGGGAAAACTCTGCCAGTTACGGCCACAAATCCAGTTTGGCTATCCAGTAGTCCAACGGATCTTCAATGTGGGGTGGCATGGTACTGTCCAAGTATGTCACCACCTTCTGATTCAGGTCCTGCTCCAGGTCTAGCTGCTGCTGCTGGTGAGTAGTTTCTTCACTAGGTGGGTGAAGAAAGCTACTCATCAGTGACTCTAGACTAAGGCTGCTGTATATAGAGCTGGTACAACTGCTGCCACCCCACCTCTCCCAGCAGCCATGGCAGTGGAGCGTGAGCGCAGAGGGCCCCCCCAGTCGAACCTGCGAGAGGATGGACAATGGCGCAGATAGGCAGCGGCCAATTGACTACATAGGATGTCTCTATAGAAGTTCAGTTTGCCCTCACTCTCAGCAGGTATAAAAAAAGGCCCCCATTATGGACAGGTAGCGAGAGTCCAACAAGGTAGAGAGCCAGAAGTCATCCTCTGCCGAATGGTGACATTGCATCAAGCCAAGTGAGCATGCATCAGGCCATTTGTGCAAGTGACTCAGAGGGACTCCTGTCTCCATCTCCACTGTATACTGCCAGGGTGTGTCTGTGTGCTCTGCCTCCTCTTCCTTATTGCCTTGTAGCTCCTCTGGCTGCTCCTGCTCCTCCTCTCCTGTCAGCTGAGTAGAAAAACCACCATTTCGCTACACATTGCTTGTGCTCCAATGTCATCCTACTCCTCCAGTTTAGCCCCTACGGGGCTCGTGGCATTGAGATCTAGGTGCCAAGTCTCCAGTCCCCTGGCCAGCCAGATTTAGTAGTATCTGTTCCAGGACATAAAGCAGTGGAATGATGTTGTTCATCCCGTAGTCCTGGCGATTGACAAAAACGTGGCCTCCTCAAAGGATCCTGAGCAAACGCCAGGTGTCACGAATGAGCTGCCACTGGCTGACATCGAGGTTACACAGGGGAGTACTCCTGTCTAGTGTTGAGCGAACAGTTCGAGCATCGTTCGTGTTCGTACCGAATTTTGGGGTGTCCGGGACCCGGACCCGAACCCGGACATTTTCAAAAAAGTTCGGGTTCGGGTTCGTCGTTCGGCATGTATTTAGGCGCATTTTGAAAGGCTGCAAAGCAGCCAATCAACATGCATCATACTACTTGCCCTAAGATGCCATCGCAGCCATGCCTACTATTGGCAAGGCTGTGATTGGCCAGTGCAACATGTGACTCAGCCTCTTTATAAGCTTGTGCGCACGTCGGGACGTGCTCACTCCCGATGTGAATAGAACAGGGATAGACGCAGCTGATGCTGAGGCGAGAATAGGCAGGGATAATTGAATAACTGGAAGCAAATTTCTCTCCTCCACCTGTGATTCATCTGAACAACTGCAGCTGAGCTGCTTTTTTGATAGGGATTGGCTATTTTTAGAGTGGCCAGAGTGATTTTCCATCCACATGTACCTGGGCTGACCGCGGCCGCCATTTTGCGACTTGTAGTGCTGCAGCAGAAGCTGCCACAGTGTGCATTCCAAAGCTCCAAACAAGTCAGACATCTACACCTGGGATTCAGACCAATAGCGATTTAGCAGCACAGTCCAAGGCTATTTTTTTAAAGGTTGTGCAGACCATTTTGTGGCACATGTTACTGGGCTGATAGGCGGCGGCCATCTTGGGACTAGTGCTGCAGCACAATCTCTCCCAACGTCCATTAATCACTTGTAATAGTGGTCTGTGCCATAGAAATCCTACATCAGGGACTTGGGTGTGCTTGTGTCACCCCTACTAATACCAGTCCACCTGTAATCCATACAGTCAAAAGACTGAAAGTATTCCAGTGAGGAATTTTTTTTTATTTAAAAAGGCCAAGTTAGTTTATCTGGCGTTCAATATACTAGATACAGTTAGGCCTGCGTTTCATACATCTGGAATTAGCAAATTAATGTGCTGGGGTTGGGAAAACATATATGTACCCATACTAGAATCTGTCAAAGAAAGCGGTACTCACATATAACAGTCATTCCATCTGTAATCCATACAGTCAAAAGACTGAAAGTATTCCAGTGAGGGAATTTTTTTATTTAAAAAGGCCAAGTTAGTTTATCTGGCGTTCAATATACTAGATACAGTTAGGCCTGCGTTTCATACATCTGGAATTAGCAAATTAATGTGCTGGGGTTGGGAAAACATATATGTACCCATACTAGAATCTGTCAAAGAAAGCGGTACTCACATATAACAGTCATTCCATCTGTAATCCATACAGTCAAAAGACTGAAAGTATTCCAGTGAGGGAATTTTTTTATTTAAAAAGGCCAAGTTAGTTTATCTGGCGTTCAATATACTAGATACAGTTAGGCCTGCGTTTCATACATCTGGAATTAGCAAATTAATGTGCTGGGGTTGGGAAAACATATATGTACCCATACTAGAATCTGTCAAAGAAAGCGGTACTCACATATAACAGTCATTCCATCTGTAATCCATACAGTCAAAAGACTGAAAGTATTCCAGTGAGGGAATTTTTTTTTATTTAAAAGGCCAAGTTAGTTTATCTGGCGTTCAATATACTAGATACAGTTAGGCCTGCGTTTCATACATCTGGAATTAGCAAATTAATGTGCTGGGGTTGGGAAAACATATATGTACCCATACTAGAATCTGTCAAAGAAAGCGGTACTCACATATAACAGTCATTCCATCTGTAATCCATACAGTCAAAAGACTGAAAGTATTCCAGTGAGGGAATTTTTTTATTTAAAAAGGCCAAGTTAGTTTATCTGGCGTTCAATATACTAGATACAGTTAGGCCTGCGTTTCATACATCTGGAATTAGCAAACTAATGTGCTGGGGTTGGGAAAACATATATGTACCCATACTAGAATCTGTCAAAGAAAGCGGTACTCACATATAACAGTCATTCCATCTGTAATCCATACAGTCAAAAGACTGAAAGTATTCCAGTGAGGGAATTTTTTTTTATTTAAAAAGGCCAAGTTAGTTTATCTGGCGCTCAATATACTAGATACAGTTAGGCCTACGTTTCATACATCTGGAATTAGCAAACTAATGTGCTGGGGTTGGGAAAACATATATGTACCCATACTAGAATCTGTCAAAGAAAGCGGTACTCACATATAACAGTCATTCCATCTGTAATCCATACAGTCAAAAGACTGAAAGTATTCCAGTGAGGGATTTTTTTATTTAAAAAAGGCCAAGTTAGTTTATCTGGCGTTCAATATACTAGATACAGTTAGGCCTATGTTTCATACATCTGGAATTAGCAAACTAATGTGCTGGGGTTGGGAAAACATATATGTACCCATACTAGAATCTGTCAAAGAAAGCGGTACTCACATATAACAGTCATTCCATCTGTAATCCATACAGTCAAAAAGACTGAAAGTATTCCAGTGAGGGAATTTTTTTATTTAAAAAGGCCAAGTTAGTTTATCTGGTGCTCAATATACTAGATACAGTTAGGCTCATGCTTCATACATCTGGAATTAGCAAACTAATGTGCTGGGGTTGGGAAAACATATATGTACCCATACTAGAATCTGTCAAAGAAAGCGGTACTCACATATAACAGTCATTCCATCTGTAATCCATACAGTCAAAAGACTGAAAGTATTCCAGTGAGGGAATTTTTTTATTTAAAAAAGGCCAAGTTAGTTTATCTGGCGTTCAATATACTAGATACAGTTAGGCCTACGTTTCATACATCTGGAATTAGCAAACTAATGTGCTGGGGTTGGGAAAACATATATGTACCCATACTAGAATCTGTCAAAGAAAGCGGTACTCACATATAACAGTCATTCCATCTGTAATCCATACAGTCAAAAGACTGAAAGTATTCCAGTGAGGGAATTTTTTTTTATTTAAAAAGGCCAAGTTAGTTTATCTGACGTTCAATATACTAGATACAGTTAGGCTCATGCGTTTCATACATCTGGAATTAGCAAACTAATGTGCTGGGGTTGGGAAAACATATATGTACCCATACTAGAATCTGTCAAAGAAAGCGGTACTCACATATAACAGTCATTCCATCTGTAATCCATACAGTCAAAAGACTGAAAGTATTCCAGTGAGGGAATTTTTTATTTAAAAAGGCCAAGTTAGTTTATCTGGCGTTCAATATACTAGATACAGTTAGGCTCATGCGTTTCATACATCTGGAATTAGCAAATTAATGTGCTGGGGTTGGGAAAACATATATGTACCCATACTAGAATCTGTCAAAGAAAGCGGTACTCACATATAACAGTCATTCCATCTGTAATCCATACAGTCAAAAGACTGAAAGTATTCCAGTGAGGGAATTTTTTTATTTAAAAAGGCCAAGTTAGTTTATCTGGCGTTCAATATACTAGATACAGTTAGGCCATGCGTTTCATACATCTGGAATTAGCAAACTAATGTGCTGGGGTTGGGAAAACATATATGTACCCATACTAGAATCTGTCAAAGAAAGCGGTACTCACATATAACAGTCATTCCATCTGTAATCCATACAGTCAAAAGACTGAAAGTATTCCAGTGAGGGATTTTTTTATTTAAAAAAGGCCAAGTTAGTTTATCTGGCGTTCAATATACTAGATACAGTTAGGCTCTGCGTTTCATACATCTGGAATTAGCAAACTAATGTGCTGGGGTTGGGAAAACATATATGTACCCATACTAGAATCTGTCAAAGAAAGCGGTACTCACATATAACAGTCATTCCATCTGTAATCCATACAGTCAAAAGACTGAAAGTATTCCAGTGAGGGAATTTTTTTTTATTTAAAAAGGCCAAGTTAGTTTATCTGGCGTTCAATATACTAGATACAGTTAGGCCTGCGTTTCATACATCTGGAATTAGCAAACTAATGTGCTGGGGTTGGGAAAACATATATGTACCCATACTAGAATCTGTCAAAGAAAGCGGTACTCACATATAACAGTCATTCCATCTGTAATCCATACAGTCAAAAGACTGAAAGTATTCCAGTGAGGGAATTTTTTTATTTAAAAAGGCCAAGTTAGTTTATCTGGCGTTCAATATACTAGATACAGTTAGGCCTGCGTTTCATACATCTGGAATTAGCAAACTAATGTGCTGGGGTTGGGAAAACATATATGTACCCATACTAGAATCTGTCAAAGAAAGCGGTACTCACATATAACAGTCATTCCATCTGTAATCCATACAGTCAAAAGACTGAAAGTATTCCAGTGAGGGAATTTTTTTTATTTAAAAAGGCCAAGTTAGTTTATCTGGCGTTCAATATACTAGATACAGTTAGGCCTGCGTTTCATACATCTGGAATTAGCAAACTAATGTGCTGGGGTTGGGAAAACATATATGTACCCATACTAGAATCTGTCAAAGAAAGCGGTACTCACATATAACAGTCATTCATCTGTAATCCATACAGTCAAAAGACTGAAAGTATTCCAGTGAGGGAATTTTTTTTTATTTAAAAAGGCCAAGTTAGTTTATCTGATGCTCAATATACTAGATACAGTTAGGCCATGCGTTTCATACATCTGGAATTAGCAAATTAATGTGCTAGGGTTGGGAAAACATATATGTACCCATACTAGAATCTGTCAAAGAAAGCGGCACTCACATATAACAGTCATTCCATCTGTAATCCATACAGTCAAAAGACTGAAAGTATTCCAGTGAGGGAATTTTTTTATTTAAAAAGGCCAAGTTAGTTTATCTGGCGCTCAATATACTAGATACAGTTAGGCCTGCGTTTCATACATCTGGAATTAGCAAATTAATGTGCTGGGGTTGGGAAAACATATATGTACCCATACTAGAATCTGTCAAAGAAAGCGGTACTCACATATAACAGTCATTCCATCTGTAATCCATACAGTCAAAAGACTGAAAGTATTCCAGTGAGGGATTTTTTTTTATTTAAAAAGGCCAAGTTAGTTTATCTGGCGCTCAATATACTAGATACAGTTAGGCCTCATGCTTCATACATCTGGAATTAGCAAACTAATGTGCTGGGGTTGGGAAACATATATGTACCCATACTAGAATCTGTCAAAGAAAGCGGTACTCACATATAACAAGTCATTCCATCTGTAATCCATACAGTCAAAAGACTGAAAGTATTCCAGTGAGGGAATTTTTTTATTTAAAAAGGCCAAGTTAGTTTATCTGGCGTTCAATATACTAGATACAGTTAGGCCTGCGTTTCATACATCTGGAATTAGCAAACTAATGTGCTGGGGTTGGGAAAACATATATGTACCCATACTAGAATCTGTCAAAGAAAGCGGTACTCACATATAACAGTCATTCCATCTGTAATCCATACAGTCAAAAGACTGAAAGTATTCCAGTGAGGGAATTTTTTTATTTAAAAAGGCCAAGTTAGTTTATCTGGCGCTCAATATACTAGATACAGTTAGGCTCATGCTTTCATACATCTGGAATTAGCAAACTAATGTGCTGGGGTTGGGAAAACATATATGTACCCATACTAGAATCTGTCAAAGAAAGCGGTACTCACATATAACAAGTCATTCCATCTGTAATCCATACAGTCAAAAGACTGAAAGTATTCCAGTGAGGGAATTTTTTTATTTAAAAAAGGCCAAGTTAGTTTATCTGGCGCTCAATATACTAGATACAGTTAGGCCTGCGTTTCATACATCTGGAATTAGCAAACTAATGTGCTGGGGTTGGGAAAACATATATGTACCCATACTAGAATCTGTCAAAGAAAGCGGTACTCACATATAACAGTCATTCCATCTGTAATCCATACAGTCAAAAGACTGAACGTATTCCAGTGAGGGAATTTTTTTTTATTTAAAAAGGCCAAGTTAGTTTATCTGAGCGTTCAATATACTAGATACAGTTAGGCTCATGCTTCATACATCTGGAATTAGCAAATTAATGTGCTGAGGTTGGGAAAACATATATGTACCCATACTAGAATCTGTCAAAGAAAGCCGCACTCACATATAACAGTCATTCCATCTGTAATCCATACAGTCAAAAGACTGAAAGTATTCCAGTGAGGGAATTTTTTTATTTAAAAAGGCCAAGTTAGTTTATCTGGCGCTCAATATACTAGATACAGTTAGGCTCATGCTTTCATACATCTGGAATTAGCAAATTAATGTGCTGGGGTTGGGAAAACATATATGTACCCATACTAGAATCTGTCAAAGAAAGCGGTACTCACATATAACAGTCATTCCATCTGTAATCCATACAGTCAAAAGACTGAAAGTATTCCAGTGAGGGAATTTTTTTTTATTTAAAAAGGCCAAGTTAGTTTATCTGGCGTTCAATATACTAGATACAGTTAGGCCTCATGCTTCATACATCTGGAATTAGTAAATTAATGTGCTGGGGTTGGGAAAACATATATGTACCCATACTAGAATCTGTCAAAGAAAGCGGTACTCACATATAACAGTCATTACATCTGTAATCCATACAGTCAAAAGACTGAAAGTATTCCAGTGAGGGATTTTTTTTATTTAAAAAGGCCAAGTTAGTTTATCTGGCGTTCAATATACTAGATACAGTTAGGCCTGCGTTTCATACATCTGGAATTAGCAAACTAATGTGCTGGGGTTGGGAAAACATATATGTACCCATACTAGAATCTGTCAAAGAAAGCGGTACTCACATATAACAGTCATTCCATCTGTAATCCATACAGTCAAAAGACTGAAAGTATTCCAGTGAGGGAATTTTTTTATTTAAAAAGGCCAAGTTAGTTTATCTGGCGTTCAATATACTAGATACAGTTAGGCTCATGCTTTCATACATCTGGAATTAGCAAACTAATGTGCTGGGGTTGGGAAAACATATATGTACCCATACTAGAATCTGTCAAAGAAAGCGGTACTCACATATAACAGTCATTCCATCTGTAATCCATACAGTCAAAAGACTGAAAGTATTCCAGTGAGGGAATTTTTTTATTTAAAAAGGCCAAGTTAGTTTATCTGGCGCTCAATATACTAGATACAGTTAGGCCTGCGTTTCATACATCTGGAATTAGCAAACTAATGTGCTGGGGTTGGGAAAACATATATGTACCCATACTAGAATCTGTCAAAGAAAGCGGTACTCACATATAACAGTCATTCCATCTGTAATCCATACAGTCAAAAGACTGAAAGTATTCCAGTGAGGGAATTTTTTTATTTAAAAAGGCCAAGTTAGTTTATCTGGCGCTCAATATACTAGATACAGTTAGGCCATGCGTTTCATACATCTGGAATTAGCAAACTAATGTGCTGGGGTTGGGAAAACATATATGTACCCATACTAGAATCTGTCAAAGAAAGCGGTACTCACATATAACAGTCATTCCATCTGTAATCCATACAGTCAAAAGACTGAAAATATTCCAGTGAGGGAATTTTTTTATTTAAAAAGGCCAAGTTAGTTTATCTCGCGCTCAATATACTAGATACAGTTAGGCTCATGCTTTCATACATCTGGAATTAGCAAATTAATGTGCTGGGGTTGGGAAAACATATATGTACCCATACTAGAATCTGTCAAAGAAAGCGGTACTCACATATAACAGTCATTCCATCTGTAATCCATACAGTCAAAAGACTGAAAGTATTCCAGTGAGGGAATTTTTTTTATTTAAAAAGGCCAAGTTAGTTTATCTGGCGTTCAATATACTAGATACAGTTAGGCCATGCGTTTCATACATCTGGAATTAGCAAACTAATGTGCTGGGGTTGGGAAAACATATATGTACCCATACTAGAATCTGTCAAAGAAAGCGGTACTCACATATAACAGTCATTCCATCTGTAATCCATACAGTCAAAAGACTGAAAGTATTCCAGTGAGGGGATTTTGCTTATAAAAAATAATATATTTCATTGTGGTGCGAGTTGAATCGCAACAATGAAGAAAAATACTATTAAGGGACGAGGACGCGGTCGTGGTGGTGTCCGTGGAGCCTCTGTTGCTGGTAGAGGACGTGGCCGTTCGGCCCCAGGCGCACACAGTAGGGAACGAACTCCCTCAACTAGCCGGCAGAATGTACCGCAACAGCCTTTGAAATGCTGTCATTCCGGCTGGTGGACACAGACAGCTTCAAACAGCTGATGGCCATGGCTGTCCCGCAGTATGTGGTTCCCAGCCGCCACTACTTCTCCAAGACAGCCGTGCCTTCCCTGCACATGCAAGTCCGATAAAATCAAGTGTGCACTGCGCAACGCCATTTGTGGCAAGGTCCACCTAACCACAGATACGTGGACCAGTAAGCACGGCCAGGGACGCTATATCTCACTAACTGCACACTGGATGAATGTAGTGGCGGCTGGGCCCCCGGCGGACAGTTCCTTGGCGCACGTCCTTCCGCCCCTAGGATCGCAGGGCATCATTCTCTGCCTCCTGTAGCCTCCTCCTCCTACTCGGCTTCCTCCTCCACTGCTTCCACCAGCTCATCCGGTCAGCCACACACCTTCACCACCAACTTCAGCACAGCCCGGGGTAAACGTCAGCAGGCCATTCTGAAACTCATATGTTTGGGGGACAGGCCCCACACCGCGCAGGAGTTGTGGCGGGTATTGAACAACAGACCGACGAGTGGTTTCTGCCGGTGGGCCTCAAGCCAGGCCTGGTGGTATGCGATAATGGGCGAAATCTCGTGGCAGCTCTGGGACTAGCCGGTTTGACGCACATCCCTTGCCTGGCGCATGTGCTGAACTTGGTGGTGCAGAGGTTCATTCACCACTACCCCAACATGTCAGAGCTGCTGCATAAAGTGCGGGCCGTCTGTGCGCGCTCCGCCGTTCACATCCTGCCGCTGCTCGCCTGTCTGCGCTACAGCGGAACTCGGCCTTCCCGCTCACCGCCTCATATGCGACGTGCCCACCCGGTGGAACTCCACCTTGCACATGCTGGAGAGACTGTGCGAGCAGCAGCAGGCCATAGTGGAGTTTCAGCTGCAGCACGCTAGCGCCAGTCGTACTGCCGAACAGCACCACTTCACCACCAATGATTGGGCCTCCATGCGAGACCTGTGTGCCCTGCTGCGCTGTTTCGAGTACTCCACCAACATGGCCAGTGGCGATGACACTGTTATCAGCGTTACAATACCACTTCTATGTCTCCTTGAGAAAACACTTAGGGCAATGATGTTAGAGGAGGTGGCCCAGGTGGAGGAGGAGGAGGAGGATGAGGGCTCGTTTCTAACACTTTCGGGCCAGTCTGTTCGAATTGGCTCAGAGGGAGGTTTGTTTAAGCAGCAGAGGACAGGTTCACAAGTCGCCAGCCAAGGCACTGTACTGGAGGACGAGGAGGATGAGGAGGAGGAGGTGGAGGGGGACGAGGATGACGCAAGTTCACAGCGGGGTGGCAGCCCAGGCCCATCACTGGTGCGTGGCTGGGGGATACGGTGGACGATGACGATACGCCTCCCACAGAGGACAGCTTGTCCTTACCCATGGGTAGCCTGGCCCACATGAGCGAATATATGCTCCAATGCCTGCGCAACGACAGCAGAGTTGCCCACGTTTTAACGTGTGCAGACTACTGGGTGGCCACCCTGCTGGATCCCCGGTATAAAGACAATGTGCCCACTTTAATTCCTGAACTGGAGCGCGACCGTAAGATGCGCGAGTACAAGCGCACGCTGATAGAGGCGCTCTTGAGAGCATTCCCACATGTCACAGGGGAACAGGTGGAAGGTGAAGGCAGAGGAGTGGCAAGAGGTCGCCAACGCAGCTGTGTCACGGCCAGCTCATCTGAGGGCAGGGTTAGCATGGCAGAAATGTGGAAAAGTTTTGTCTCCACGCCACAGCTATCTGCACCGACACCTGATACGGAACGTGTTAGCAGGAGGCAGCATTTCACTAACATGGTTGAACAGTATGTCTGCACACTCTCCACATCCTGACGGATGGTTCGGCCCCATTCAACTACTGGGTTTCGAAATTGTCCACGTGGCCAGAGTTAGCATGTTATGCCTTGAGGTGCTTTCCTGCCCGGCGGCCAGCGTTTTATCTGAACGCGTATTCAGCACGGCAGGGGCGTCATTACTGACAAGCGCAGCCGCCTGTCCACAGCCAACGTGGACAAGCTGACCTTCATAAAGATGAACCAGGCATGGATCCCACAGGACCTGTCCCTCCCTTGTGCAGAGTAGTCCTTATTAACTGCCTAAAACATGTCTTGTTGTGCTACGGGCCACTTCTTTATTTGATACAAATTTTATGAAACCCACAGTTGAATGAAACTCTTCTCTGTCTGGGCGCCGGGCCTAACCAGATGAAAGTGGCCGGTTAAACTAACGGGTGACATGAAGCCATAACCTCTGCCATGCTACCTCTGTCTTCTGTCTGGGTGCTGAGGCCTAAGTCAAATAAAGCGGTCTTCTGCTGTGCTGGGGGATATGAAGCTAATCTCTGACCTCTCTCCTCTGTCTGGGTCCAAAGGCCTAAATCACTGAAAGAGGCCTTCTCCTGTGGTGTGTGATATGATGCCAGAATATGTGCTGTGGGGCCTCTCTCCTCTTCCTGGGTGCAGGGGTCAAATAAACTAAATTGTGGCCTACTCCTGTGGTGGTTGATATGATGCCTGATTCTCTGATGTGGAACCTCTCTCCTCTGTTTGGGTGAAGGGGTCAAAGTCTTTCAAAGTCGCCTTCTCCTGTGCTGATTGATATGAAGCTGATGGTTGTGCCATCTGACATGGTTGCCGGGGTCCCATTAAATTGGGGCCTACTCCTGTGGTGGGTGATCTAAATGCCTGATTCTCTGCTTTGAAACCTCTCTCCTCCGTCCGGGTGTAGGGGTCAAAGTCTGTCAAAGTCGCCTTCTCCTGTGCTGATTGATATAAAGCTTATGCTTGTGCCATCTGGACATGGTTGCCGGGGTCTGATTCAATGGTGGCCTACTCCTGTGGTGGGTGATCTAAATGCCTGATTCTCTGCTGTGTAACCTCTCTCCTCCGTCTGGGTGTAGGGGTCAAAGTAACTAAATGGTGGCCTACTCCTGTGGTGGGTGATATGATGCCAGAATATGTGCTGTGGGGCCTCTCTCCTCTTCCTGGGTGCAGGGGTCAAAGTAACTCAATGGTGGCTTCTCCTGTGGTGGCTGATATGATGCCAGAATATGTGCTGTGGTGCTCTCTCCTCTTCCTGGGTGCAGGGTCAAAGTAACTAAATGGTGGCTTCTCCTGTGGTGGTTGATATGATGCCTGATTCTCTGCTGTGAAACCTCTCTCCTCCATCTGGGTGTAGGGTCAAAGTCTTTCAAAGTCGCCTTCTCCTGTGCTGATTGATATAAAGCTGATGGTTGTGCCATCTGACATGGTTGCCAGGGTCTGATTCAATGGGGGCCTACTCCTGTGGTGGGTGATCTAAATGCCTGATTCTCTGCTGTGTAACCTCTCTCCTCCGTCTGGGTGTAGGGGTCAAAGTAACTAAATGGTGGCCTACTCCTGTGGTGGGTGATATGATGCCTGGTTCTCTGCTGTGGGACCTCTCTCCTCTGTCTGGGTCCAAAGGCCTAAATCACTGAAAGAGGCCTTCTCCTGTGGTGTGTGATATGATGCCAGAATATGTGCTGTGGGGCCTCTCTCCTCTTCCTGGGTGCAGGGTCAAATAAACTAAATTGTGGCCTACTCCTGTGGTGGTTGATATGATGCCTGATTCTCTGATGTGGAACCTCTCTCCTCTGTTTGGGTGAAGGGGTCAAAGTCTTTCAAAGTCGCCTTCTCCTGTGCTGATTGATATGAAGCTGATGGTTGTGCCATCTGACATGGTTGCCGGGGTCCCATTAAATTGGGGCCTACTACTGTGGTGGGTGATCTAAATGCCTGATTCTCTGCTTTGAAACCTCTCTCTCCTCCGTCCGGGTGTAGGGGTCAAAGTCTGTCAAAGTCGCCTTCTCCTGTGCTGATTGATATAAAGCTTATGCTTGTGCCATCTGACATGGTTGCCGGGGTCTGATTCAATGGTGGCCTACTCCTGTGGTGGGTGATCTAAATGCCTGATTCTCTGCTGTGTAACCTCTCTCCTCCGTCTGGGTGTAGGGGTCAAAGTAACTAAATGGTGGCCTACTCCTGTGGTGGGTGATATGATGCCAGAATATGTGCTGTGGGGCCTCTCTCCTCTTCCTGGGTGCAGGGGTCAAAGTAACTCAATGGTGGCTTCTCCTGTGGTGGCTGATATGATGCCCAGAATATGTGCTGTGGTGCCTCTCTCCTCTTCCTGGGTGCAGGGGTCAAAGTAACTAAATGGTGGCTTCTCCTGTGGTGGCTGATATGATGCCTGATTCTCTGCTGTGAAACCTCTCTCCTCCATCTGGGTGTAGGGGTCAAAGTCTTTCAAAGTCGCCTTCTCCTGTGCTGATTGATATAAAGCTGATGGTTGTGCCATCTGACATGGTTGCCAGGGTCTGATTCAATGGGGGCCTACTCCTGTGGTGGGTGATCTAAATGCCTGATTCTCTGCTGTGTAACCTCTCTCCTCCGTCTGGGTGTAGGGGTCAAAGTAACTAAATGGTGGCCTACTCCTGTGGTGGGTGATATGATGCCTGGTTCTCTGCTGTGGGACCTCTCTCCTCTGTCTGGGTCCAAAGGCCTAAATCACTGAAAGAGGCCTTCTCCTGTGGTGGCTGATATGAAGCCAGAATATGTGCTGTGGTGCCTCTCTCCTCTTCCTGGGTGCAGGGGTCAAAGTAACTAAATGGTGGCTTCTCCTGTGGTGGTTGATATGATGCCTGATTCTCTGATGTGGAACCTCTCTCCTCTGTTTGGGTGAAGGGGTCAAAGTAACTAAATGGTGGCTTCTCCTGTGGTGGTTGATATGATGCCTGATTCTCTGCTGTGAAACCTCTCTCCTCCATCTGGGTGTAGGGGTCAAAGTCTTTCAAAGTCGCCTTCTCCTGTGCTGATTGATATAAAGCTGATGGTTGTGCCATCTGACATGGTTGCCAGGGTCTGATTCAATGGGGGCCTACTCCTGTGGTGGGTGATCTAAATGCCTGATTCTCTGCTGTGAAACCTCTCTCCTCCGTCTGGGTGTAGGGTCAAAGTCTTTCAAAGTCGCTTCTCCTGTGCTGATTGATATGGAAGCTGATGGTTGTGCCATCTGACATGGCTGCCGGGGTCCCATTAAATTGGGGCCTACTCCTGTGGTGGGTGATCTAAATGCCTGATTCTCTGCTGTGTAACCTCTCTCCTCCGTCTGGGTGTAGGGGTCAAAGTAACTAAATGGTGGCCAACTCCTGTGGTGGGTGATATGATGCCTGGTTCTCTGCTGTGGACCTCTCTCCTCTGTCTGGGTCCAAAGGCCTAAATCACTGAAAGAGGCCTTCTCCTGTGGTGTGTGATATGATGCCAGAATATGTGCTGTGGGGCCTCTCTCCTCTTCCTGGGTGCAGGGTCAAATAAACTAAATTGTGGCCTACTCCTGTGGTGGTTGATATGATGCCTGATTCTCTGATGTGGAACCTCTCTCTCTGTTTGGGTGAAGGGGTCAAAGTAACTAAATGGTGGCTTCTCCTGTGGTGGCTGATATGATGCCAGAATATGTGCTGTGGGGCTCTCTCCTCTTCCTGGGTGCAGGGGTCAAAGTAACTCAATAGGTGGCTTCTCCTGTGGTGGCTGATATGATGCCAGAATATGTGCTGTGGTGCCTCTCTCCTCTTCCTGGGTGCGGGGTCAAGTAACTCAATGGTGGCTTCTCCTGTGGTGGTTAGTATGATGCCAGAATATGTGCTGTGGGCCTCTCTCCTCTTCCTGGGTGCAGGGGTCAAAGTAACTCAATGGTGGCTTCTCCTGTGGTGGCTGATATGATGCCAGAATATGTGCTGTGGTGCCTCTCTCCTCTGTCTGGGTCCAAAGGCCTAAATCACTGAAAGAGGCCTCTCCTGTGGTGTGTGATATGATGCCTGAATATGTGCTGTGGTGCCTCTCCCTCTTCCTGGGTGCGGGTCAAAGTAACTCAATGGTGGCTTCTCCTGTGGTGGCTGATATGATGCCAGAATATGTGCTGTGGGGCCTCTCTCCTTCCTGGGTGCAGGGGTCAAAGTAACTCAATGGTGGCTTCTCCTGTGGTGGCTGATATGATGCCAGAATATGTGCTGTGGTGCCTCTCTCCTCTTCCTGCGCATGGGGGTCAAAGTAACTCAATGGTGGCTTCTCCTGTGGTGGTTAGTATGATGCCAGAATATGTGCTGGGGGCCTCTCTCTCTTCCTGGGTGCAGGGGTCAAAGTAACTCAATGGTGGCTTCTCCTGTGGTGGCTGATATGATGCCAGAATATGTGCTGTGGTGCCTCTCTCCTCTGTCTGGGTCCAAAGGCCTAAATCACTGAAAGAGGCCTTCTCCTGTGGTGTGTGATATGATGCCTGAATATGTGCTGTGGTGCCTCTCTCCTCTTCCTGGGTGCGGGGTCAAAGTAACTCAATGGTGGCTTCTCCTGTGGTGGCTGATATGATGCCAGAATATGTGCTGTGGGCCTCTCTCCTCTTCCTGGGTGCAGGGGTCAAAGTAACTCAATGGTGGCTTCTCCTGTGGTGGTTAGTATGATGCCAGAATATGTGCTGTGGGGCCTCTCTCCTCTTCCTGGGTGCAGGGGTCAAAGCAACTCAATGGTGGCTTCTCCTGTGGTGGCTGATATGATGCCAGAATATGTGCTGTGGGCCTCTCTCCTCTTCCTGGGTGCAGGGGTCAAAGTAACTAAATGGTGGCTTCTCCTGTGGTGGTTGATATGATGCCTGATTCTCTGCTGTGAAACCTCTCTCCTCCATCTGGGTGTAGGGGTCAAAGTCTTTCAAAGTCGCCTTCTCCTGTGCTGATTGATATAAAGCTGATGGTTGTGCCATCTGACATGGTTGCCAGGGTCTGATTCAATGGGGGCCTACTCCTGTGGTGGGTGATCTAAATGCCTGATTCTCTGCTGTGAAACCTCTCTCCTCCGTCTGGGTGTAGGGGTCAAAGTCTTTCAAAGTCGCCTTCTCCTGTGCTGATTGATATGAAGCTGATGGTTGTGCCATCTGACATGGTTGCCGGGGTCCCATTAACCCCTTAAGGACACGGCCCTATTTCACCTTAAGGACCAGGCCATTTTTTCAAAATCTGACCATTGTCACTTTATGTGGTGATAACTTTAAAACGCTTTTTCTTATCCAGTCCATTCTGAGATTGTTTTTTCGTCACATATTGTACTTCATGACAGTGGTAAAATGAAGTCGAAAAATTTCATTTTTATTTATAAAAAAATACCAAATTTACCAAAAATTTTGAAAAATTTGCAATTTTCCAAGTTTCAATTACTCTACTTCTATAATACATAGTAATACTGCCAAAAAAAGTTATTGATTTACATTCCCCATATGTGTACTTCATGTATCGATCATTTTGGGAATGCTATTTCATTTTTTGGGGACGTTACAAGGCTTAGAAGTTTAGAAGCAAATCTTGAAATTTTTCAGAAATTTTCAAAAACCCACTTTTTAGGGACCAGTTCAGGTCTGAAGTCACTTTGTGAGGCTTACATAATAGAAACCACCCAAAAATTACCCCATTCTAGAAACTACACCCCTCAAGGTATTCAAAACTGATTTTACAAACGTCATTAACCCTTTAGGTTTTCCACAAGAGTTAATGGCAAATAAAGATAAAATTTCAGAATTTCGATTTTTTGAAAATTTTTCCGTTTGAATCCATTTTTTCCAGTAACAAAGCAAGGGTTAACAGCCAAACAAAACTCAATTTTTATTGCCCCGATTCTGTAGTTTTCAGAAACACCCTATATGTGGTCGTAAACTGCTGTATGGCCAAACGGCAGGGCGTAGAAGGAAAGGAGCGCCATATGGTTTTTGGAAGGCAGATTTTGCTGGACTGGATTTTTGACACCATGTCCCATTTGAAGCCCCCGATGCACCCCTAGAGTAGAAACTCCATAAAAGTGACTCCATCTAAGAAACTACGCCCCTCAAGGTATTCAAAACCAGTTTTACAAACTTTTTAACCCTTTAGGTGTTCCACAAGAGTTATTGGCAAATGGAGATGAAATTTCCGAATTTCTATTTTTTGTTACCTTGTCTCAAAAAAGTGTAATATAGAGCAACCAAAAATCATGTTTACCCTAGAATAGTACCAACAAAACTGACACCTTATCCCGTAGTTTCCAAAATGGGGTCACTTTTTTGGAGTTTCTACTGTAGGGGTGCATCAGGGGGCTTCAAATGGGACATAGTGTCAAAAACCAGTCCAGCAAAATCTGCCTTCCAAAAACCATATGGCGTTCCCTTCCTTCTGTGCCCTGCCGTTTGGCCATACAGTAGTTTACGACCACATATGGGGTGTTTTTGCAAACAAGAGAATCAGGGCAATAAATATTGAGTTTTGCTTGGCTGTTAACCCTTGCTTTGTTACTGCAAAATGGATTAAAATGGAAAATTTGCAAAAAATAGCTGTTTTGGGACTGTTTTTATTTTTTGTTATTTACATAGTTGAACTGACAGGTTAGATTGTGTGCTATTTCTATAGAGCAGGTTGTTACGGACGCGACAATACCAAATATGACTACTTTTTGGGGTTTTTGTTTCAGTTTTACATAATAAAGCCTTTTTGAAAATAATTTTTTTAGTGTCTCCACATTCTGAAAGCCATAGTTTTATTTTATTTTTTGGGCGACTGTGTTATGTAGGGGCTCATTTTTTGCGGGATGAGATGGCGGTTTGATTGGCACCATCTTGGGGTGCATATGACATTTTGGTCGCTTGCTATGACACTTTTTGTGATGTAAGGTGACAAAAATGGCTCTTGACACCGTATTTTTTTTTTTTTTTTTGCTGTGTTCAGCTGAGGGGTTAGGTCATGTGTTATTTATATAGATAAGGTTGTGACGGACGCGGCGATACATAATATGTATACTTTTTATTTATTTATATAAGTTTTACACAATAATATAATTTTTTAAAACAAAAAAATCATGTTTTAGTGTCTCCATAGTTTGAGAGCCATATATATATTTTTTTTTGGCCGATTGTCCTATGTAGGGCTCATTTTTTGCGGGATGAGATGGCGGTCTGATTGGCACCATCTTGGGGTGCATATGACTTTTTGATCGCTTACTATTACACTTTTTGTGATGTAAGGTGACAAAAAATGGCTTGTTTGACAACGTTTTTATTTTTTATGTTTACGGCGTTCATCTGAGGGGTTAGGTCATGTTATATTTTTATAGAGCAGGTACTTACGGACGCTGCGATATATAATATGTATACCTTTTTTTATTTATTTTGGTTTTACACAATAATATCCTTTTTGAATGAAAAAACATGTTTTAGTATCTCCATAGTCTGAGAGCCATATATTTTTCAGTTTTTAGGCAATTGTCTCAGGTTGGGTATCATTTTTGTGGGAGGAGGTGACGGTTAGATTGGCACTATTTGGGGGTCATATGACTTTTTGATCGCTTGCTATTACACTTTTTGTGATGTAAGGTGGCAAAAAATGGCTTTTTGACAAAGTTTTTATTATTTTTTTTACAGTGTTTACTTGAGGGGTTAGGTCATGTGATATTTTTATAGAGCAGATTCTTACGGACGTGTAGATACCAAATATGTCTACTTTTTTTTTTTTTTTTACATTTAACACTAAAAGCATTTTGGAAACAAAAAATCATGTTTTAGTCTGAGAGGCATAGTTTTTTTATTTTTGGCCAATTGTTTTAGGTAGGGGCTCGTTTTTTATGGGATGAGATGGCGGTTTGATTGGTACTATTTTGGGAGGCAAACGCCTTTTTGATCGCTTTGTATTACACTTTTAGTGATGTAATGTGCCAAAAATGGCTTATTTACACCATTTTTTTTTTTTTTTATGGCGTTCACCCGAGGAGTTCAGTCATGTGATATTTTTATAGAGCAGGTTTTTACGGACGCGCGATACCTAATATGTGTAGTGTATTTTATTTTTTTAGTTTTTATTCAGTGTTATGTGTTTGTTTCATTTTTACTTTTTTTTCACTTATTTACATTTTTTGACCCAGACCCACTTGGTTCTGAAAGATCCAGTGGATCTGGTGTTCAGAGCATACAGTACAGTACACTATATAGTGCACTGTACTGTATTTTGTACTTTAGAAAGTCTGAATAGACCTTTAGCAGGTCTATTCAGACTTTCAGCACCATGGAGAGCAGGACGCTCTGAAAGCGCCCTGTCTCCATGGTACCATCACCCCCTGCCATAACTGGGCAGGGGGTGATGGATAGGAGGGAGGGGAGCACCCTCCTCTTCGATCCCATCCTGCTGGGGGCTGCAAAGGCACAGCAGCCCCCGATGGGAGAGGGAGGGAGCGCTCCTCCGGTTAACCCTTCCATACTGCGGTCCGTACGGACCGCTGTACGGAAGGGTTAAACGGCTGGCATCTGCAGCACAGATGCCAGCCGCTTTATCAGAGTGTCAGCAATGTGCTGACACTCTGATAGAACCACTAGACACCAGGGAAACATTACAGGGGAGGCGGGCGGGGATCGCACCGCGATCCCGCCCGCCGCACCGCCCCGCCTCCCGCCCCGCCTCGCGCCGCCCGCAACCACCCCCTGCACCCCCGCAGCCACAGTATGATTGGGGGCTGCAGGGGGTTAAAAACTATTTGGGGACATAACTTTCTGATCCTCGCGGTCATAGACCGCGGGGATCAGAGATCGCAATGAGCGCTGCAAACCGCAGGTCTGAATTGACCTGCGGTTTGCAGCGATCGCTCATATGGGGGTCACAGGACCCCTGGGCATTGTAACAAGGTACCTGCTGAATGATTTCAGCAGGTACCTTGTTCCGATCACTGCCAGCTGAGCAGCAGTGATCGGAACAACTCATGACGTACCGGTACGTCATGTGTCCTTAAGGACTCGGGAAACATGCCGTACCGGTACGTCATGTGTCCCAAAGGGGTTAAATTGGGGCCTACTCCTGTGGTGGGTGATCTAAATGCCTGATTCTCTGCTGTGTAACCTCTCTCCTCCGTCCGGGTGTAGGGGTCAAAGTCTGTCAAAGTCGCCTTCTCCTGTGCTGATTGATATAAAGCTTATGCTTGTGCCATCTGACATGGTTGCCGGGGTCTGATTCAATGGTGGCCTACTCCTGTGGTGGGTGATCTAAATGCCTGATTCTCTGCTGTGTAACCTCTCTCCTCCGTCTGGGTGTAGGGGTCAAAGTAACTAAATGGTGGCCTACTCCTGTGGTGGGTGATATGATGCCAGAATATGTGCTGTGGGGCCTCTCTCCTCTTCCTGGGTGCAGGGTCAAAGTAACTCAATGGTGGCTTCTCCTGTGGTGGCTGATATGATGCCAGAATATGTGCTGTGGTGCCTCTCTCCTCTGTCTGGGTCCAAAGGCCTAAATCACTGAAAGAGGCCTTCTCCTGTGGTGTGTGATATGATGCCAGAATATGTGCTGTGGTGCCTCTCTCCTCTTCCTGGGTGCGGGGTCAAAGTAACTCAATGGTGGCTTCTCCTGTGGTGGCTGATATGATGCCAGAATATGTGCTGTGGGGCCTCTCTCCTCTTCCTGGGTGCAGGGGTCAAAGTAACTCAATGGTGGTTTCTCCTGTGGTGGTTAGTATGATGCCAGAATATGTGCTGTGGGGCCTCTCTCCTCTTCCTGGGTGCAGGAGTCAAAGTAACTCAATGGTGGCTTCTCCTGTGGTGGCTGATATGATGCCAGAATATGTGCTGTGGGGCCTCTCTCCTCTTCCTGGGTGCAGGGGTCAAAGTAACTAAATGGTGGCTTCTCCTGTGGTGGTTGATATGATGCCTGATTCTCTGCTGTGTAACCTCTCTCCTCCGTCTGGGTGTAGGGGTCAAAGTAACTAAATGGTGGCCTACTCCTGTGGTGGGTGATATGATGCCTGGTTCTCTGCTGTGGGACCTCTCTCCTTTGTCTGGGTGCTGTGGTCAAAATAATAGTAAGTGACCTTCTCCATTGGTGGGTGACTTGAAGCCTGATTCTGTGCTATGGGACCTCACTCCAATTAATATTGTTTAATTTTTATTTATTTTATGTTAACTCATCATTTCCCTATCTACATTTGTTTGCAGGGGATTTAACTACATTTTGCTGCCTTTTGCAGCCCTCTAGCCCTTTCCGGGTGTGTTTTACAGCCTTTTTAGTGCCCAAAAGTTCGGGTCCCCATTGACTTCTATGGGGTTCGGGTTCGGGATGAAGTTCGGGTCGAGTTCGGATCCCGAACCCGAACATTTTTCGAAAGTTCGGCCGAACTCGTCGAACCCGAACATCCAGGTGTTCGCTCAACTCTACTCCTGTCTACTTGGTTCATCATGAAATCATTTATGGCCTTTCTCTGTTCATATAGTCGGTCCAACATATGGAGGGTGGAATTCCAATGGGTGGAAACCTTGCATATCAGCCTATGTTGGGGGATGCCGTTCTACTGCTGCAGCTCAAGGAGGGTGTGCTTTGCGGTGTACGAGTGACTGAAGTGCATGCTAAGTTTCCTGGCCATTTTTAGGATGTCTCGCAGATGAGTGGAAGACATGGCTCAACTGTCCTTGATGCAGTGCTGACACCATGTTCTTCCCATTGTTGGTCACCATGCTTTTGATATTGAGTTGTTGCAGAGAAAGCCAGGATTTGATTTCTTGATGAAGGACACAAAGCAGTTCCTCCCCTGTGTAACTCCCAGGCAAACGAGGTGCAGAACAGCGTGACACCGCCGTGCCCTGCACATGTGGAATGCATGCTGGAGGGGCACTGTGAATTGTCCCTGCAGTGGAAGATGAGGACACGGTGGAGGATGAGGAGGCAGAGGCAAACACTGTTGCAGGACCAACGGTGTGACAACATGGAGGCGGAAGCAACGTCACCTGGCCAAGTTGCTGGTGTGGCGTTGCAGGAACCACATTCACCCAGTGGGCCGTAAAGGAATGTAGTGCCCCTCACCGTAGTTACAGCTCCACACAAGTGATGGATGAACATCGCCAAGGAACAGGTCGCGAACGAATCAAATGTTTGCGAACCGTGCGTTTGCGGCGGGACCCATTGACTTTAATGGTAGGCGAACCTGAAAAACCTTCAGGTCATATTTGCAGCCACCAAATACTTAATAGAAGTGCAAAAATAGTCCCACAACATGGACAGTGACATACCAGAGGGGGATCATTGGCAAAAATTCCCACAAAAAATATGTATTTTAATCAGAGGCCATTTGTATGCGTCTTTAAGGGAAACTCTCAAAAATGTGCCCAGCTGGAGCCTAGAGAATTTCTATTTTAGGCCACGGGAGTACAGGCTCCAAAAATTAGGCATTCACTTGACAGAAAATAACTTGTGATTATGTGTACTTCAGTGGCCTACAGTAACATTTTTATCCAGTGACCGCCTAATGTACCTCCAGCTACATCATCACAAGTTCTTTTCTGTCAGGTGAATGCCTAATTTTTGGGGCCTGTACTGGACTACAATAAAAAATTTATCCAGTGACTGCCTAATGTACCTCAAGCCACATAATCACAAATTATTTTCTGTCATTTGAATGCCTAATTTTTGGGGCCTGTACTCCAGTGGCCTACAGTAAAATTAGATACATTAGGCGGTCACTGGATAAAAATTTTACTCTAGGCCAGTAGAGGCGCTTGCCATCTCCGCAAACAGCTGATCGTCAAAAGTGCCAGGTGTCTGCCCCCCGTCGATAGGTCATCAATATGAAAAAACCAGGAGAACTTCTTGAAGCTACTCCCAATACTTTGCCTGTTTTGCTCCCCCCCATGTCCACAAACAATATACTATACACCCAGACTGCCCTCATTAGTAATGATGCCCCCAATAGTCATAATACTTCCCAAGATAGCCCCCATTTGTAGCAATGCCCTCCATATTGTGTCAAATAATAAAAACACCCCTACAGTACTCTAGTGGTAATAATATAACCATAATGCTCCCATGTTCTATTTTTTTGAGGTGCGTAGGCATGGACAAAAACACCACGGAAGCACTCAGTAGTGCTTCCGTGTGGTTCTGTGCCTCCGTTAAGCATGGCAGGTCCAGATTGTGGAACCATTCAAGGAGCACATGGCCTGTGCCAGCATATTGCGGACCCGCAATACGGCCACGGCTGGGCAACGTCAGTGTGCTTGAGGCCTAATTCAGAGCACATTACTGCACAAGGTATAACAGAAGAGGACTATAACTCCCAACATGCCTAAGCCATGTTTTAATATCAGAGCACATTACAGGAGGAGATATAAGAAGCTGGGGCTACAACTCCCAGCATGTTCAAGCCGTTATTATGTCATATCAGAGTACATTATAAGAGGAGGTATACAACTCCCAGTATATCCAGTGTGTTGTAATGTACCCTGATATTATATAATAATGGCCTGGAGATGTTGTGAGTTGAAGTCCTCTCCTATTATAACTCCTCTTGTAATGTACAATAATGTGTAATCAGCCTACAGCAAGGCATGGTGGGAGTTGTAGTTTTACAACAGCTGGAGAGCAGGTTGGCCAGCCCTGCCATACTTCCATTCTTCCCATGCATCACTGGTCTTCTCCTTTACTGGACCGCTGAGCTCCGCCTCCTGTTCTGGTCACATGATGGTGAGGTCATCACAGGTCCTTCATCCCCTCTTCTCTGCTGAGCTGTCAGCACTGTGCTAAACACTGCATTTTAAAGTGCAGCTGTTCAGCTGTCTGCCCATTTGCTTCCTCGGACGTTCAGCTGAACAGCAGCACTGAAGCAGGGGGCCCCCTAGACAAAGGGGGCCCTGGGCAATTGCCCAGTTTGCCCCCCCCAACGCCAGCCCTGCATGGCAGTGCTAGAAGTGACCATGCATGGTGGATGTCTCGCTCCAAATACATTTGCCTCCTGCGCCCTGCAAGCGCCCTGCAAGCGCCCTGGAAGCTCTGCCTGCCTCTCCTCCTTTGCCCTCTCTGCTGCTCCGTCTCTCCTTCTGAACTCCCCTCCTCTTCCTCTCTTGTGGGCACTCACGTGACGTCTATCGACACGTCCTCATCGTCACGTTCACCACCACTGACATTTGAGATCTCGGAGGCAACAGCAGGGACCTCCCTCCTTGGGCTGATCTGGGTACTGCCGTGAGACCGCTGGGTGACGGACGTTGCTACCTCCTCTTCCTCATCCGATGTCAAGAAAGGCTGCGCATCAGTAAGGTCTAGGAATGGACGGGAAAATAATTCCTCTGACTCGAGTGGACGGCTATGGTGGTGGTGTGTTTGGGGTGCACACAGCAGAGAGTGAGGAGGGTGCAGAAGCGGAAGGCTCAGTGAGACACGCAACCAACTCTGGTGTGCCCTTTGAAGTAATCGCACACGCCTTCTCCAACTTCCCACTTAGGCTCTGGCCTGGTGCACCTGCCCTACCCCTACCACCCCTGCGGAATGGCCTGCCTTTTCCTCTGCCTGTCATTTTCAAAATGACCCTGTGCCTAAGTCCTTAGAGAAGAGCATTATTTGTGAAAGCAGCTATATCGCAGCCCTCAATCAGTATTTTGTGGAAGCAGGTATATCAAACCCCTAATCAGTATTTTGTGGAAGCAGGTATATCGCAGCCCTCAATCAGTATTTTGTGGAAGCAGGTATATCGCAGGCCTCAATGAATATTTGGTGAAAACAGGTATATCGAACCCCTTAATCGGTATTTTGTGGAAGCAGGTATATCGCAGCCCTAAATCAGTATTTTGTGGAAGCAGGTATATCGCAGGCCTCAATCAATATTTGGTGAAAACAGGTATATCGAACCCCTTAATCGGTATTTTGTGGAAGCAGGTATATCGCAGACCTCAATCAGTATTTTGTGGAAGCAGGTATATCGCAGGCCTCAATCAATATTTGGTGGAAACAGGTATATCGAACCCCATAATCAGTATTTTATGGTCAGATAAGCAGCAGGCACTCACACTTAATGTTTTAGAGAGACATCTCAGCAGCAGACCCTTACCCCTAATGTTTTATAGGGTCAACTGAGCAGCAGACCCTCACCCCTTATGTTTTTGAGGGTCACCAACGGGCCCTTGCTCCTAATGTTCTAGAGAGTCAGCTAAGCAGCAGACCCTCAACCATAATGTTGAAGATTGTCAGCTCAGCAGCAGGCCCCCACCCATAATTTTTTTCATGGTCAAATCAGCAGCAGGCACTCACCCCTAATGTTATAGTGGGTGAGCTCAGCAGCAGACCCTCACCCCTAATGCTTTAGATGGTCAGATCAGAAGCAGGCCCTCTCTCCTAATGTTTTTGAGGGTCACCAATGGGCCCTTGCTCCTAATGTTTTGGTTTATCAGCTGAGCAGAAGACCCTCACCCCTAATGTTTTAGAGAGTCAGCTCAGCAGCAGACCCTCAACCATAATGTTTAGATGGTCAGCTCAGCAGCAGGCCCTCGCCCATAATTTTTTCCACGGTCAGATCAGCAGCAGGCATTCACCCGTAATCATATAGCCGGGTCAGCTCAGCAGCGGACCCTGACCCCTAATGTTCTAGAGGGTTGCCAGCAGGCCCTCGTCCTTAATGTTTTAGAGAGTCAGCTCAGCAGCAGACCCTCAACCATAATGTTTTAGATGGTCAGCTCAGCAGCAGGCCCTCGCCCATAATTTTTTCCATGGTCAGATCAGCAGCAGGCACTTGCTCCTAATGTTTTAGAGAGTCATCTTAGCACAGACCCTCAACCATAATGTTTTAGATGGTTAGATCAGAAGCAGGCCCTCTCTCCTAATTTTTTTGAGGGTCACCAGCAGGCCCTTGCTCCTAATGTTTTAGATTGTCAGCTAAGCAGACCCTCACCCCTAATGTTTTAGAGGGTTGCCAGCAGGCCCTCACCCCTAAGGTTTTAGAGAGTCAGCTCAGCAGCAGACCCTCAACCATAATGTTTCAGATGTTCAGCTCAGCAGCACACCCTCGCCCATAATTTTTTCCATGGTTAGATCAGCAGCAGGCACTCACCCCTAATGTTATAGCGGGTCAGCTCAGCAGCAGGCCCTGACACCTAATGTTTTAGAGCGTTGCCAGCAGACCCTCGTCCTTAATATTTTAGAGTCTGTAACCTCCACTACTGAACCCTGTTCTACTTAGATGGTGTGGAACGATTCCTCCCTATCCTTTCCCTGCACTTATAACTTGTTTGTTCACCACAATCCAGTCTTTCCTATCACTGTCCCTAGCGCCTGCAAACACGTGTCTCCCTGCACTAAGTACGCTGGTAAATGGCAGAATCTAAGATCCAAAAAGATAAAGGTCCCCGGTACGTTGCCTGTACACCGCTCTGCACGTCCCAGAAGTGAAGTGGGTTATGTTCACACAAATCAGCCAATCAGGAAAATGGTGCTCTTCATACAATCCACAGTCCTCTCAGTGTGAATGGCTCTGTGACAGACCAGAAGAAGGCACCAAAAGAGAATTACAATCGACCAACTTGCTAGTACAAGGATTTATTATACTTACAAACATCCATAAATAAAAGGCATATGAATGATATAACACTCTCGAGATTCTGGCCGACCCGGGTTTTGCTCGCGCTTCATAAATTTTTCCTGAAATTCGGATCGATTTCTACTTCGTTAACTTTGATTCGCTCATCTCTATTCATAGCCATTACCCGGCTTGTAAGTCTTGTTTACACATCTAATCAGACATTTGACAGGAGAGCATATGGGAATGTATAGGCATATTTTGAAGCTCCTGAACCCCAATGGAAAATCTATAACAAGGTTAGCTAATATTGTTTTATTTTATGTGACAAAAAGCACCAGGGGAAATGACACCAAGGCCTCGGTGCAAGTCCTGGATAGGTCATCAGTATCTAATCGGTGGGGGTCTGGTGAGTGCTTGGTATCATGCTCAGCCCCATTCACATTTATAGGGCTGAGCTGCGACTAGGCCATGTAACTGATGAATGTGACGTCACCTGCCTAAGGAAAGTTGAATGAAGGATGCGGCACTACTGAGAGCGCTGTGTCCTTCTCAAACAGCTGATCATCAGGGGTGCCACGATCAGATACTGATGACCTATACTAAGGATAGGTTAACAATAATAAAGTTTCGGAAAACCCCTCTAATGTCCCTGATCAGATAGTAGGTCCATACAAGAGGCCTGCAGTAAAGTATCATGCTGCAAAGCATACAAAAGAGTGCACTACTAATTTGATTCAGTCACCAGTATATTACACAGCAATGACCCGCAGGTGCTGTTTTCTCTAATTGGAGTCATTCTGTTTTGTTTATTTTCCCTCGAGCTAAGACCACCATGGCTGCAAAATTAACTGCCCAGATATCTTAGGCTCCTTGCTACTGCAGCTGTTCCCTAACCTCTATAAAAACACAAATAAATTTAGACTTCAGACCAGACCCCCAACATTAAATTTAGAGGTCATTTAATATGCCTAAATTGGGTGTATTTTAGGTGCAGATGGTGGCGCAATGGTTAGTTGCACCGCTATCTGCGACTTTACACCGCTCACACCAGTTGTGGGCATGGCCTGGGCGGGATTAGGGAGGTGCTGGCAATCCCGTCTCATTTACCATTTTCTATGCCTGTTTTAGGCGTAGACAATGGTCTAAATGTAAGACAGCTTGGAAGCTGTCTTACAGTTAGAACTGGCGCTGGATGAGCCAAAGTAATGGAGAGACCTGCCCCTCTTCATAACTTCGGCGGAACCACTGCCAGCTATGTGCCCTTATTAAGATCGGCGTCTAAAATGCTGGTCTTAATAAATGTGCCCCTTAGTCTTGAAACCAGACTTGAAAATTTAGAACCCCAACTATATTAGTCCAAACTCCCAAATAAATTCCTACCCCAGAATACAGTTCCTCCAAAAAATTCAGACCATAGATAAGACCTCTTAGCTAAATTAGATCCCAGAAACCTAAATTTAGACTCCAGACCAGAAAAAGAAAAATCATTATAGTCTCAGACACGACTCATACTTATCCTCTTTGCTCCTGGGCATCTCTTCAGTTTTGGGCACTGCCATTCTTATTTTCTGAAAAGTTGATTTGCTGCGTCACACTATGTCCCAGCACTTGACAGTATAAGGCCCTAGGGGACTGCACCTGGACTTGAAGAGGGAGTGAGAAGAGCAAGTATTATTGTCTATTTTCTATTGGATTAAAGGGGTTTTCAGGGAGTACAATATAGATGACCTATCCTCATGATATTCTAAAAGGATAAAAAGAAAAAGATTTTGGATACGAGCATGTCATAAAATCCTATCACAGATGACTACCTTTGCCTACATGGAAGATGAAGCCTGCGATATTGTGGCACAAGTTACAGCCGCTTCAGATTTTCTCAAGATCCCGCCAAATGAACTAAAGAGCAGCAACCTCATCAAAGAAGTCCAACATCGGGTTGCCCTAGAGCTGCACGCCGCAACTCTAGCACACAGAAAATCATCGCACACAGAGAATCCCGTGCGGACTGAGGGTAAACTTGAGACCGACATTCTTCTACAATAACTTGGAATACTGCACATGGTTCGCGAATATTTTGAACAAATGTTCACTGGACTTAATAGTTCTCACAGTGGAATATTTAAATGCGGCCATTGGCGAATGCAACGCCAACATCGTGGCTGCCAAAGACCAACTAAGAGACTGTATGAAACCGGAGGAAATGACACTTCTACAGGAAAAAGTGGAGAAACAATGCAAGGACCTCAGAAGCAAGATAGAAGAAACCAAGCATTCAAAATACCTGCGAGACGTGGAGGATTATTCATCACGCCGGGTTTACAGATGGCAGGACGCCTCTGGAACAGCGATCCTTTCATCGCGTACAAGAGGCCGCAGAGTCGGTTCTGCAATTTCCGGGTCTGGCAGCGATACCTCGGCTGGAACATCGGCTCCTTTTTTAGCCAAAAATCGTGGCACAAGAAGGCAAACACCAGGAGAGCCGGGAGTCATCATCGGAGAAGTGGATACATCAAGGAAGATGCGATCCCAGGTACGGTACAGAACTTGATACTTAATCTATCATGTAAAACTTTAAACCCGGTGCAAATTAACTTACTAAGGAAGGGTTTGTCCTTTAGTCCCACTGGGCCACTTGACACCTTTTCCCTAGACATGGACCTACAACAGTTTTACCATAATGTGGAGACCTTTATTGGTTTAGTGCAACGCGATGTTAGTACATTGTTGCAACAATGTAAGCAAGGGAAGTTTCACATTAGACACAATTTAACCACAGAGGAGAAACATGCCCTTAATCACATACTGGATGACAAATCCCTTATATTCAAGCCAGCGGACAAGGGGGGAGCCCTAGTGGTCCGTGATAAGGAATACTACATGACAGAGATCCTGGAACAGTTAAGTGACACTGACACATACAAAATCTTACAAAGTGATCCCGTTTACCAGATTAAAGAAACATTACAAATGGTAGTCAAAGAGACCAGAGAGGATGGAGTCATTGACAGTAAACTGGGTGAATTTTTAATCAACCAACATCCTATTACTCCGGTGTTTTGCACCTTTCCGAAAGTACATAAGTCCATGACAAGGCCACCGGGTCGATCCATTGTAGCTTCCTAGAGAAGATTCTCACACCATTAAAAATCTCCCTCGTACATACGTGATACAGGACAATTCTTGTCAGAGATCCGCCCCCTTAAGATAGACATAGACTGCATACTAGTCACCTTTGACGTATGCAGCCTCTACACCTCTATAACTTATGAGAAGGGCTTGGAAGCTGCTTCTAGATTATTAAATACCAGTGACCACACAGTGCCCCAGAAAAACTTTTTTCTGACACTTTTGAGAACTGTTCTAGAGAATAATTATTTTCTGTTCCAGGATACTTTCTTCCAACAATGCCGTGGGACCGCGATGGGATCGAACATCGCACCGCCGTACCCAAATAGCTATATGTCATTTTTTGAGAGCCATTTCATTTACTCTAGTCCGCTGTATTTACAGCACTGCATATTTTGGCGTAGGTTTATCAACGACATTTTTTTGTGTGTGACGCGCGACGTTCGATCCCTCACGGAATTTTCTGCATACCTGAACTCTATCTGGACTGAGCTCCAGTTTACTATGCATCATGACAGAGATAACATCTCATTTTTGTTTTGAAACTCTTTTTATTATTTATCACCAATAAACGATGTGGTGACTAGTTAACACGATGAAATCAGGACTATCCGCAGGATAGACAAGTGCAGAGAAGATAATGCAATGTACATAGTTACATACATTTAACTAGTGTATACAGCTTGTCTACATGACAGGGTGTTACAGACTGAATACAGATTGACACATGGCATATTTCATCAAATGCTGATTTCAGACCTGCGGATGGTTAAGAACAGGTCAAACATACAAAAAGATATAAAAAGGTATTAAAAGGGGGGGGAGTCAAAAGGGAGAGAAGGGGGGGGGGTAGTACTTAGTTTTAAATAATCAGATTACCCACTACCGATTCTTTAAGGACGGTGGATACACTGTAGATATATCCTATCCTTTCAGTCTCATCAGATTATTTCCAGAACCGCTCCTCAATATTCACATAAGAGGATCATACTCGTAAAGTACTATCTCAGGTTATATCGCTATAAAGCGTCTATATGTTCTCCACGGGTTCCATATGGCTTCAAATTTTAATGGAGACCTGGAGTGCATCTGCTCAAGTCGACACAGTTGGTCACATTTATTTAACCAGTGCTGTATTGCGGGAGTTGCTTGTTGTTTCCAGTGTGTGGCTATAGTGAGTCTAGCTGCTGCTAGTAAAATGGAGCATAATTTACACATATTTTTGGTACCTCGAAAATTATTGCTTAACCCAAAGAGGCATAATTTTGGGTTTGTTTGTATACACGAGCCACTCACTTTCGTCAAGGCTTGACAAACTGCTTGCCAGAAAGGAGTAATTTTTTCATAGTACCACCAAATATGTGCATGGGTACCCAATTCTTTGTTACATCTCCAGCACCAAGGGCTAGTGGTCGGAAACATACGATGAAGCTTCTGAGGTGTGAAGTACCATTGTGTTAGTATTTTGTAACTGTTCTCTTGTAATTTTACGCACCTGGACACCCTATTCGGAGAGATCAGTGCATATCTTTTTTCCGCAGGAGAGAACTTGTTCTGCAGATCCTCTTCCCATTGTTGTAGGAAAGATGGATTGGATGTGTTAGTGAGAGTTAGTAACGTTTCATATAACTTGGATATTTTCCCTTTGGGCTCTTTGATTTGTAAGGTTAATTTTTCGAATGAAGAGTGCGTAAATTACGCACTCTTCATTCGAAAAATTAACATCTCATTTTTGGATACATGGGTCCTCAAAGAAGATAATGGCAGGATATACACCGACCTCTTCACAAAGGATACTGACAGGAACAGCCTGCTTTCTTTCACAAGTAGCCATCCCCCTGCGACAAAGAAATATATCCCTTTTTCCCAGTATCAGCGGGTCAAAAGGATTATGAGTGATCCTGATACTTACAAAAAAAGAGTCAATGAGATGACTAATACATTTTTAGAGAGAGGTTACCCCAGACAAATACTGCAGGAACAAAGGGATAAATTAGATGATCCATCCACAGAAGACAAAATTGTCAAATCTCCACGTATTCCACTGGTTGTAAAATACAACCCTTGGACACAGAGGTTAAATGGTATTGTGAAAAAGCATTGGCTACTAGATCATATCCTCAAATTGAGAAATTCCAGATCCCACCCATGATGTGCTTTAAAAGAGCGGACAACATCTGTGATAAAATCATTAGAGCCGACATAGGTAGCAGCAAACCGGGCCTCAGACAAACCACCTTGACCTCCCCTCGACTGGGTACATTCCCTTGTTTAAATTGCGTGAACTGCTCAAGTGTCATAAAGGGCACTCACCTCACCCACCCACATTCTGGTGAACAGATCCAGATAAGGGGTAGGTTAACCTGTGATAGCAGATTTGTGGTTTACATTCTGAAGTGTCCCTGTGGATTGGTATATGTGGGAGAAACTTTAATGAGAATAAAGGATAGACTAAGTAAACATAAGTCTACCATCAGAAAGGGGAATCTATTGCTCCCAATACCACAGCACTTCCACCAGAAAAAATACGCAATATCACAATTACGCTACCAGGTTATTGAAGATGTGTCATTACCCCGCCGCGGTGGTGACAGAAATAAATTATTGCTTAAAAAGGAAGCATATTGGATCCATTGATTAGAAAACGATGGAACCAAAGGGCTTAAAGGATAACTGTCACATTTAGACCCTAATTTCAGTTTTCATATATGTAGTTACCAATATGATAATATTCCTGAATCAATAACTATTAGACTTACTTACCCCTTATTTAATAAGATTCAGCCCTTAGCAACCAGTCTGCATAAAACTGCAATTTTACTATTCTGTTAAGATGGCCGCCCTCAGCCCTGAGGCTAATCCATAGGACGCCTGCAGTGAAGTTAGTGAGGACCAGCTCTGTATAGGGGGGTCTTGCAGTGAAGTTCCCAGGTCTGGCTGAAGCCTGTTGTCCTTCTACAAGCTCTACTCTTATCAGATAAGGCTTTCATTTATACACTGAGCAGCCAGCATATGTACATTCTCCAGAACTGCTAAGGGAGTGTCTGCCAAGCACAGGCATGTGGAGAAGTTCACACACACAGCCCAGCACTGTTATCTCCTGTCAGGAAGAACCTGGCTTTTTATACATTCCCTTACAATGTTGACTCACTATCAGTTCCCAGTGCACGCAGCGTGCTCCATCCCCTATCTGGTAGACGGAAGGAGCATAGCAACCTGATTTTATCTCAGGTAACAATAGCCAATACTGGGGACTTTTAGGTGGCTTTTAGGGGTTATTTATTAAACAATCAGAAAT
The DNA here is from genome assembly GCA_033119425.1 of Bufotes viridis. Classification (NCBI taxonomy): domain Eukaryota; kingdom Metazoa; phylum Chordata; class Amphibia; order Anura; family Bufonidae; genus Bufotes; species Bufotes viridis. The sequence continues at coordinate 291,924,959 of CM065591.1, read as the reverse complement.
TAAAACAGGGCCAACAAGGTGATATTAATCACCAAAATCCAATAGTAAAAAAAAAAAAAAAATTTGACAGTTATACTTTAAATAGAGAATACAATGTATCTGGCTTCTTTTGAATGCAATTTCTAAATTTCCTTTATTTTCCGTACAGCGGAGATGATTTTTTCACCGTTATACATTGACTTCTATGGTTCAGCTACTCAGTACCACAGGTGTTGCATTAGCCTCCTCTGGGAGGAGTTTTCTGCTTTATGACGTCAGTTCCCTAGCATCTAAATGAAGGTATATATGGTACAATAGGTAGGACGTTTTTGTACATTGTCTGAGGAAGGCACATGTTGTGCTGAAACGCATCACTATGATATCATATGTGACTGAATAAACCTGCATCCAGAAAATCTATATACGAGTGCCGGTCTTTTTCCTTTTATGCTGTCTACTGGGATGCCGGCCCGCTGACACGTGCACCATTAACTCCAGAGAGCAGTGCCGACCATCCAGTGTTTACACTATACTCATGATAGGTCAGCAATATCGTATCAGTGAGGGCCTGACTCCCGACACCTTCGCTGATCAGCTGTTTGTAGAGGCAGAGCTCCAGAGAGTGCTGTGGCCTCTTTCTAGACCAGTGACGTTATCTGTGCAGCTCAGTCCAATTCAAGAAAATGGGCCTGGTTTGGAATATCAAGCATGCTGTGAGAGGTCGCAGTTCTCACTGGAGTGACACAGCCTCTTTAATCAGTGAATCTGTGTAGGACTTACTTAAAAAAAGGATATCTAGAAAAACATCCACCTGTTTTTATTTTGGTTTTTTTTCAATGCATAGAATATTCACATACTGTATATGTGCTAAAAAAATATTTGATTGAAGTGTCCCTTAAACAATATTGTCATTTATCCAAATACAGACTGGGGCAAATCTGGGTCCCTGGGCAACAAGGATTAATGGCCCTTTAACAACCACACTGGTCCAACTGGGTTTGCATTTCAAATTTAGAATATCCTGGGTAATTTCTTTTTTCATTCTTAGTACAGCTGAAATAGATCAGTAAAGCAAGTAAGAGACAGACCACGCTCTTACAGTTCTTTCTGTCTGATGTAAAAAAGATAGGAATGCTAATAAAATGCAACATATGGACCCAGACTTAGCATCTCAATAAAAATGCTTACATTAAATTTGTTCTGCCTGGAGCCACCCCTAGAGAATCTCACTGCATACTGATTTATACAGGTTTCAATGAAGTGAATTCTAACTGTATAAATCTGTAGCTCACCTTTGTGACTGTAAAAGGCGGAAATATTTCTACCATTCCCCTATGTGGTTGATGCTTCTTCCTGCACCTGAATGGACCCTTTCAGCATCTGAGGGCCTATAGCAAGTGTAAACTGAAGAGAAAGTTCATTCCAGCCTCCGGATAAAACAATAAAATACTTTATTGAAAAACAGTCATAAAATCCAGGTATGCCAAACACATAGTACACAGAAAAAACACACCTCCTGTGACGCGATTTGGATATATATAACACCCTTAGGGCTCGTTCACATCACCGTTTGTCTTTTCCGTTCTCAAGCTCCGTTCAGGAGCAGGAGAACGGAAAGGACGGATGCTGTACATAACTGACACCTAACTGACACCAACGGAGCCTAAAGACCCCATAGACTTTAATGGGGTCCGTTTGGTGTCCGCTCAGAACATGATTTTTGAGCGGACACGAAAGTCCTGCATGCAGTACTTTCATGTCCGCTCAAAAATCATGTTCTGAGCGGACACCAAACGGACCCCATTAAAGTCTATGGGGTCTTTAGGCTCCGTTGGTGTCAGTTAGGTGTCAGTTATGTACAGCATCCGTCCTTTCCGTTCTTCTGCTCCTGAACGGAGCTTGAGAACGGAAAAGACAAACGGTGATGTGAACGAAGCCTTAGTCGCAGCAAGGTGGTGAGAATACTGGTGCTGATTATATGAGAGGTGGGGGCGGAGCAGAATTCAATTAATAAAAAAATGTAGTACATGTGTGACAACAGCTCGCAGTGAATAACCCTCACTGACCTCAGATACAGCAGACAAAAAAAAAAAAACACGTGCGCTAAAACAGGTCAAAATCAATAATGTAATACAAAATCTTGCTTATGGTTTAGTCCATTAGGTACACAAGTATCCAATTTGAATATCCATCTGGATTTGTCATTTAATAGTCTACGCTGTGCATCTCCACTTCTGACTGGCAGAGTCACCTTTTCAATACCCTTCACCTCCAAGTGGGAACTGTTACCTTGATGCACATGGAGAATATGATAGGAAACAGCTAATAAATGTTTTAATGTTTTTTTGTTCTGATTTTCCAAATTGGTACCATCTGATTAGTGTCTGCATATTCTGATTTTCAGTGGTCTCGCTGTGCAGCCCACATATTGTAAGGTATACTACGTAGGAATATAGACCGGCACTCGCTTCAGTTGATTTTCAGTATTGCTGCTTTATTGGTCACATAAAATCTAAGTGACGCGTTTCGGCACTAATCTGTGCCTTCATCAGACTGAGTCTGATGAAGGCACAGATTAGTGCCGAAATGCGTCACTTAGATATTATGTGACCATTAAAGCAGCAATACTGAAAATCAACTAAAGCGAGTGCCAGTCATCATTCCTACATTGTTTCCGGGGACGCCGACCTATAGACACGTGCACCGCTGCCATTGTTAAGCAGTGGCTACCAGTCTACCATTGAATATGTAAGGTATACTACAATATTGGTATTACAGTTGCGGCGACCGGGCCGCAGGGGCAACACATGAGCTACGGTGGGCCGATGGGGGTAGTAGTAGTTTTACTCAAGGTTAGCAGCGCTCCCTGGGCTGGTGTGCTGTGCAGTAAAGGACAACACTAAATCCTTTGGGGCACTCTCTATTTGTCCAAGGATCCCCAGCCAGATGGTAGTTGAGGTGCCCTTGGTGGTGTGGGTGCTTAGGGTGCCATGGCGGCAGGGTCCCTGGTGTTCGTGATGCCAGCACCGTAAGGTGCGTTGAAAGATAGAGATGTCCCCCACTATTTGCCGGCGAACAGTTCCCGGCGAACATCGCATGTTTGCGTTCGCTACGGCGGGCAAACATATGCATTGTTCGGTCTGCACCCTAAACGTCATCATTGAGAAAACTTTGAACCTGTACCTCACAGTCAGCAGACACATTCCAGCCTATTAGCATACCCTCCCTCCCAGACCCTCCCACCTTCTATCAAAAAGCAAGGACAGCATCCATCTTAGATTCATTCTTACGCTGCAGTATTAGTTAGAACAGGGAGAGTGCTGCTGCTGCTGAATTAATAGGGAAAGCGTTAGCTAGGCCAGTGTTCTGTGTCCACTCCAGTCCTCAAAGACTCATCTGCTGTAAGGACAGCGTCATGACAGCACCCCAAAAAGCCTTTTTTAGTACTTGTACATCAGTCTGCTTTTATTTATTTTTATATATATATATATATATGCAGTTGCCTGCCAGTATGTGAGAGGCCGCAGGCCTAAAGACTGTACTGTGTGCACACCTCTCATATCGGGTAGCACAGTACCTTGCAGATAAAAAAGTCATTTAATTTTTACCCCTTAATATACTTGCAGTTGCCTGCCAGTGTGTGTCAGGCCCACTGACTGTACTGTGCCCACTGCCAGTGCCCACCACTCGTATTGGTGGCACAGTACCTTGCAGATAAAAAAAGTCATTTCATTTTTACCCTTTAATATAATTGCAGTTGCCTGCCAGTGTGTGTCAGGCCACACAATGTACTGTGCCCACTGCCCAACACTCATATATGATGTTACAGTACATTGCACGGCGCACGCGCAGTAACCTAAAATTCAAACGAAGAGGACCGACAATGAGTCTTTTTCCATCTACCGGTTCCAAAAATCTATTCAATACACCGGCCCTGGCCCTGATAAAGGACAAAACAGAGATTAAACTGATAGGAATAGTACTTAGTTAACACTAGTTGCATTGGTGGCAAATTCCATTGCAAGTGCCCAAAATTAGAAGGAAGCAGACAGAGCAAGCTTTTTTTTATCTATCTCCCCATGCAAGGATTCAATTCAATACATTCAATACAGGGGACTTAACAAAGATTAAAATGGTAAGAATAGTAGTTCACACTATTTGTATTGGTGGCACAGTACATTGCGCGGTGCACGCGCAGTGCCCCAAATTGGAAGTAAGAGGACCGACCAATCATTTTCCATCTCCCGGTTCCTAAAATCTATTCGATACACGTCCCCTGATAGGGGACGTAACAGGGATTGAACTGATAGGAATAGTACTACTTAACACACCACTCATATAGGGTGGCACAGAACATTGCACGGCGCACGCGCAGTGCCCCAAATTAGAAGGAAGAGGACCGACCAACCATCTTTTTCCATCTCCCCGTTCCTAAAATTTTATCCATACACCGGCCCCTGATAGGAGACAAAACAGAGATTAAACTGGTAAGAACAGATTTTTTTAATTTAAAAAAAAGAGGACAGCCTCTGCGGAGCTGGGTATTTTCTGGCCACGTTACTAAACGCTCATGCACAATGGCTGTAGGCTCATGTGTCCTTTTGTGGAGGTGACAAACCTGGTCAGTCAACCCCAAGGCAACATCATCGACCTCATCCCATATGCATTTTCTCTGGAGCGTGCCCTGTGAAGAGTGCTGGATCAGGCCGTAGATGAGCATGAAGAGGAAGAGTTGTGGTCACCATCACCACCAGAAGCAGCCTTGTCGTCGTCGATTGCTGGACCTGCGGCAACGCAAAGAGAGGAGTCTGAAGAAGAGGAGTCAGAGGAGGAAGGTGGCTTTGAGGAGGTGGAAGACCAACCACAGCAGGCGTCCCAGAGGGCTTGTTGTCACCTTTCGGGGACACTTGGTGTTGTACGTGGCTGGTTGGAGGAACAGACCTTCAATGACGTCAGTTAGGACAAGGAACGGGACATTGCTAGCTTAGTATCCAACCTTGTGCAAATGGGGAGTTTGCAGTTGTGTAAATGGACTGTTTGCGGTTGTTTGCGGTGCATTAAATGGGGAGTTTGGTCTGTCAGAGTTTGGTCTGTCACTGTGAAGCTGGTGTAACCCTTACACTACCCGATCGATACAACATCGTACCTGATCGTATACACACACTGGATGTTTTAAAGCACGTTATTCCAAACAATTTTGGAATGTTAGGATATTTATGCCCTTTGCGGATTAAAACCCGACTCTGCGTCAACTACGTAATTTTCCATGGGAGTTTTGCCATTGATCCCCCTCTGGCATGCCACAGTCCAGGTGTTAGTCCCCTTGAAACAACTTTTCCATCACTATTGTGGCCAGAAAGAGTCCCTGTGGGTATGCAAGTTCCAACTCAATCTGAAAGAAAGGGTGACACTTTCATTATCCTGCTCAACTTGTTCCAGTAACCCAGCCTTTCGGTTCTTTGGATCTTCTGAAACTAGAATTTGGCCACCAACAGGGTGGTCTCCCTAGCAGCAGGCATTACTCATCTGCCCTATTTTTTGAAGAGGTTGCTTCAATATAATAAATCCACTTCGTCTCTGACTCCAGGACAGTGGCACCACAAAAAGAAGAGATCCAGTAGTCATTGGGCTTGGTTTCCTATCATTCTTGCCATATCTGGGGAGTGCCCAGGGGCACACAACATAAGTTACATGCTCTCCTCTCCTAACCTCCTCCCAACTCCCAACTTGCAACTCTCAACTAACTTCCCATGCCTGCCTTTTACTATATATATGATGTGACAGCTACACCTAGTGGAGACTATGCGTACATGCAGTTACCAGCCTGTTGTGAGGAGTTTGCAGCTATTACAGAGAAAATAGACAATGGCATAAGATGACATACACAAAGGTTTGAAGTGTCATCTTTTCACATGTAGTGGGACACTGCACAGTTATTATACTGTTTCATTTTATGTTTGGTAACATTGGTTGAAGAAACAAAATCTTTGGATGTTTTAGTCACACTACAGCATGTGCATCAGGTGTGTCCACACCTGAAGGAGCCATTATACTGTAACCAGGTGGGCTAAGCAGAGCCCCCAGACCTGTCTACAAATAGACTCGGGGATAGTATCGGCGAAGAGATTTAGCTTTTTTTGGAACACACTGAACGCCACCTTTTATGATTTCGGAAAAGCCAAGATCAATGTTTAACACCAGTAAATATTTCCTCACAATACCACTGATTGCTTTAAATTCACAGCCATATTCACCAATCGGATCTGACTCACTGAATGAGTGACAAGAATCTGCCTGAAATATAGTGTTGCACGCTGTACTTTTCCTGTGGGTTGTGCTTATGACTTTTTGAGTCATCCAGTCTATTTGTAAACTTAAATCTAAAAAAGTGATATGTTCCTGGTGATGTTAATGAGTAAAACTCAGGTTAAGGCCTCATGCACACAAACCGCAAAAAACGGATCTGCAAAAAATACGGATGATGTCTGTGTGAATTCCATATTTTGCGGGATGGAACAGCTGTCCCTTAATAGAACAGTCCTATCCTTGTCTGTAATGCAGACAATATGGCCTTATTCACACGTCCGTAATGTTTTGCGGATCCGCAAAACACCTTGCCACCAGCCATATAGAAATGCCTATACATGTCTGCATCTGGAAGATCGGCGGCGCGCTCTGCAAATGCGGATGTGGAGAGCACAGTGTGGTGGAGGTCCTATCAGTGATGAAAGCCTTCCGTCTATGACTGTGTATACAGAGATAGCTGTATGGAGGAGGAGGAGGTCCTATCAGTGATGACAGCCTTCCCTCTATGACTGTGTATACAGAGATAGCTGTATGGAGGAGGAGGTCCTATCAGTAATGACAGCCTTCCCTCTATGACTGTGTATACAGAGATAGCTGTATGGAGGAGGAGGTCCTATCAGTGATGACAGCCTTCTCTCTATGACTGTGTATACAGAGATAGCTGTATGGAGGAGGAGGTCCTATCAGTGATGACAGCCTTCTCTCTATGACTGTGTATACAGAGATAGCTGTATGGAAGAGGAGGTCCTATCAGTGACTGACAGCCTTCCCTCTATGACTTTGTATACAGAGATAGATGTGTGGAGGAGGAAGTCCTATCAGTGATGACAGCCTTCCCTCTATGACTGGATATACAGAGATAGCTGTATGGAGGAGGAGGTCCTATCAGTGATTGACAGCCTTCCCTTTATGACTGTGTATACAGAGATAGCTGTATGGAGGAGGAGGTCCTATCAGTGATGACAGCCTTCACTCTATGACTTTGTATACAGAGATAGCTGTATGGAGATGGAGGTCCTATCAGTAACTGCCAGCCTTCCCTCTATGACTGTGTATACAAAGAGAGATGTATGGAGGAGGAGTTCCTATCAGTGATGACAGCCTTCCCTCTATGACTGTGTATACAGAGATAGCTGTATGGAGGAGGAGGTCCTATTGGTGAATGACAGCCTTCCCTCTATGACTGTATACAGAGATAGCTGAATGGAGGAGGAGGTCCCATCAGTGATGACTGCCTTACCTCTATGACTATGTATACAGAGGTAGCTGTATGGAGGAGGAGGTCCAATCAGTGACTGACAGCCTTCCCTCTATGACTGTGTATACAGAGAGAACTATATGGAGGAGGAGGTCCTATCAGTGATGACAGCCTTCCCTCTATGACTGTGTATACAGAGATAGCTGTATGGAGGAGGAGGTCCTATCAGTGATGACAGCCTTCCTCTATGACTGTGTATACAGAGATAGCTGTATGAAGGAGGAGGTCCTATCAGTGATGACAGCCTTACCTCTATGACTATGTATACAGAGGTAGCTGTATGGAGGAGGAGGTCCTATCAGTGATGACAGCCTTCCCTCTATGACTGTGTATACAGAGAGAGCTGTATGGAGGAGGAGGTCCTATCAGTGATGACAGCCTTCCTCTATGACTGTGTATACAGAGATAGCTGTATGGAGGAGGAGGTCCTATCAGTGATGACAGCCTTCCCTCTATGACTGTGTATACAGAGATAGCTGTATGGAGGAGGAGGTCCTATCAGTGACTGACAGCCTTCCCTCTATGACTGTGTATACAGAGAGAGCTGTATGGAGGAGGAGGTCCTATCAGTGATGACAGCCTTCCCTCTATGACTGTGTATACAGAGAGAGCTGTATGGAGGAGGAGGTCCTATCAGTGACTGACAGCCTTCCCTCTATGACTGTGTATACAGAGATAGCTGTATGGAGGAGGAGGTCCTATCAGTGATGACAGCCTTCCCTCTATGACTGTGTATACAGAGATAGCTGTATGGAGGAGGAGGTCCTATCAGTGATGACAGCCTTCCCTCTATGACTGTGTATACAGAGAGAGCTGTATGGAGGAGGAGGTCCTATCAGTGATGACAGCCTTCCCTCTATGACTGTGTATACAGAGAGAGCTGTATGGAGGAGGAGGTCCTATCAGTGATGACAGCCTTCCCTCTATGACTGTGTATACAGAGATAGCTGAATGGAGGAGGAGGTCCCATCAGTGATGACTGCCTTACCTCTATGACTATGTATACAGAGGTAGCTGTATGGAGGAGGAGGTCCAATCAGTGACTGACAGCCTTCCCTCTATGACTGTGTATACAGAGAGAACTATATGGAGGAGGAGGTCCTATCAGTGATGACAGCCTTCCCTCTATGACTGTGTATACAGAGATAGCTGTATGGAGGAGGAGGTCCTATTGGTGAATGACAGCCTTCCCTCTATGATTGTATACAGAGATAGCTGAATGAAGGAGGAGGTCCCATCAGTGATGACTGCCTTACCTCTATGACTATGTATACAGAGGTAGCTGTATGGAGGAGGAGGTCCTATCAGTGACTGACAGCCTTCCCTCAATGACTGTGTATACAGAGAGCTGTATTGAGGAGAAGGTCCTATCAGTGATGACAGCCTTCCCTCTATGACTGTGTATACAGAGATAGCTGTATGGAGGAGGAGGTCCTATCAGTGATGACAGCCTTCCCTCTATGACTGTGTATACAGACATAGCTGTATGGAGGAGGAGGTCCTATTAGTACTGACAGCCTTCCCTCTATGACTGTATACAGAGAGAGCTGTATGGAGGAGGAGGTCCTATCAGTGATGACAGCCTTCCCTCTATGACTGTGTATACAGAGAGAGCTGTATGGAGGAGGAGGTCCTATCAGTGACTGACAGCCTTCCCTCTATGACTGTGTATACAGAGATAGCTGTATGGAGGAGGAGGTCCTATCAGTGATGACAGCCTTCCTCTATGACTGTGTATACAGAGAGAGCTGTATGGAGGAGGAGGTCCTATCAGTGATGACAGCCTTCCCTCTATGACTGTGTATACAGAGATAGCTGTATGGAGGAGGAGGTCCTATCAGTGATGACAGCCTTCCTCTATGACTGTGTATACAGAGATAGCTGTATGGAGGAGGAGGTCCTATCAGTGATGACAGCCTTCCCTCTATGACTGTGTATACAGAGATAGCTGTATGGAGGAGGAGGTCCTATCAGTGATGACAGCCTTCCCTCTATGACTGTGTATACAGAGATAGCTGTATGGAGGAGGAGGTCCTATCAGTGATGACAGCCTTCCCTCTATGACTGTGTATACAGAGAGAGCTGTATGGAGGAGGAGGTCCTATCAGTGATGACAGCCTTCCCTCTATGACTGTGTATACAGAGAGAGCTGTATGGAGGAGGAGGTCCTATCAGTGATGACAGCCTTCCCTCTATGACTGTGTATACAGAGATAGCTGTATGGAGGAGGAGGTCCTATCAGTGATGACAGCCTTCCTCTATGACTGTGTATACAGAGATAGCTGAATGGAGGAGGAGGTCCTATCAGTGATGACTGCCTTACCTCTATGACTATGTATACAGAGGTAGCTGTATGGAGGAGGAGGTCCTATCAGTGACTGACAGCCTTCCCTCTATGACTGTGTATACAGAGAGCTGTATTGAGGAGAAGGTCCTATCAGTGATGACAGCCTTCCCTCTATGACTGTGTATACAGAGATAGCTGTATGGAGGAGGAGGTCCTATCAGTGATGACAGCCTTCCCTCTATGACTGTGTATACAGACATAGCTGTATGGAGGAGGAGGTCCTATTAGTACTGACAGCCTTCCCTCTATGACTGTATACAGAGAGAGCTGTATGGAGGAGGAGGTCCTATCAGTGATGACAGCCTTCCCTCTATGACTGTGTATACAGAGAGAGCTGTATGGAGGAGGGGGTCCTATCAGTGACTGACAGCCTTCCCTCTATGACTGTGTATACAGAGAGAACTATATGGAGGAGGAGGTCCTATCAGTGATGACAGCCTTCCCTCTATGACTGTGTATACAGAGATAGCTGTATGGAGGAGGAGGTCCTATCAGTGATGACAGCCTTCCCTCTATGACTGTGTATACAGAGAGAGCTGTATGGAGGAGGAGGTCCTATCAGTGATGACAGCCTTCCCTCTATGACTGTGTATACAGAGAGAGCTGTATGGAGGAGGAGGTCCTATCAGTGATGACAGCCTCCCCTCTATGACTGTGTATACAGAGGTAGCTGTATGGAGGAGGAGGTCCTATCAGTGACTGACAGCCTTCCCTCTATGACTGTGTATACAGAGAGAACTATATGGAGGAGGAGGTCCTATCAGTGATTACAGCCTTCCCTCTATGACTGTGTATACAGAGATAGCTGTATGGAGGAGGAGGTCCTATTAGTGAATGACAGCCTTCCCTCTATGATTGTATACAGAGATAGCTGAATGAAGGAGGAGGTCCCATAAGTGATGACTGCCTTACCTCTATGACTATGTATACAGAGGTAGCTGTATGGAGGAGGAGGTCCTATCAGTGACTGACAGCCTTCCCTCTATGACTGTGTATACAGAGAGCTGTATTGAGGAGAAGGTCCTATCAGTGATGACAGCCTTCCCTCTATGACTGTGTATACAGAGATAGCTGTATGGAGGAGGAGGTCCTATCAGTGATGACAGCCTTCCCTCTATGACTGTGTATACAGACATAGCTGTATGGAGGAGGAGGTCCTATTAGTACTGACAGCCTTCCCTCTATGACTGTATACAGAGAGAGTTGTATGGAGGAGGAGGTCCTATCAGTGATGACAGCCTTCCCTCTATGACTGTGTATACAGAGAGAGCTGTATGGAGGAGGGGGTCCTATCAGTGACTGACAGCCTTCCCTCTATGACTGTCTATACAGAGAGAACTATATGGAGGAGGAGGTCCTATCAGTGATGACAGCCTTCCCTCTATGACTGTGTATACAGAGATAGCTGTATGGAGGAGGAGGTCCTATCAGTGATGACCGCCTCCCCTCTATGACAGTGTATACAGAGAGAGCTGTATGGAGGAGGAGGTCCTATCAGTGATGACAGCCTTCCCTCTATGACTGTGTATACAGAGATAGCTGTATGGAGGAGGAGGTCCTATCAGTGATGACAGCCTTCCCTCTATGACTGTGTATACTGAGAGAGCTATATGGAGAAGGAGGTCCTATCAGTGATGACAGCCTTCCCTCTATGACTGTGTATACAGAGAGAGCTGTATGGAGGAGGAGGTCCTATCAGTGATGACAGCCTTCCCTCTATGACTGTGTATACAGAGAGAGCTGTATGGAGGAGGAGGTCCTATCAGTAATGACAGCCTTCCCTCTATGACTGTGTATACAGAGAGAGCTGTATGAAGGAGTCGGTCCTATCAGTGATGACAGCCTTCCCTCTATGACTGTGTATACAGAGAGAGCTGTATGAAGGAGTCGGTCCTATCAGTGATGACAGCCTTCCCTCTATGACTGTGTATACAGAGATAGCTGTATGGAGGAGGAGGTCCTATCAGTGATGACAGCCTCCCCTCTATGACTGTGTATACAGAGATAGCTGTATGGAGGAGGAGGTCCTATCAGTGATGACAGCCTTTCCTCTATGACTGTGTATACAGAGAGAGCTGTATGGAGGAGGAGGTCCTATCAGTGATGACAGTCTTCCCTCTATGACTGTGTATACAGAGATAGCTGTATGGAGGAGGAGGTCCTATCAGTGATGACAGCCTTCCCTCTATGACTGTGTATACAGAGAGAGCTGTATGGAGGAGGAGGTCCTATCAGTGATGACAGCCTTCCCTCTATGACTGTGTATACAGAGATAGCTGTATGGAGGAGGAGGTCCTATCAGTGATGACAGCCTTCCCTCTATGACTGTGTATACAGACATAGCTGTATGGAGGAGGAGGTCCTATCAGTGATGACAGCCTTCCCTCTATGACTGTGAATACAGAGAGCTGTATGGAGGAGGAGGTCCTATCAGTGATGACAGCCTCCTCTCTATGACTGTGTATACAGAGATAGCTGTCAGTCACTGATAGGACCGAGTCCTTGGCTACAATGCCCAGAATGAGCAGGAATTTAAATGAATGAAATAAAAGATACTGTATACTTAGGGGGTCATTTTGCAAACTGATATACAGAAGTTTTCTGGCAGATATCTGTAGCAGATTGCAGCGACTTTAGATTCCATGTCTAAAAAGGGGGCATGGCATGTACATTGAAGAGGGTGGGCCATTCCAATCCCATTTATCATTTTCTAACCCTGTTTTAGGCATAGAAAATGTTTTAAATCCACGCCAGCAGGGAAGCTTGTGCAGATTTAGGCTAGAGCTACATGACGACATGTGTGCGACACCTTGGACTATCATTACAAAAATTGTCGCATGACAATTTCGCGCGACAATTTTTATATTGACAGCCCATGGTGTCGCACTGCAACATGCGACATGCTGCCAACGCAAAACGACAGGAGCAAAGAATCCATCCGAGATTGATTTTTCTGCGACTGTCGCATCTCAGTCGCAACACCATAGACTATCATTATAAAAATTGTCGTGCGACATTGGTGCGAAAATTTTTAGCGCGACACATATTGCAGTGTAGTTGTGCCCTATGTGTCGTGCGACTTATTGTCGCACGACACGTCATCGTGTAGCCTTAGCCTTATACCAGCATTGGATGCGTTGAACTTATGTACAAGCCGACGTCTCTACATAACTTCAGCAGATCCACCGCCAGCGCAGATGTTAAGACTGGTGTCTGAAATGTCGGTCTTAATAAATGTCTTCCTACAAACCTACAGATGTATGTGAGCTAAAATTTACTCTGATAACACGTCACAGTGTTATCCCGCGTCATCTTTTCAAAAACACCATTGCAATATATTGAAAGAGTTAGTTAACCTTTTTGTGTCATTTTTTACTTAACTCGTTAACCATCGAGTTTAGCTCGGCAGTATCTGTATGTATGGACCTGCTCAGCTCCTTATGCTCTGTAGCATGCTGTTGGCAGATTACTTTGCATTTTCAAGGATGACAGGTTCCCTTTAACAAATGAGGTCTAATCCTCTAATGGTCAAGCATGTGTTTCGCAGACTCTAGACCGTGCTGCTGGCACCAGTAGTCTGTCAATGATATATCTGTTGTTTTAATTCTGTGGCGTTGGATACATACACTGTCAGGGTCTAGAATTAGCTGTAAAGACAAGATGACAAACACAAAAGCATGAACACATACAAATAGCTCAGAACAAAGCCATGACAGTACATTGTAGACTGGGAACATTGATAAGAGAGCCCTGACAATGCAACCTTACAATCTGTGAGAGCGAATACAGCAGGCTACGTTCACACTCGTGTTGTGTGCGGATCCGACATGGACGGATCCGTTCAGATAGTACAACTGTCTGCATCCCTTCAGAATGGATCAGTTTGTATTATCTTTAACATAGCCAAGACGGATGCGTCTTGAACACCATTGAAAGTTAATGGAGGACGGATCTGTTTGGCTCAGTTTCATCAGACGGACACCAAAGCAGAATGGAGACTGAACGGATGCAAAGTGATGCATTCTGAGCGGATCCTTTTCAATAAGAATGCATTAGAATGTAAACTGATACCTTTTGGACCGCTTGTAAGAGCCATGAATGTATCTTACAAATGGAAAGCCAAAATGCGAGTGTGAAAGACTAAAGCCCCTTTCACACGGGCGAGTTTTCCGTACGGGTGCAATGTGTGACGTGAACACATTGCACCCGCACTGAATCCGAACATTTTCATTTCTATGGGGCAAAGCACATGAGCGGTGATTTTCACTCATCACTTCTGTGCATTTTTACGCAACGCAGGCCCCATACAAGTGAATGGGGCTGCGTGAAATCGCAAGCATCCGCAATAAAGTGCAGATGCAGTGTGATTTTCCCACAAGGTTGCTAAGAGACAATTGGGATGGGGACCCGATCTTTATTATTTTCCCTTATAACATGGTTATAAGGAAAAATAATAGCATTCTCACTAAAGAATGCTTAGTAAAATGTGGATTAAGGGGTTAAAAATAATAAAAATTAACTTGATCGCGTAGTTGCCGATTTCTTCTCTCGTTTTCAATTATTAGCTGCCGACTAAAGGACCTGTGGTGACATCACATCACATGGTCCAATCACATGGTCCATCCAGCAACTACGCGGTCAAGTGGATAAGGTGAGTTCAATTTTTTTTATTTTTAACCCCTCAATCCACATTTTACTAAGAATTCTGTAATGAGAATGCTATTATTTTCCCTTATAACCATGTTATAAGGGAAAATAATAAAATCTACAGAATACTCAACCCAAACCTGAACTTCAGTGATGTCCGTGTTCGGGTTTGGTTACCAAACATGCCGATTTTTCCCACGCGCGTGAAAAATGCATTACAACGCTTTGCACTTATGCAGAAAAATTGCGCATTTTCCCGCAACGCACCCGCATCCTATCCGGCCCCATTCCGCAACGCCCGTGTGAAAGGGGCCTAAGAGATGCACGCTTTATCGTAGTAGAAGCAGCGGTCGGGAAAGGCTTTTAACAGAGAATTGGTTTTACCTTAGGCAAGGTTAAAAAATGTCTATAGAGACATTACAGAGTATTATGAAGCTTTTAGGTGTAGAGGGTTAGAGAATGGCAAATGTTATGTAGAAGGGAATTCAAAATAGTATAGATGTGTGAACAATCTTCGGTGTCAGAAAGCAAAACATAAGAACATGAGGAAGTGATTATATTGATTGGGAGGAGAAGGGCAGAACAGTGGATGTTTGAGGAATACTATCTAGATCTCACTGACGAAGGTTGGAGGAGACAAGCTGAATAAAGCTTTGTATGCTAGATGAAGATACTCAACTGATGATGTCATTAAAGGGAATCTGTCATTGTGAAAATGCAGTGCAATCTGCAGGCAGCATGTTAA
This sequence comes from Bufotes viridis, assembly GCA_033119425.1. Classification (NCBI taxonomy): domain Eukaryota; kingdom Metazoa; phylum Chordata; class Amphibia; order Anura; family Bufonidae; genus Bufotes; species Bufotes viridis. Next base: position 291,909,677 of record CM065591.1, on the reverse strand, counting down.
AATGTAGGATGAGCTGAGCAGATTGATATATAGTTTTATGGGAAATTATATAGTATGACTAGTATTTTATAAATTAAATTTCATAATTCTGGACATGACAGGTTTGATAAGCTATTATGATTAGGGATGAGCACTGCGATAGCGCCACCCCCCGTCATTGTACCCCTCAGGTGCCACATTCATACATGATCGCGGCATCTCAGTGTAACAATAAAAGAAAAATTTAATCAAACTTACCGCCTCCATTTGCTCGCGATGGGCCGGCCGATGCCATCTGGCTTGAAGATCTCGACCGAAATCCTGTGCAGTGCGGGATTACGCCATGACGCCGGCAGGCATGGTGATATATGACGTCATAATGCCGGTCGGCATGATGATGTCATCTCGCGCCGCACAGGATTTCGCCTGAGATCTTCAAGCAAGATGGAGGCTGGCGGGCCCTCGCGAGCAAATGAAGGAGGTAAGTTAGAATTTTTTTGTTTTTTATACTATTTCAGGTTAAATTGATTCGTTAAAACAAAGCGAGAGGAAATTTGGCTTCTAGGCGAATCGAATTTCTCCTGGAATTCGAATCGAATTCCACTTCATGGGATTTGATTCGCTTATCTCTAATTATGATTTAAAAAAATAAGAATACACAAAAGTATGCTACTGTTTGTGTAGTAGCCAAGAATTAAGAACACAGTAGTCATTGCCATGGTCACACTGTAAGGATGAGTCGAGTGCTCTCCTTGTCCACTCGGAAATGATTCATGGCCCCCAATGTGCCGGGCATATACACCAGTAGACGTCAAGCAGTCATGAGGTCGGTAGAAGAGGCAAGGAGAGGACTATGATTCTGTGGTAGTTTATCTTCTGAGCTTTTATCCAGCAGCACAATACTGTTCTTTCTCTGCTGGTTCATATAAAAGCCGATATTCCTTGTTATTGTATTATGCCGACCTTCACTTAAGCAGAATATATCAATGACAGATATGCTTAAAATTGTATAATACATTAGCAGTAGAGATTGATGAAATTGTATTATACATTAGCAGTAGAGATGAACGAATGTATTCGCAGATTCATAGACTTGTTACGAATGTCACCAAATCGAACCTACATCTTTTCTAGTTCATTTCGGATGAATCTTGTAAAACAGCGCTCAGAGCCATTTTACTGTGGTATTGACAGGTTGCAAAAGCACCAGGGAGGAGGAAGAAGAAGCCCTGTCACATGACTCAGACAGGAACTGGAGGGAGGGCGTGCCCTAATTGGCTCAGAGGCTGATAGGCAGCCTCTATGAGCCAGTGTGGACTAAAGAAGGGAGGTGACTGTAAACGGCTAAAGGATCGTCATTGTGTGCTTAGTGTTTGAGTAGAGAGGACCATCTCTGCAGGAGGCAAGGTGGATAAAAATCGATGCTTTAAAAAAAAATCTAACATTTGATTTGTTTGATTTCAATCAGATTTTTTTTATTTAAATCTTTTTTTTTTATTTAAATTGGATTTTTTTATTTAAATTGGATTTTTTTAATATAAAATGCTTTTTGAGAAAAATATATTATCATCCAAAGGTTATTCCATCATGAAATAAAGATTAGTTTTTTTAATTATGTAGAATAAGGCTGTATATGTTTCATTTTTTGAGTAAATAAATTCCATTAATCCATTCACAATGTCATGCTCTTCCAGAGGTTTTTCTTAGATTATTGGGCAGTTTCTCTGCCTACAAGATATTATCTCAGATGCTTGGTTTACTTTTGCAGTTCTCAAAACTAAATTTGACTCAGCAGAGATCACATGCCTCTTCTTCACAGCAAAAATGTTATGAACAGAGTTGAGAAAAAGACCTTAATCCTAACTTCTACAAACCTATGAATACAGAATCAACTCCTTCAGTGCTAAGTTTAAAGAAGTTCAATGAATAGAACGGAGAAAATATTTTTCTCCTTCCTAAGTACAACAGAAAAGTTGTCCAAATATGAATGATTAACCTGTTAAACTGTGGATAAAAAAAACTAATATGAAAAGTTGCTATTCTAAAAATCTTCATCTACTTTGCATATTATAACTCTCATTCAATATAGACCGCGGCACTCCAATGCAATGAATATCTTGTAGTTTATTGGTTCCAAAGATAGAGCTATAGCTGACGTTTAGACAAAATAGTCTTTTTCAAGCTCACGGTGAGCTTGAAAAAGACTATTTTTGTCGAAACGTCGCTGTAATTTTTTATCTTTTTGGAACCAATAAACTACAAGATATTCATTGCATTGGAGTGCCGCGGTCTATATTGAATGAGAGTCTGGATTTGCCGAGGACTACAGGTTCAGTCCTAACACTGCCTGGCACCACCACCGGAACTATCGACTACTTTGAATGGTGCTCCCTACAAGCAAATTTTGCATATTATAAGTTATACCAGTAAGAATTAGTCTTCATGTACAAAACTATGATTTAAATCAAGCCTTACTGACTAGTGATTTAAATTGTGATTTAAATCAGTTTGATTTAAATCAAATCCACCCTGGCAGGAGGGCAATTAAAAATCATTTAAGGAGCCATTATCTAGTGCTAAGGGATAGATTAGGGAGATATTAGAGCTAGTAGTGGTAAGGAGCAGAATTAGGTAGCGGGTATTTTAACAGGGAGGGAAAGTTTAGTGAAAGTTTAAGGATAACTCAGAGACAAGAGCTGCCTAGCTGGGCAGTGAAGAGCTAGGGCTGGCTGGCCCTTGCAGTGCACCCTATTGTAGCACACATAAGCAGTCAATAGTGTTCTGTCACCACCAGGGAGGAGGAAATTGCAGTCAGTTGCACTTGCGACAAAGCACTAACTGCAGTTTGCGGTGGCAACAAAAAAGATACAGTTACACCTGACGTTGTATCAGGCCATTTTTTTTTTCATTACCAAAGTTAGACCATTATTTGGGGATTTGTGCAGCACCAGTCCACATGAGGCCTCTTTCACACTTGCGTTGTGTGGATCCGGCTCGCACTTCCGTCGCCGGAAATGCCCGTCGGATCCGGCACAGCGCAAGACAACGGAAAGCATTTGAAGACTGATCAGTCCTCAAAATGCTTTCAGTGTTACTATGGCAGCCAGGACGCTACTAAAGTCCTGGTTGCCATATTAAGTAGTTGGGAGCCAGGGGAGCAGATACTTACAGTCCGTGCGGCTCTCGGGGTGCTCCACAATGACGTCAGAGCGCCCCACGCACATGGTCACGTGATCCATGCGATCATGTGATCCATGCTCATGGGGTGCTCTGACGTCATTGTGGAGCACCCCGGGACTTGGGAGCCGCACGGACAGTAAGTATACTTCTCCCCTGCCTCCCCACTACACTTTACCATGGCAGCCGGGACTTTAGCGTCCTGGCTGCCATGGTCACCATTCACAAAAGCTAAACGTCGGGTCCGGCGATGCGCCGAAACGACGTTTAGCTTAATGCCGGATCCGGATTATTGCACTTCAATGGGCATTAATTCCGGATCCGGCATTACGGCATGTCTTCCGGATTTTTGGACGGAGACAAATCCGCAGCATGCTACGGTTTTGTCAACGTCCAAAAAACGTTCACATACTGAACGGAAGACATCCTGATGCATCCTGAACGGAATGCTCTCCATTCAGAATGCATTAGGATAAATCCTGATCCCGAGGACGGAACTCTAGGACGGAAAGGAAAAACGCCAGTGTGAAAGAGCCCTAAGTGAGTTCACATTATCAATCGTTCTTTCACCAGCAGGCAAGAGAAATGCGGTCAAGCAATAACTGGCAACTATAAAAGTAGATATTTACACCTGACACTGTACACCTGATGAGTCGACCTTTGGTTGAATAAATTTCTTTTGCAATTATTTTTTTTTTTCAGATTCTTTGTATTTGAATACACATATTAATCAGATTAGACAATAATCTGTTACAGGTGTCAAGTTCCAATTTCATTCACCAAATAAATTCTCAAAAGCATTGTCTTCTTGAGTGTATTCTGTAGAATGGAACTAGAATTTTAAAAAAACTCTTTGTATTTTAGTTTAAAGGGATTAGAACATTTTTTTAAAACTCTTTGTATTTTAGTTGTACAGAATCCAAACAGTTCGATAGGTTGTCTGACTGTGTACAGTAGACCGCCCACCACAACAATTTAGAAATGTTTGAAAAGCGGAAGGGTTCCACTTTGAAACATAAGACCCAGACCTTGTACTCCAAAAGTAAGAATGTGGCTAGTAGCAGTGGCACAGGTCATGTAGATGGTACCAATAGTACTAGTAGTAGTAGTAAGCCCTGGCTCCAGGAAAGTGCAACATTATCCTAGAGGAGAAAGTGGATGAGATTGTGGACTGGATGGCTCACTCCTCCTCTCAGTCACATCAGGATGATGTGCCTTCTTAGTCAGACAGAATACCTTCGAGCCAGGGGTCAGAGAGGTACTCCTGCTTCTCCTCCTTTTAGCCACAGTGAAGCCTATTATTTGGGTCCTCTGTGTCTACACTGCCCCCTCCTAGTAGTGCGCCTTCTTTTGTTACCTATGAAGATGCCACCGAACCCCACTGCACACTTTGGCAGATAGTCTGGAGAGTCTTCTCAATTACTTTTTAGAGAGCATTAAGCTTTTGGATTGCCTGGAAATGCAGGTTCGTGAGGAGGTGAGGGACCCCATGTGCAGTGGTAGTATTAGTAGTGGTAACCGTAGCCAGGGTGGTGGAGGTAGTGGTAATGGTGGCACATTTAGAGCAGGGAATCTACAGGCAGGGAGGTTGAGGAGTCCGATAATGATTATTGTGTGTTAGACAGGACCTGGGAGCCGAATCGGGGTTGTGATGAGTTTACATCAGAGGAGGAGGATGGTGGTAGTGGCAGCAACAAATGGCAGAGGCAAAATAGGGCCAGCCTACTTTGGGAACTGGGGAGGCTGCAAGTAGCATAGGGGCAGATTCAGGGCCGAAGTGTGCAAGGGCTATGACAAGCTCGACCACCTCTGGAGGAAGTGGGCAAAAATCTGGTATCTGGAAGTTCTTTTCAACTCTGCCAGAGGATAGCAGCACTGCCCTGTGCAGACTTTGAAAGAAGAAATTGAGCCATGGGACAAAAGACTCAAATATAGGCACGACCAATCTGTGGAACCACGTGAAGTGGCGAACCCCATGCAGTTGTCAAAAGAAGGTGGCTGCCAGCTACCATAAGAAGAGTTTGATTCTTCTCCAGGGCTCCCTTGGGGCAGCCAGCCCACATCCATGGGCAGTACTAAGTCTTCCACGTTCTTCTCGTCATCCATGTGTGCTTCTCCAGCATCTATTCCTTCGTCAGGCATCAATAATGGAATGCGTGGCCAAGAAGCAAGTTTATGCACCCAGCAATCCCACACTGCTCAAACTTAATTTCCACCTGGCCATGTTATTGGCAGTGCAGTCACTGCCTTACAGTTGAGTCTGCTGTCTTTAGGGCAGACAAAATTGGCCGCTCCCTGCAGCTGTCCCTCTGCAGCACCGTGCACTCCATGGTGGACACCTGAAGCAGTGCGTATGGCCAGGGGCAATAAATGTTCTTCATGGCCCACTGGCTCAATGTTTTTAGTGGTGATGCAGCAACCCTGCAACCTAGTCAGGGCTTTTTGGCACCTCCACACTTTTATCAGCCTGGTGTCACAAGGGTGTCACGACCTATCGCTGACCCTATTGTGCCTGGAGTCAGAATGTCGCAGCAGATGGCTACACGTTTGGTTTCTCAAGAGATTGCTCCATGACCTAGTGGTGAGAATGGATTCCAGTCCAGGTTTTCCTGCCTAGGTTTGCGATCTTTTTTGTCCCATTTAGGAATCTGTAGCTTTTCCTTTCAGCTGTTCTCTGTCAGCCACTACCAGTTACTATATATTTTACCTTTCTGCCTTTCTTGTTGCCAGATATAGACCTTCTTTCCAGATCTTTTATTTAGACCTCTGGTGAAGTTGGAGTTGCTGTGAAGCTGTTGGAACTGGTGCTATCGCATCTCCGGTTCTCTTCTGTTTGTTGTCTCCCTTCGGGGATTGTTTGTGGTGTCTGTTGCCTGCCAAATCAGACGTGATATCTGGATTCCAGACTTATCTGCCTCCTCCACCTCCTCTTCCATGAACACCCTCTCATCTCCAACAGCAGCAGGGAACATTGTTGCCCCCTCCTCACATGTGTCAGGTTAAGCACTGCCATGCGATGTTGGACTTGATCTACCTTGGCGAGAGCAGCCACACAGGCGAGCGGTTGCTGAAGCACATCAGGCAGCAAACAGCACTCTGGCTGTCTCCCCACCAGCTCCAAGTTGGCAAGGTCATGAGCAACAATGGTACCAACATAGTGGCCACGCTGAACCTGGCCCAAATGACACATGCTTCCTCTATGGCACACATAATTAACCTTGTAATCAAACGCTCCTTGAAAAAGTTCACTGGCCTGCACACAGTGCTGGAAAAATCAAGAAAGCTATGCAATCATTTCAGCCTTTTCTAAGCGGCACGAAACACACGCCTGGACCTGATGGCAAAATGCCAACTCGCTGGAGTTCAACACTGCACATGCTAGAAAGGTTCTATGAGCAGTGGAAAGCAGTGATCGACTTTGTTATGCACCAGTCAGAATTGTCAAGCATAAGGAGCATGTGTCATTTTGCGATCCGGTAATGGAAGCTGGCCCGAGATACCTTTAGTGTGCTGGAGCCCTTGAAAGAGGCCACAAGATTCATAAGCAGGGACAGCTACTGCCTGAACAACCAAAATTGCATTATATTTGTTTTAGAAAAAATGCTGACTCTAATACAGCAGGGGATAATGGGGGAAGAAGGTCACCTGACGCATCTAGCTGCGCACCCTGTTGCTGTTGGGGAGCCCCAAGGAGAAAGTTCCATGGAGAAGCAAGAGGAGGATGTAGATGAGAAGCTTCAACTAGAGGAAGGGGAGGAGGAGGAGATAGTGTTGGAGGAGCATAAGGATGATGAGGATGAGACTGGCAACAGCAAACAAACGCTACAGATAGAGGTGGAGATAGAAAGAACTATCTACTAGGACACGCTGGCCAGGATGGCAAGCTGTATGCTCAATTGCTCACACACTGACAGGCATATCGTACACATAAAGCAGGCCGACGATTACTGGATATCTATGCTTCTAGACCCACACTATCACTCTAACATGGGGGACTGTTTTCCTCTTGAGGAAAGGGAGGAAAAATTAGCTTAATATCTGGAGACACTGTGTACTAACCTTGACGCTTCTTTTGGCTAGCAGAAGCCTGCCGCCAGGGAGGCCCATCTTTACCCCCGCAAAGAAATGCCACAAGCAGCAGCACTAGCAGCAAGGTCAGCCTACTGAACATGATGGAGCAGTTTTTTAATGTCCCACACCAGGCTCAGGCAAGTCAGCAAGCCCATTCCAAAGGCCTCAATGACCAGGTTCAGGCCTACCTGGACTTTGTCTCACAAAGTCTGTCCTTGGACCCCGTGGACTTCTGGGCAGGCAGACTGCAAAAGTGGGTGGAGGTTGACATCCAAACGGTAGTTGTTGTTCTTTGACAGTGTCCAAAACATCACCTTTGTTAAAATGAACCAAGCCTGGGTTAGGCAGGATTTTTACACTCCTTCGGCTGAGGCAGATGAGTAGATCTGGCTTTGCTGATGGTGTCCCATCTTGCCACTATTGCTGCTTGCCTGCTGGCTACCATGATGTTGCCTGATGACCATCATGTTCCTTACGATGACTGCACCTGCTGCTGCTGTCATTATGCCACAGTCAACATCATGGCCATCTGACTGACTGCCAACATGTACCATATAACAACTGCTGTTGTTTTTGCCACCTACCACCACCACCACCATCACCATTGCAGCAACTAGTCCATGCTGCTGATCCTCTACTGCCACCACCAAAAGTTTGCATCTGTCTCTACTACTACTACTACCCATAAAAAGCTGATCTACTGCCATGCGAGGTTGCTACCGCTGGTACTCATGTTGCAGCCACATGCCACTAATACCTTACCCAGCCTTAATCAACTCTAATTATGCCGTATTTAGTAAAAGAGAGAATGTTTCTAGGCTGGTCCAAACAAGCCCAGCCACCCTTTCTTCGTTTTGACAGCACTGTGTGTACGAGCATCTAGCCACGTAAAGGTTAAATGTTTTGAAGCTCCATCCAGCCAACCATTCTTCCTTCTGACAGTTAGCACTGCGACTGAGAGCATCTGACCACGTACAGGTCTCATTTTTATAGGCTACATCCAGCCAACCATTCTTCATTCTTATAGTTAGCACTACAACTACGAGCATCTGTCCACATAAATGTCTAATTTTTTGAGGCTGCATCCACCCACCCTTTTCTTCGTTCTGACAGTTAACACTGCAACTGTGAGCATCTGCCCACGTAAAGGTGTAATTTGTTGAGGTTACATTCACGCACCCTTTTCTTCGTTATGACAGTTAACACTGCGACTGTGAGCATCTGGCCACGTAAAGGTCTACATTTTTGATGCTGCACCCATCCAACCTTTTCTTTGTTATGACAGTTAACATTGTGACCGCAAGCATCTGGTCAAGTAGAGGTCTAATTTTTTGAGGCTGCATCCCCTAACCCATTTCTTCTTATGACAGTTAGCACTGCAACTGTAAGCATCTGGTCATGTAAAGGTCTAATTTTTTGAGATCACAAATAAAAAATACTGATGGCACCAGTCCTCTCACCTGACGTGAAATATGAAAATCGGTCTCAACGATCCAACGGAATCGCGGGGTGCAAGGCTCCACAAGAATGCAACTGGTGAACAGAGGGTAAAGATGAGCCGCACTTACCATCTGTAGAAGAAATGTCACTTTATTAATTAAATCTTCAGGGCTTCAAACCCAGGACAAAAGTCGCTTGGGTGGGGGGTAGAACTCACATGGATGCTAAAAAACAGCGACGGCCGTTTCGCGGCGTCCCGCTTCCTCCGGCTGTTACACACCTTTAAAAGATCGCGCGCAGCTTAAAAGCGTCATAGGGGGAGGGAGGTGGAATCACACCATCACCTAGCAACCACCGACGCTAAACAAGCAGCGCGTGTTACAATAATGGAGAAGTCTATAGCTGAGCGACAACAGCCCTAGCTGAATGAATAATCACAAGGAATCGCAATACAATAGCATGAAAAAATATACAAGTTAAACTGAAAATGCAAACAATAAAAGGGACAGTAGCAATAGTACCATTCATGTAAATACAAACAAATCATTCCGTTCATTCAGGCCTAACGGACCAGTAGCATCTGTTTTGATGATTAGGCGGGCCTCTTTTTGAAGCAGGAGACGATGGCGATCGCCTCCCTGCGACATAGGGGGACGAACTCGACCCCCGCAAACTTTAATACATTGGCATCACCTCCATGTTGGACACGTACATGCTCAATAAGGCGAGTACGCCCTTTTCCTGTTTTTACGGAATTACGATGCTCACGGATACGTTCTATTAGAGGCCTCTTCGTTTTTCCTATATAAAAGGCTCCACACAAGCAGATCAAAACATAGACTACAAATTCTGTTCTACAAGTAATCAAATGGCCCACACAGTGCTCAAAACCTCCAAAGAAAAGATGGCGGCCCTGTATTATGAAACCGCACAGTGAGCAGTCTCTGCACCTATGATTCCCCGTCGGTCGCACAGACGAAAGCCAATCACGTGGTGCAGGCTCACTGTAGCGACTCCGTACTAGAATGTCTCTAAATGTACGGCATCTCCTAAAGGCCAATATAGGTTTTTGGTCTACTGCCCTGCCTAGACTCTCTTCTGCTCTCAAGATCTCCCAGTTACTCCAGATAGCTTTCTTTATGTCATCTGACACAGGGCTATGCTTGAAAACAAACACGAACCTGTCCTCATTCCGCTGCATTATGGTTCACGACTCTCCGATCCACAATTTGCCTCATTTGAGAAATGGCTGAACAGGAAACTGGTAGTAACCTAGACCGAAATTAAGGAAAAGAAGAAGGACAAGTTTTTGCGTGATAAGGCTGATTATGACACAGGACATGTATTTGACTGGCAGAAGAGAAAATGTAGGAGACGACGCCCTACTCGCAGACCCAGAAGTGATTACTGGACTACCAAGTCTGAACCCAGTGCCTCCGATGATTCTAATAACCAATCTACAAAGCCTCACAGTAACTCCCCTTTAGGAGGAGGACAAGGAGAGGAGGCCAGGGGAGGAGGAGGCGTCAGCAGGTCAACGCGCCGGAGGAAGCAGGTCACGTGGAGGAACTAGCACAGAATACTGTCGTCCCAAATCTAGTTGTCAACATCAGTTGTGTTGAATTGGTCTCGGACTGCACCACAGTCCTTAATTTGGTACTGGGGTTCAGCCAGAACAATTCGACAGAACCGCGTTTGAGATTGATTTGTTTAGAAATGTCCGTAAGTTGTATCTTAAAAAACACTTCAGCAATGCCCCTGCCTCCCAGGAACCCACGAAGGAAGGTGATCAACCGGTCTTCACTGGTCTCTTGGGCTTTAGCATCTCTGACCCTCTCAATGTAGAGGAAGTAGCATGTTTGGAATTTTTGGCGGACACTGACCTTGGTTCTAATTCTGGGTCTCTCGCCACCCAGAGTGAATTTAGAGGTGGCGTACCATCCACTTTCTGCCCCCCTATGCCTGCCGGCTTGGTGATAGATGTTCTTCATAAAAGAATTTTAAGGGACACTAAAGCCCTGATATATCCGAAGGCAAGAAGTAATTTGAGCAATAGGCAACTGGCCGCCGTTGAGTGGTTGCGCAAATCTGACCTTATCATAAATCCGGCCGACAAGGGGGGCAATATCAATTTGATGTCACGTGACTTTTATGTCACCAAAGCAAAAAGACAGCTTAATGATGTATCAACTTATCAGAAGCTTTTATCTGACCCTGTTCCGGCTATTCAGTCTGACCTGACCAGATTGCTTCATCGGTACATAGAGGCAGATGTTCTCCATAACAATGCCATTGATAAACTGGTTCCCCCTTCCCAAGTAGGCCCTCCTGGAATTTTCTCCCCAAGGTGCACAAGTCACTGACCCACCCCCCTGGACGCCCTATAGTGGCGGGAGTTGGGTCAGTGACTGAGCCCTTGTCGAGATACCTGGACTGGCTCCTGCGCCACATTTTGTCTAGGTTCCCCGTGTCTTTAGGGGACACCAACAACTTCCTCCTGGCACTGGAAGATTTTCAGTGGCAGGATGGTTAGAGTTTGGTGTCCCTGGATGTGGTGAACCTTTATACCCGCATTCCACAATGGGCAGGGGTACGTGCGGTTCTTGATTTGATTGAGCACTCGGGAAGGAGCCCTCTTTTTGGCTGTTTTGTAGAAGAATCTTTGCTATTTGTACTAGAGAAAAATGTTTTCAGATTTGGAAACCAATGGTACAGGCAGATTGTTGGGACTGCCATGGGGACACCTGTCTCCTGTACTTTTGCTAACATTTTTTTAGGAAGATTGGAATATAGGTATATTTTTTGGACTTCCAACCCCTTTCTCAGACACATACGTTTGTTTTTACGCTACGTGGACGATGTCTTTATGGTGTGGTCGGGGACACAAGAGCAATGTGAGCAATTTGTTGCACATCTGAATGGCATGAATGACATGAACATCATGTTAACCCTCAATTTTGGGTGTTTGTCCATCGAGTTTCTGGACGTTTGGGTCATTGTAGAGGATGGTGCACTTCGTACCGAAGGGTACCGTAAGCCCATTGCTACTAATACCCTGCTGCACCACGATAGCTACCACCCATGTAGTGTAAATGGATCCGTTCCTTACGGACAGTTTTTGAGACTAAGACGCATCAATAGTCTAGACACGGTGTATCTGAGCCAGGCGGAAGAACTGAAAAACCGTTTGTTGCAACGAGGCTATCCCTTAGAACAGCTTAACAATGCCATGGTCAAAGCAGGGTCATACACACAGCAATCCTTGGTCGCACGTAGTGGATACAATAGAACCAAAATGCAGTGGAATGAGGACAGGTTCGTGTTTGTTTTCAAGCATAGCTCTGTGTCAGATGACATAAAGAAAGCTATCTGGAGTAACTGGGAGATCTTGAGAGCGGAAGAGAGTCTAGGCAGGGCAGTAGACCAAAAACCTATATTGGCCTTTAGGAGATGCCGTACATTTAGAGACATTCTAGTACGGAGTCGCTACAGTGAGCCTGCACCACGTGATTGGCTTTCGTCTGTGCGACCGACGGGGAATCATAGGTGCAGAGACTGCTCACTGTGCGGTTTCATAATACAGGGCCGCCATCTTTTCTTTGGAGGTTTTGAGCACTGTGTGGGCCATTTGATTACTTGTAGAACAGAATTTGTAGTCTATGTATTGATCTGCTTGTGTGGAGCCTTTTATATAGGAAAAACGAAGAGGCCTCTAATAGAACGTATCCGTGAGCATCGTAATTCCGTAAAAACGGGGGAAAAGGGCGGACTTGCCTTATTGAGCATGTACATGTCCAACATGGAGGTGATGCCAATGTATTAAAGTTTGCGGGGGTCGAGTTCGTCCCCCCTATGACGCAGGGAGGCGATCGCCTCCTGCTTCAAAAAGAGGCCCGCCTAATCATCAAAACAGATGCTACTGGTCCGTTAGGCCTGAATGAACGGAATGATTTGTTTGTATTTACATGAATGGTAGTATTGCTACTTTCCCTTTTATTGTTTGCATTTTCAGTTTAACTTGTATATTTTTCATGCTATTGTATTGCGATTCGATCCTTGTGATTATTCATTCAGCTAGGGCTGTTGTCGCTCAGCTATAGACTTCTCCTTCCTTGTAACACGCGCTGCTTGTTTGGCGTCGGTGGTTGCTAGGTGATGGTGTGATTCCACCTCCCTCTCCCTATGACGCTTTTAAGCTGCGCGCGATCTTTTAAAGGTGTGTAACAGCCGGAGGAAGCGGGACGCCGCAAAACGGCTGTCGCTGTTTTTTAGCATCCATGTGAGTTCTACCCCCCACCCAAGCGACTTTTGTCCTTGGTTTCGAAGCCCTGAAGATTTAATTAGTAAAGTGACATTTCTTCTACGGATGGTGAGTGCGGCTCATCTTTACCCTCTGTTCACCTCTAATTTTTTGAGGCTGCATCCACCCACCCTTTTCTTCGATATAAGAGTTAGCACTGTGACTGTATCTGGCACGTAAAGGTCTAATTTGTTGGGGCTGCATCCAGCCACCCTTTTCTAAAACATGCCCTAGCATGATGTGTTTTTAAAGACAACACTTTTTAACACCTTTAAACATACCTTTATCAAAATCTATGTTTGTCAGTGTCACTCTGACATGATTTTCTACTGCTGTCCTTTATTCTAGAGCATCGAGAGAGGGGACGGGAAAAAGAAAAAAATTGTAAAAAATTAAGAAAACTAGATATGAGCTTTTTATATATAAATGTATATATATATATATATATATATATATATATATATATACCAGGGGAATTGGAGCAACTTTGGTTTGTAACAAATGGATTTGGACCCAAACCAAACCTTTTGAAAACTTGAGAATCTGAAACGAATCTTGGAAGATTCGCTCAACTCTATAAGTGATATGCTTGTCTGCTTACATACTTACAGGTGTATCATTCACATCAAACGGTCTGATGATTACTGGATAGCCATGCTTTTAGAAACTCGCTCTGAAAATAAAATTGGGGAATGTTTTCCTCCTGCTGAAAGGGAGGCCAAATTACTTTATTACCAGGAAACACTGTATACGCACGCCGCTTGTGGTAGCTTTTGATGAGTAAAGACCTGCTGCAAACATGTCTGAAAGGGAGGGCCCTCTCCACCCCCCACAGAGGCACCCACCTCCCGCATTCTCCACTGCCACAAGCAGCAAACGCCACAGCAACAGCCAATTCAGTCTCATCAATATAGTGATGAATCAATATTTTCACGTGTGCACCTACTGTCTCAACACTTAGGTTCAGTCCTACCTGGATTCTGGCCCTTCTCTGGCACATACTGTGTTTCCTGACCCCATAGACTTCTGGGCAGGCAGACTAGAACAGTGGCCCAAACTAGCCCAGTATGCACGCTCTGTTCTTTCTTGCTCAGTCTTCAGTGCCATCTCAGGGAGGGTGTGTATGCACACACACACACATATATGCATATATATATGCACACACACACACTACTACATAAGAATATGCATACAGTGTTTGTGTGTATATATATATATATATATATATATATATATAAACACACAATATACAAATTTTACAAATTTACACTCAGGTATGGTCATACTGTAATTAAATTCACTTTACATACAGATACACTTATGCAGCATAGCTGGGTGAACTGGAGGGAGAGTTAGCTGGCAGGATCCAGAATGGATGAAAACATCCTCGCCCACCCTCTCTGTCCCGACGCTGTTCTTCATGACTTATAAGGGGCTGAGGTATCTGTGTGTGTGCCGGGGGAGGGGGGAGTGTATGACGGGAGCACGGCTTTAACCCTCAGTTCACACTTTAGCGTTTTACGCCGCGTTTGAACGCACGAAAAAACGTACAACAGTACAGTACCCATGCATTCCTATGGGCCTGGTTCACACTTGCGCGTTTTTATGCGCGTTCGAACGCTCAAAAAAACGGTCGATGCATAAGCACGTATGTTCGCGTTATTTGGGTCGTTTTACGCGCGTTTGGGCCCAATAGACTTTAATGGGAACGCGGTACGTGTGTTGTTTGAGCGTTTTTGAAGCGTAAAACGCGCCTACGGACGCATATATAAAATTTTGCAACATGCTGGAAATGGCAAAACAACAGGTGCTAAGCACAGAGTTTGCAGGAGAGCAGCCATGGAGGAGGCCTGTGACTCTGAAAATATTATCAGGCTGGTGCAGGCCAAACGGTGCCTGTATGACACCCAAGACACCAAATATAAAAACCGGAGGGCCAGACAGCAAGCCTGGGAGGACATTGCCAAGTCCATCTGGCCAGAGTGGCCGAATTTAACCAAGAGTCTGAGACAAGGCAAAGGTATGTGTGTTTTACTTTGATTAGAAAACTCCTTGTGTGCACTGGTGTCCCAACTATATGTAATAGCTCTGGCCAGCTCTCCCTGCAGCCCTGCAGCTGATGTCAAACGCCACCTCCACAAATGCTGGCCTGTCTTGTACTTGCTGGAGCCTGACAGGCATGCATGGAGTTGTATTATTGCACCAGCTACAGGGCCTCAGCATCACCACACTTTTTATAGTATATGGCCACTCAATGTCCTTAGTTTACAAAGCATCGTGTGCACATTACATGTTGTATACTGTCCCCTCAGGCCTGTAGTTTGTGCATGTTGCTCTGTGTCACCTGGTTTAGGTTTAATTATGCTTGTAAACTACACAAACTGTGGAGGCTTTGATAATGTGCATTTCCTCCTCCTATATGTGATGTGCCCCTTCTAGTGTGTTCTGTGTTTCCGTTTTTAGTGGGATATCTTAGTTGTTCTTTGTACTGTCCTGTTTCCCCCTCCCCCACATTCTGGTTCACTGCAATGGCCCAGTAGGTTCAATTTGCACTGGTTCCAGTGTCTTGTGTCTGACTGCGCTGTTTCAATCAGCTAATGACGTGCAATTTTGACATGTAGGCCTACATTTGGGGTGATTATTATGATTCCTAAGTTGATAGTGATCTTGTGTATGTAATCAAATTATATTGCTTGTGGCCTATGTCTGTACTGACACATTAGAGGTGTGTCAAGGTCAGGGCTGCGCAAACTCGGCCCTCCAGCTGTTTCTAAAATCCTACTCTCATCATGCTCTGCCACAGCTGGAAACAGTGTTTGCATGCTGGGAGTTGTATTTTTATAACAGCTGGAGGGCAGAGTTTGCCCAGCCCTGGTCTAGGTATACATTACCAGTATTTGGCACATAAATGGGACCCCGAATTTCACCAACATTTGGTCCGATTCTACCGGGCGAGTATTTGGCACATAAATGGGACCCCTAATTTCGCCCACATTTTTACCTATTATTAATTTTTTATTATTGGGGGCTACTATAGGGGCCTCTACAAGGGGCACTATATAGTAGATAAAACGTAAAGGCACAAAGTCACTCCAGAAATCTTTTAATTCTGCCATTCACAACAAAAACAAAATGCAAAATTAAAAGATGAACCAATTTTACAGCCAAAAAAATAATAAACAAAAATGAAATGGCTTCCAACTGCCAAGGTAACGCCCCATGTGGTGACATAAAATATGCCGTGAAGTGCTCCCGCACTGCCGCACCTTGTCTGTGCCCACGCACAACACTGGGAAGATGACTCTCCAGGGAATGGCTGAGGGAATCTTTAAAATTGTAGCCGTCTCTTTCCCGCACAAAATTATGTAGAACACAGGCTGCCTTCACGGCCGAGATGGCGGTCTCCAATTTGAGATGAATGGGTGTGTGGAGAAAGCACCATTTGTTGGCTAATATGCTGAAGGCGCACTCCACCACCCTGCGCGCTCTTGTCAGCCGGTAATTGAAGACTCGCCTGGCAATGGAGAGTCCTCTGCTGGAGTACGGCCTCATCAGATGCTCCCCCAGCGCAAATGCCTCGTCACCCACAAAAACAAATGGCATCGCTGGGGAAGTGGTGCCAGGCAGTGTGGTGTTGTCAGGGAGGTCCAGAGTGTTATTAAGCAGCATTTGGCCAAAGCCGGAATGGCCAAAAACTGCAGAGTCCGAGCTGCTGCCATAGGACCCCACATCGATGTACCGGAAGCTATTGTTGGCATCACATACAGCAAAAAGAACAAACGAAAAAAAAAATTTATGATTAAAATATTGGCTGCCACTCCGGATTGGCTTCTTAATGCGGATGTGTTTGCCATCTATAGCTCCAACACAGTTTGGGAAATCGCAGGACTGCTGAAACTGATCCGCAATTTTCAGCCACTCCTCCTTGTGCGGTTGGGCCATCACCGCAGCATGAAGGACTTCCCATATTGCCACGCAGGTTTCCCTGATGATCACACTGGCTGTGGATTTCCCGATCATAAAGGCATAGTGAAGACTGGCCAAAGACTGTCCAGTACCCAAGTACCTGAAAAAAAGCAGAAATCAATAATTAAGGAATGTTTTTGGATTTTGTTTTTAGTCAACACAATTAAAACTAAATGGAAGAGCCTGAAGGACGCATTCATACGGCATCGCCGCAAAGAGAGGGAGCAGAGGAGCGGCTCTTTCCCCACACGCTCAAGTTATGTGCATGCAGAGCAGATGGCCTTCTTGATTCCGTGCACAGAAATGCGGAGGTGAGTCAAGGGACGCCACATTGAGGAGAGGATGTGGGATGACATAACATAACATACATTCACTTGCATATGGGGAACATACTTAACTATATTTTACTCTTAACAGCACCGAGAGTAGCTGGGAACAGAGCCAGGCGGCAGATGAGGAGGAAGAGGACTCTGCCCACACTAGGGACAGCGAGCCAGGGCCATCTACTGCGCCAATGAGTCCGCCAGGCCCAGAAGCCACTCCACCTCTGACAAGCCCCACACAGGCTGTGCCATCTGTGCCTGAAGGCACTAGACAACACAGGGCCAAAAGGAGGAGAGTGGAGCGGCACGAGGACAGGCTTATAGCCAGCCTGGATGACCTGGCACAGCCCGTCCCCAAGATGTCGTCAGGGCTATTTTCTCCTCAGTCTTGAGGAAAGACTAGTAAATGTGCCAAAACATCAGCAAGCTACTGTGCAAGACATGCTGACCAGAACTCTGGACACTTATTCCATACCATTTCAGGACCCCCAGCGGGTCCCCCAGCAGGCCACAAAGCTGGCCACACAACTGGCCACACAGCTGGCCACACACCTGGCCCCACAGCTGGAACCAATACTGGAAGCACAGCAGGCCCCCCAGCTGTCCCCACACCAGGCCACAAAGCTGGCCCAAAAAGTGGCCACAGAAATGGCAACAATGCTGGCAACACAACAGGCCCCAATACAGGCCCCAATACAGGCCCCAATACAGGCCCCAATACAGGCCCCTATGCAGTCTCCAATACAGGTCCCTATGCAGGCCCCTATGCAGGCCCCAATACAGGCCCCTATGCAGGCCCCAATACAGGCCCCTATGCAGGCCCCTAGGCAGGCACCCCAATATGGCCCACAATATGGGCAACAACATGTAAATATAGCCAACATGGCCAACAACAAGCCACACAATATGGGCAACAGTATGCTCAACAGTATGAGCAACATGGGCCACAATATGGGCAACACTATGGCCAACAATATGGCCAACATGGCCCACAATATGGGCAACACTATGGCCAACAGTATGGGCCAAGCACCTCCACCATCACCACCACCAGCACAGAAGTGAAACCTGACAATCAAAGTCGTGGAGCCACTGAAACAAGGCGGGATACAGAGACGGAAATTACGGGTACCGATTATGAGGACCTGTGAAAAATTGTAATGTTAATTTGAGTGCCTCAAGTTGAAGTGGCAAAAAAATTGTTTATTTTCTATGAAAAGGATCATAATAGTTTTATTTTTGTCTTCAAAAATTTTATGTTGAGTTTTGTGTACAGAGTTTACACATGTTGGGGACATTTAAGAGTTAATTTCTTTTCCCAAATATAAAAAAATTCAAGCAAACTGTTTTGACTCTTATTTATATGTGAGGGGTTAAACATTGAAAAGGTGGATACATGATGCATGTAGGGGATATCTATGCGAACACTCATACGTCACAAACTACAGGAGAAAAACAACACGGCCTCACCGAGATACGGTCACCACACACTGGTAATGTTTTTGAAGGGCCCAAATTATAGAGTACTTACCGCAAACTAATGACCAGTCTTTCCACAGGTGGGATGCTGTCCCGTATGAAGGTGTCCTGGTGCTGCAAACGAGTCTCCAACAGCCCCAGGAGCTCGTCAAAGCTGTGGACCACAAACATGGGGAGGGTTAACAATACAAAAAGAAAAAAACACTCAGCTGAAAAATTGAAACACCAGTCACATAACTTATCAGTACTAACCTGGGGATGGACATCCTCGTGTAGCCAAAGAACTGCTCTTCATGGGCCCGGAGGTTCTGGTACAGAGCCCAGAACTGTCCCCTCTCCTGTCGCTGGGCAATGACAGGATGGACCCAGAAGCGTCGCCTGCTGTCCCTCCTTCTCCTCAAGCGCTCCAGTTGGATTGCAGTCACAAGTACTGCAACACGTCGCCTTCTGTAGCATTCCATGTCTACTAAGCACACACTCTACAAGCCCACATGGAATTTCACACCTGCAATGCACTCTGATTGGCCTAACTTGATATAGCGAGGGCGGGTTTTGCATTGGCCAACAGTGCAGTCAATCACACAAACGCGCGTCAAACGCACGTTCACTATTTATCCAAACGCTTTCAAAAAACGCGCGTTAACGCTCGTCTAAAACGCGCTGAAAACGCTATGCAAAAAAACGCTCAGGTCTGAACCCAGTGTAAATCAGCTGCTAACAGATGGAACCTCTGCTAGAAGGAAGGAGTTAGCTGCTGTCCGGCTAGTGCAGACTGATTCCGGTTCAACCCTGCTCCCGACTTCAGAGCCTCATAGCATTGTTTTCTGCAAAGATAGGAGGAAGACCACCTGAAGGCCCCTTTGGTGATGGGGGCTCAAGGCAATTGCCAGCCCTGACTGCCACCACTATTAATGCTACACAGCTACGACTACTACTACTACCTTCAAACTGCCTTGTCTGTTCTATACTATGATGATACTGTTGGCGCTACTGTTGTGCTTACATGCCACAATTACCCTACACTTTCCACATCTACACTGTAGTCCTGCTGCTCCCTACTAAAATCGAGAATTTTTCTAGGTTTGTATTAAACCAGCTACTCTTTCTTCTGACAATTATCACTTGTGTTTGTATAAATACAGATAATCATTCTGCCCCCATTTTGGCAAAACTTTTGGACTTTTGGTTCCAACTAGCCACTCTTGTGTGTGTCATTTGGGCAGGCGAATGCCCCTCATAAAATTATAATTTTTGGATGCTTGGTCCCAAAAAGCCACATTTTTTTTTCCACTGTCAACCTGCATTTACCAATAGTGACCCAAAGTAAAAATTTTTACTATTGCTGTCATTGCATCATTGTTGTCAGAGCTTAGGGAGAAGGGAGAGGGAGAGAAAATGCAAAAATTAATAAAAAATATTAACAAAAAAACATATTTTACTAAAAATTCTGATTTCTAGCAGACTAAAGGGAGTTTTAGTTTTTCTTTTCATCTGAACCCATTACATAGTATCCCTACCTGCTTCTTGCTTGTGGCCAATGTGAGAAGGCTGCAATATTGTAGTCTGTAGTGAATTAGAATATTCTTCATTATAAAAAAAATTTTCTCTTATGCAAAAATCGTCAATGTAATATTCGCTAATGCGAATATTCCAACAGCCGAATATATAGCACTAGATCAGTGGCATATTTTAGTTTTTTTTTAAATATATGTTATTTTTTTCCATCTGAAGTCATGATTCCTCCCTGCTTAAGTTGCTTTTGGAAAAATGACAAATATTCAAAAAAAAATATATAGCACTATATTCTATTGTGCTATATATTTGTGTTTCAAAATATTCGCATTACGCGAATATTACATTGCCGATTTTTCGCATAATAGAAAATGTAATATTCGTGTAATGCGAATATTCTAAAACACAAATATATAGCACTATAGAATATAGTGCTATGTACCGTATTTTTGGCTTTATAAGACGCACCTCATGATAAGACGCACATAGTTTTCAGAGGAGGAAAATGGGGAAAAAAATAATTTTAACTAAAAGGTGGGCCAAAACATTTTATCTGTGGATGACACACTGTTATGAGGCAACTGTGAATGACGCACTGTTATGGAGGATCTGTGGATGCCACTATTATGGGGATCTGTGGATGACACTTATGGGGGATCTGTGGATGACGCACTGTCATGAGGGAACTGTGAATGGTGCACTGTTATGGAGGATCTGTGGATGCCACTATTAGGGGGATCTGTGGATGACACTTACGGAGGATCTATGAATGAACACGGTTGTGTGATTATAATGCCCATCAGCCTAAAGAATACACTGAGCTACTGTACATTGGTGTATTCTCAAGGATAAGGGGGAGTTATAGCCATATTTAATATAAACACAGTCCAGGGACTGTTCTGTAATTGGTATATGACAGGGATGCCCAACCTGCGGCCCTCCAGCTGTTGCAAAACTACAACTCCCAGCATGCCCAGACAGCCTACAGCTATGAGCCTACAGCAAGGCATGTTGGGAGTTGTAGTTTTACAACATCTGGAGGGCCGCAGGTTGGGCATCCCTGGTATATGACTATAACCCCCCCCCCCCCATCCATAGGAATCCACTCATGTACTGCAGTATATTAGTGGATTCCTATGGATGAGGGGGGTTATAGTCTTATTTACTATAAACACATGCTAACTACAAAACAGTCCCTGGACAGTGTTTATATTAAATATGACTCTTACCCCCCTCATCCATAGGAATCCACTCATATACTGCAGTATATGAGTGGGTATCTATGGATAAGGGGGCTTATAGTCATTTATGATACACATTTATAGACCCTGAGCTAGACTCACCCAGGGACTAGATCCAAAACTGCCGTACACAGCAGGAGCAGAGCTGGTACAGTGGGATATAGCAAGGAGGCTGATTGGTGGAGGTGTGAGTAGCAAGATACACTCTCCACCAATCAGCTGAATAAAGCACGGGTTGGCGGCAGCGGAGAGCAGTAAGTGAAGCCGCCAGCCCGCCCAACGGGGACCTCAGCAGCAAGTGGGTAAGATGGATGTGCGGGCTGGCGGCATCCAGAGCTTAGTAGGTGAAGCCGGTTGTCCGCCCGACTCCTAACTATCCATTGGGGAGATCAATGGACGTGCGGGCTGGCAGCATATAGAGCACAGTAAGTTAAGCCGCTAGCCCGCCCATATTGCGGACCTAAGGAAGTGCGGGTCAGCCCGCGCAACAGTTTAAAGGCAGGCTCAGGAGCTGGTAATGAGAGCTCCTGAGCCACCTAATTGCATCATGTTTGTTTTATAAGACGCAGTGACTTCCTCCCCTCCCCCACTTTGGAGGGGAAAAAAGTGCGTCTTATAAAATGAAAAATACGGTTTGTTTTTTGGAATATTCGTCATTTTTTTTCAGTTTAATGTGAACCGTCATTGGCCCAAAAGCAACTTACGCAGTGGGGAATCATGACTTCAGATGGGAAAAAATGACGAATATTCTAAAAAAAGAATATATAGCACTATATTCTATAGTGCTATATACTCGGGTGTTAGAATATTCGCATTACGCGAATATTTCATTTTTCGCAATCAATAGAATAATCTCGAATACGAATATTTGTGAATATATAATGATTAATCTAACGAATATTCCTGAAATATCGCAAATTTGAATATTGCCCCTGCCGCTCATCACTATAATCGATTCAGTTCCGAACAGAACTTTTTGGCTTATATCTAGTCCTACCCTAATCCATCTTCCATATTTCTCTGCTGTAAAAACTTATTAGGGTCCATTTACACGTCCGCAATTCTGTTCCGTATTTTGCGGAACGGAATTGCGGACACATTAATTTCAATGGGAACAGAGGATGTCCCGGCCGGGTCTGCAAATGTGCTGCTTAGTGTTGATTAGCTGCAGCAATGTCTGAGGTTCAGGCACATCATTGCTGCTGTCAAGAAGATGACATAATGGCTGGAGACGGAAGCAGCTGGGGTTATCTGTGGGGTGAAAGTGGCCAGGGATAAAATAGGTAGGTATACCTTATTTTACTTTACAATAGTTGCTGGCTACAGGGAATTTAAAAAATAGGTCAGATAACCATAACCGAGCAGTTTTCTCTGAACACATTATAAAATGCCTTACTAGGATTATCCATTAACAGATCATGTAATTTTGTGAATATCCAGTTTGTACAAGCAATTCATTAACGACAGATTAACTAGATAGACAGACAGATAACTAGCTGTGTATGTCATAATAATACTAATAGGAGCCAAAATACATTTATTTATAAAAAATGCATTTACAATTGTGTATTATACTTTTTTATACTGATATTCGAATAGTTCACTACAGTATCTATCTATCTATCTATCTATCTATCTATCTATCTATCTATCTATCTTTAATTCCTTCCTAAAATGAAAACTTTTCACTCATTTGATCCTGTGGATGCAATGTGTAAAGAGCCGAAGGTTATCTATTAATATACTTTTATTTTACAATATGACATTACTATATGGGTGCCTGTAATAAAGTGGCAGAACAGTGCACATCCTATCTATCTATCTATCTATCTATCTATCTATCTATCTACCTACCTACCTATCTATCTATCTATCTATCTATCTATAAATATGTACTGTATCTAATCTAATATCTATCTAATTTCACATATTACAGATGTCACTAATAATAGTAATGTGCATGTCATTGCTGCCTGCCCTACCTTATTCCTGCTGACAAATGCCCAATAACCCTAAGTAAACAAAGCCTTGTTGTGAGCCCTGAATGTATCCAGCTGCAGATCCAATAGTCCAGACCACATTTTCCTTGCAGCCCTTTTGTAGGCATGTAAACTGGGATTCAGGCAGCACACAGGAGGATGTCTCTGCACAGAAATAACCAGCTAAGAGAAATGGGAGCACAGAGGAGAGCAGCTTCTTCCAATAACATCAGCAAGCTTCTTCAGCAGCAGCAGCAGTGCCAGGAAAAAGGCACCACAATCACCATCACCTGAGTCTGCTGCTTCTCATGGACTGATAGGGTAAGCAGTGCTGAGCAGGAGACTGTCATACACTAGAATGAGATAGAAGGGTCGTTGCTGTGCTGAGGGTGAGATCAGTAGTTCAGTTCTACAGAAGCTTTGCCGCATTGTCAATTTTCCCTGCAATACCCTCTTCCCACATTCACACTTTGTGTTGCCATGAAGACTGCTGCTCAGCTATATGCATCATTATAGCTACTCCGTGTCCTCTGCAAAGAGAATGCTGCCAAGGATTCTGCACTTGCCTTTATCATTACTACAGTTATTACCAGCCACAGCTTCCTTGAGTAACCACTAGGAAACTTTACAGGCTGCTGTATTTCTTGCCTAGCCTTGTGATGTGTGCCTGCATCTTCTACTGCACTTCCATGGTGGGAGATCTTTTATTGCAATCTCTATGCTTCTGTTCCTCTCCAGGACTGTCATTGAAGTACCGTACTATCATGTGTGCTGACTTTTTTTGGACCCGGTAAGTAAATAATTCAAATGACTGGAAGACTAGCCATGAGCAATTAAGGTACATATGCTTGTGTGGCAACCATCCCCTATGGAATAGTCTTTTGCTTCAGTTCTTCATCTTGATAGAATACCTGGAAAACCAGCTCTGCTTCACTGTGGATGCTGCAAGGTCCAGATTGTTGCCCAGTTTGTAAACTTTCATTGTGAAGCATTGGGAACCTGCTGAGGATGCAGATGGCCATCCACAAATGTTTCTATAGGCATCAGCTCCTGCTCAGTGCACATTGATTGGCTGGCCAGCTCTGGATTCAAGATCTGATATCAGTTCCCTGTCAGATGGTGTTCTTCCCACTGTTAATGACAGCGAAGTTTTTTCAGTCACCGGTCATATTAATACTGAGTAACTCTTTTTGGAATTAAACATTTTTCATGTACACAGGGATGTTCACTTGTTTGCAAACCAGCTTAACCATTGACAAGACACCCAGGATTAAGACCTGTTCAAGGGGAAACTGAAGATCCAAGACTGAGGAGGTTGATGGCTTCTCTTAGAAGAGTTAAAATCTTGTTGGTGTTGAACCTGATTGCGGTTGCTGGATTTGTTCTGTTTTTGGCCAAGTGTAGACCAATTACTGTGAAAGGTGGAGAGTCTTTCCATGAGATCCATCCAAGGGCAGAGGTGACAAACTTGTCCACCCATGGAGTCAGCCCTATCCAGGAGGCAGTGCTGAAAAGGCTCTCTCTTTTAGAGGACATAGTCTACAGACAGCTCAACGGTAGGACTGCATGACAATATATCATCTAATATAATATTTTGTGGATTTGCAAAATGTCTGGTAGATATTGTTTTCAAGTTGGAAATGCTTTTTATCCTATGTCTGTTGTGCGCATACTTCTGTCTTACCACCTGGCCAACTCACACTCTGGACATGTGGTATATCAAACTTCTATGTATAATGAATGTGAACCCTCTGCTTCATCCTTAAATATCATGTTTCCATTATATATTTCATTTGCAGTATTGGATCTCTTGCCATAACACTCAGTAAGGAAATCTTCATCTAAAGTCTTCTAGCTTAATCCATTTTTGTAGTGGCAGATGCATTAAAACATATCATTGTAGGCTATTTTACAGATTTTTATATTTATTTTGTTTAGCCAGATTGAATGTTTGCCCATAGTAATTACATTTCAGTTGGGAGAAATACCCAAGTCCCTGTAGTTGCAGATAAATAGCTTTTACCTTAAATCATTCCAGTAAGAATATGCTGCAGGTGCAGTAAGTAATTATGTTATCATGAAATATTCATATAGGGAACTTCATAAACTCAATATCTACTCTTCTGTAAATAATGATGCAGCACATTAAGCAGGATATGGTTATGGTCTTTTATTTCACTTTTTCTGAGATAGATAGACAGATAGAATATACTGACTATAGCTTTACACCATGCAAGGTTACATTATAGTCTACTATTAATGTATTATCTAAATCTATAAAGATATGATGACTAAAAATTATGTAAAATAGCACATTTCTGTGTGTATGTGTGTGAAATGAGGTGTTAGCTTGGGGGTGGGGGGGTTAGGGGGGGGGCGGGGGGTTGAGAGCACAGGAGTGAGGAGTGTCCATCTCTCTAGAGAACCCATCATGTCCATGCCTTACATGGCCAGTCCATTGATTTTCGAGGACACTGTGTATTGCTTAATTTCCCCTGAGGTGGTACTGCAGAGGAATTAGTCCCTTGCTGCTGGGTTCACACATTACAGATCATCCCTGAATGTGCCAATAGCAGGACACCTTTTTATTAGCCTGTGACCCTTGTAACAAAACGTGTATTAAAATGTTATATTATTAAAAATAATGTATGCTAAGGCATCATATCTATTGGTTGCTATGGGTAGCATTTACCACTTGCTGACCGCCCATTGACTATAAAGGTCCGGGGCGGTTGGGTTTATTTCTGAGTGGACGTTCTGGAATCATGCAGCTGCCAAGCGAGAAGGCCGCTGTCAGTGACAGCAAGACACCCTAGAGAGAAGGCAGGGACCGTTCCTGGGTGTCCCTACCTTCTAGATCGCTGTATACACAGATACACAGATATACAGATCAGGAAGCGCTATACCAGTCTTTAATAGTTTGAGGGGTGTCGTTTCTAAAATGGGTAATTTATTGGTTGGTTCAATTATGTAAGCCCCACAAAGTGACTTCAGAACTGGAACTGGAACTTAAAAATTTCAAAAATTGCGTCTAAAATTCTAAACCTTTTAACGTCCTAAAAAAAATTAATTGCATTACTAAAATGATGCCAACATAAAGTAGATATATGGGGAATGTTAACTAATGAACATTTCATGAGGCATCACTATCTGTCTTAAAAGCACAGAGAGTCAAATTTAGAAAACAGTGAATTTTTTAAAATTTTCGTTAACTTTTGAATTTTTTATAAGTAAAAGTAAAACATATTGACTCAAACTTACCATTAACATGAAGTACAATGTGTCACGAGAAAACAATCCTAGAATGGCCTGGATAAGTAAAAGCGTTCTAAAGTTATTACCACATAAAGTGACACATGTCAGATTTCCAAAATTAGGCCTGGTCAGGAACGGGATAATCAAGATGATATTTACTAAGTTATATGTGTTTCTTACTATTTATACAGTTTCCACATATTCCACAGATCTTTGTGCATATTTCATTCCCATTACTCCATGTGGCTAGTAGGGCTCACAATGTAAGTTACACACACACACCTTATCAACATCTTATATGTGGCTCTGTTCTTTAAAGTACTGAAGGAAGCAAGAAAACCCAAAGGAAACCCACCCCAGCATGGAGAGAACACTCAGACCTCAGGCAATATTTCCCTTGAATAGTGTATGTCACTGCTGCAACCAAACAGTTCTAATCTCAGAGGCATAAAGGGAACCTCCTGGCTGTAATGTAAGATCTGCAAAAAGGCCCTCATTGTCACCAACTAGTTCTGATGCTAGTGTCTTTATATGTAGCAGAGGGTCTCATGGGAGGCTTAAACATGGTAACCTGGGTAAGATTGCGACCTCTGCATCCCTATAACTATGCCCTATGGTCACCCTGAATACATAAAAGAGCTTATTTCAGTTACCAAATGGACCTATTACATGTGTTTTCTGGAGTGCTGAAGGAAACTGGAAAACTCACACAAGCATTGGGAGAGCATACAAAGTCTTGGTAATATTAGTCAAACTTCATAATTTTGTGTTTCTAAAAATTTGCCAATGTTAGCGTGGTTAACGTGAATGTATTCGAGAGTAGCTATTAATTGTGCAATGTAATGTGATGAAATCCCCTGCAATAAGTATTTTGCTATAATATAAAGCTCTACTGAAAGCAATAGTAGAACTAGTAGACAGCATGTACAGCAATATCATTCCCTGCAAAGGCCACACAGCAGTGTTTGCATTTTAACAGTTCTCAGTAAATACATTATTCCTAGTATTTTATAATATGTATATGATAAGCCTTGCGACACAGTACTTTGCTGGATATAGTGAAAATGCATGTGTAAATATTTGATTCTTTACTACAAGTAATGTGCTAGTAGTAGTTATGCTCTTGCTGATAGCCTGGGCTGTTACCCAACAAAATTAAAATAATTTTAAAAAAAAATGAACCTTGGTCCTGTTTTTCAGTAAATTGAATCTGCTGTTATTAATGCTAAGCGAGCTGTACAGTATTTTGTGATATATAGCGCTGCAATCTAAGGGTACTTTCACACTTGCGTTGAAGGATTCAGTTAGGCAGTTTCGTCAACGGAACTGCCCGACGGATCTGTTAAAACGTTTGAAAACGGATTTCATTTGCAAACAGATCCGTTTGCAGATCTGCTTGACAATTGTATTGAAATAACAGATCCGTCTTTCCGTTGTCATCCGTAAAATTGGATCCGTTATTTATTATTTTACCATTTTTAAAGGTCTGCGCATGCGCAGAGTGGAAGAACGGATCCGTTCATGCGTCAATTTTCAATGTCGGATCCGCCCTTAATACATTTAAGTGGTAATTAATGGCAGATCCGTCATTCCGTCAAGTGTTTCCGCATTTTTGGACGGAGATAAAAATACAACATGCTGCATTTTTATCTGCGTCCAAAAAATGTGAAAGGACTGAACTGAAGACAAACTGATGCAAACTGAACGGATTCCTTTCCATTCAGAGTGTATTAGGATAAATCTGATCAGATTTTTTCCGTTATTGAGCCCCGAGAATGGAACTCAATGACGGAAAACTTTGACGCTTGTGTGAAAGTACCCTAAGGGAACACAAAGTAAGGTTGCATTCACACGTCCGTGGAACACGGACCATGTGATACCGGACTGGCACCCTGCTTAGTGCAGGAGCGCACGGCGTCATTCGTTGCTATGATGCCGTGCGCTTCCTGCTGCCGCCGCTGCACTGTAGTACACTCCTATGATCTATACGAGTGTATTACTGTACTGTGGCGGCAGCAGGAACCGCACGGCGTCATACGGACCAATGACGCCGTGCGCTCCTGCTCTAAGCAGGGTGCCAGTCCGGTATCACACGGAATGCACGTGTGAATGCAGCCTAAGACCTTTATTTCGATGGTCCAGCTTCAGCGTAAGAATAATCAATACATCCATCCATGCTTCCTATGTCTCCCATGCTCTACATGTGTGTGATTTTGATGTGTCTTGCTTTATTAGCATAACTGCAAGAGAAGCTTAGTATGCAGATTAGTGAAAAAAAAGCTGAATTTGATAAAGTGACACTTACATTGAGCTTTGTAAGCTTTCTGGAGATATAATTGCTTTCTTCTTGAAGTGGGGGGTGTAATAAGAAAGGCATCATCATCTGTACAGCTTTCTTCTCCAGTTAAACTGATGATTAACAAATAATTAGTACAAAAATTAAAAGGTCAATATCAAGTATGGGATTCTGAAATGATGGATGTGGAATGTTCAAATTACTGAATTTCAATTAGGTTATTATTCACTAATATAGTTAGATATATTTCAACACAATAAATATAATATCATCCTTAATGTTTCCATTTTAAATTAGCACAAAATTGATTACAGCTCAAAACCAAGACCTGAATTAAGTATAATTCAAGTATGATGTAACTATAATCAATGTCCTATCAGCAAAAATGAAAATTGCCTCAAGATCATGTGAATTACTTCTTTACTTCTGGATCCCCCCCAAACTGGATAACCCCCTAACCACACACACACAAACTAATGCATACCAACGGATTTTACTGCCGTGATTGCCGTACTACACTCTGGCAGATGATTAAAAAATGTGATTGACTGTTGCTCGTTGTGCCAGTGCCCCCTCCACTAAACCTCTGATACTATGTCAAATATGATGGGGACGAGCCTCACTAGCATCGTGGGTTTCAAGAAAATCATATGGAATATAAAGGAGATGCATGCACTTTATATGAAGATATGGCAAATAAACATATAGTTGGCATACACACGGTATCAGTGTTAGCAACACTCAGTGCCACCATTTGCCGTGTCTGAATGAAACATGACACCTTATATATTGCGATAGTTAATTGTATGTAAAGCTATCTATCTGTAACTAATTGATGGACAACCACTTCTTTTCATAGAAAGAGACTTTATACTACTTTATACTACTTTATATTTGTTATGCTGTTCCTTAAAATCTAAATAATTTTTCATAAAGAAAAAAGTTGAATAAAATGGGCAATTTTGATCATCTTGGCTAACCGTCGGTCAACAGTTGTATTGATGGCAGGAAATGTGATGATAGGTTAAATTTTATTTTTTTGGAACGCAAAAAGAGATTTGGTCAGCACTTCAGTGCATGTGGTAAGGAGATGATCCCTCTGTTTATGAAAATCAATTCCCTGCACTTGCGCTTCTTCAAATCACTAAATTTCTATTCACATAAGGGCTCATGCACATGACCGTATATATTTTGCGGTCTGCAAAAAATGGATTTGAAAAAAATATGGATGACATCAGTGTGCATTTCGTATTTTGTGGAACGGAACAGCTGGCCCTTATAGAACAGTACTATCCTTGTCCGTAATGCGGAAAATAATAGGACATGTTCTACTTTTTTGCGGAACGGAAATACAGACATATGGAAATGGGATAAACATGGAGTAACTTCCGTTTTTTTGTGTTGACCCATTGAAATGAATGGTCCGTATAAGGTCCTCAAAAAAACCGAAACAGGCACGGGAAGAAAATACGTTCTGTGCATGAGGCCTAATACAAATACACTAGGAAGTGTTTTGGCCCGTGCTGAGTCTTTTAATATTTTTCAGCTGTTGCTGCCCGGTGTATGGTATGATCTGCCAAATATGGGCAGTCATTTCCCACATTGTGCAAGTCCACTATCTTGTTTTTATTTCTTTTCCTTAATTGTCCTCCTGATCTGCAAGATTAGTCTAACATCTTCTTTGTATGGCCAACTTAAGGCACACAGCATTGAAGATCTTGTTGTTTTCAGCTTGGCTTTTCATGTTTTATAGATTTTTTTAGAAAGATGAAAGATGCTTTAGAAACCTACAGATATGATAAACTAATAAAAATATTAGGTCTGACCTAATATTTTTAATATTTTATTTTTGACTATAGGAAGTTCGGACCTATCTTCCTGCTGCTAAAAGGAAAGTACGTGAGACTAACAACATTTTGGTATATTTTACTCTACAGATATGATACATATATTAAGTGGTGTAGGCTAAATGTTCCAGAGTAATGTACCATTTGAATCATTTGATGCAACTGGGAAGAGATTTCTCTCCTCAGTTTCTCCACGTTAATTTCAAGTGGTGAACAGTTTTGACTAATTGTGAAAGCTAGGGATAATGGAACATCACAATATTATTGTTTGAGAAAATTTAAATAAAATAAGTGGAAACATTTTCATTATTTTCCTTTACTCATTGAAATATCCCCAAATAAGAAAGGGAGATGAGTACAAAGAAGGCAAGGTGATCTCTTTTGAAAATTGAAAGCTCTTAGGCTGAAGCCAGTTGCATTGCATTTAGTTTAGACACCACATAATTCCAAGTTTTGCTAGACAAATTTGCAGTGCCATCACGATAAAGCTTTTAGTGCCTGGATGAAGTATTCATTGATGGACCAATCAGCTATTCCGAGATTATGTAATTGCTGTGGTTTGCTGTAATGGGCATAAAATAATCAGTAATGGCAGAAGGATGGAATTAATTTGTAACAACTTTTTTATTCAGCTGTGTTTCTGAGCCATAATTACCACTTTAAGAGGTATGGAGCAGGCATAGTTTTCATCTCATTGTCTGAACTACTCACTGGTAAGGGGGAGATAATATTTTTATCCTTTCTGTTTCCTAAGTGATGTTTAGTTTATGTCTGTTGGGATTTTGTCTATGGATTGTATTAAAGAAATAGGGGAAAGAATTTGCTATAGTGTGTGGAGCAGCAACAGAGAAGTGATTAGGTTGGTGTAGAAAGATGTCCCCGTGAGGGATGGAAGAACGTGAATTAGGCAACCATGGTCAGGTGATCTAAAAATGAGGAGTTGATAAAAGGGGCGGTTTATAACGATTGGAGAGAGAAGTGACAGTGAGTAACAAGAGCAGGGACGTAGCTATAGGGGATGCAGAAGTAGCAATCACTACTAGGCCCAAGAGCCTGAGGAGGTCCAAAGACCCTTGTGCCTCATAAAAAAAATACCAGTATTATAGAAAGTGCATGCTTGTCAAGTTACACCTCTGGCTAGAGGGAATGGGTTAGGTCAAAAATTTGGCATAAGGAATGGTAGTTGTTTTAATTTTTGCCTCAGCCAGCATGAAGGCTATTTGCTTCGCTGCCCTGGCCACAAAGCACTGAGCAAAGGGGGGCCCAAGCCAAATCTTGCACCAAGGCCCATGAGCCTTTAGCCTTGAACAAGATATAGTGGTCAGGAGAGTGTTATGGTAGACTCTAGCAGACCTTCAGAAGAGTATATCAACAGTGTCTAGGAAGCTACAAAAACAAACGAAGAAAGAGGTGACAGTGAGAGAGAGAGGTTGGGAGAGTGTTACGGAAGACTGTAGCAGACCTGTAGAAGAGTGTATTCACAGTGCCTAAAGAGCTCCAAAACTGTGCAAAAGGGACAGACAAATTGACTGTGAGACTGTGAGGCTACCATGTCGATGTCACTGTCTGTATAACACCTCAAGTTATTTCTGTGTTGGTTTATGATACTGTAGTAAAGAAATAAATTGTCATTTACTTAGAGTTGTTGAGTAAAAGACTTAAGGTGCTGCCACATTTTGAGATGGTGCTGCATTTTGTATTTGGGGGGAAAAAGCATAAACAAAACGCACACCCTTTTCCTTTTTTTTTTTTTTTGCCGCATCCAAAGCACAGTCATGACATGTCGCAGCATCCTTAGGAATGAGGTAAAACTATATACATTTATTCATGTAAAAGGAAAATAACCTGCCACCTGTACCACCTTGATACTGAACTGTGAATGGGTAGTCAATGTAACAGGAGCATTATTATTATTACAGTAATATTGAATGTGTTAGGGTACTTTCACATTTGTGGCATAGCTATCCGGCAGGCTGTTCTAGCGGGTGAACAGCCTGCCGGATCCACCATGCCGCAAGTACTCGTGCACTGCTGTGCTGCTGCTCCGTCCCCATTCACTATAATGGGGCGGGGGGAGGAGCTACGGCGCAGCACGGCAGTGCACGGCAGAGATCCCCGGACTAAAAGTCGGCCGTGCACTGCCGTGCTGCGCCGTAGCTCGGCACGGCAGTGCACGGGTACTTGCGGCATGGCGGATCCGGCAGGCTGTTCACTCGCCGGAACAGCCTGCCGGATAGCTATGCCGCAAATGTAAAAGTACCCTCATAGTGTTTTTTGCCGTTCTCTGGATCGGCAGTGTAGGATTATAGGTTGCATTTGATGGATCTGTTTTTTTCCAACCTTACCAAGTATATAACTACATTTAAAGAATGTGTTGTCTGAGAACAACACTGTCTATTGCCCCTAGCTATTGAGAACATGACAGAAAGATCTTTGTGGGAGACCTGTGGGGGAGCTTTCCGGGGTCCTTTACAATGTGGTTGAGTGGCTGAAGATACAAGTATTGTACTCACAGTAATGGTTGGATTTATGGAAGTTTTATCTGGTTCAGGAATTTTGGCAGTTATTTTAGGTTACAGAGGGTAAGACGGAACATTCAAATGAGAAGGCCCATTAGGAAATATGAGATTATGTTCCTTGATCAGTGAGGGGATGCAGAGCAGCACATACAGATAATGGGGGTCATTTATGAAATATATTGGCATTAAAATGTCACAATTTGTGACTTTTTTGCTCAAAGCAAAGACAGACTTGAAAATGACACAAAAATATAGCAAATGATAAATTCCCCCCTATGTTTTTATAAAGAGTTAAGACATTAATGACTCTCCTGTTTGCAACTGAAGTCAGAAGTAGCAAGGATTTAAATGCATAAATTACACGTTACTGAATCTTTTCCCACAAAACTATTTATCAATATGCTCAGCTCTTCCTGCTCAACATATTGGCAGGTTCTCCTGCATTTCATGGTGGCAGTTCCTCTTTAGTAATTCCATAGAATAACACTGGACATGCACAAAGACAGACCTAATATGCATGGCTGTATTCAGTATCTATGTGACACAGGTCCAAATTATGGCACCTACAGGAATATTGTACTTCCATGTGTCTGTGCCTAACAAATTACCTATGGGTCCCTAATAATAGTACTGCTGCCAATTATCCATGCATTCAGCATTGTGAATAATACTTTTGAGTGAGTAGTCATTTGTGGGGATTGAAACTTAAATAAATTAGTTGGATAATATACTCTGTATTTATAGATAATAATATGGATTTTATTTTGAACACATTGGGCTAATTTATCATTGTTCTATGTGAGTCTTCTGGTACAAAAGTTAAAAATGTTGCCACAAGTTCAGTTTTGTAATAAAATGCATGACTTTGACCACTTTTTGCCACTTTTAGAAAAAGGTGGGTGGGGCATGGGTGGGAGAGGGGATGTCTCTCCACTCTGCCTTAGCAAACTTAGGATACAGCATGGTCAACATGAATTATATCTTGCAAGATCATGCTGCAACAGTCCACTCTACCACTGTCTGTGATAATTAGATAGCATCAGAGAGAGGGGAAGAATACTGCCTTTAGAAAAGTGAAGTAGTTGCCACCTCCTTGGCATGCCTCTCCAAATTAGCATATAGGGCACAGTTTTTGGGGGACCATAGCTGAAAAATTAGGTGGTGCAAGGATTTAGCTGGTATGCATATTTAATGATCTTCCAAATTATGACAGGTCCTCTTTAATTAAACTCACTCCAGTGACATGTCAACAGCTTTCTTGGAATGAATGTGAATATAAGCTAAAAAAAAAAAAAGCTTGTTTTCAAGACACAGCTCCAATTTGGATAAATAGCTTTTCAAGATCACTTCCATTTGTTAGAGGACAAGACTAACAGCAAATTCCTTTATCCATGGTTTTGGTGTATAAGAAAGTCATAATTTTTGGCAGTAAAAAGTTAAAAGAAATATTTCCTAGGATGAAGTAGGTTTGCTTCTGTTTTCATTTAAGCTACCCCTTGAGAACAGCAACAGCAAAACCATCTTTTTTCTGCTCCTCGTATACATGCACCACTGGGGAAACTGTAAGGGCATTTTTAGTACTAGGGGAATTTTAGGAGATCATTATTTTTGGGAGCACAACAGAGAGCATTATTGCTGGAGGCGTTATTGCTTTGGGCGCTATTATTGATACTAGGAGCACTATAGGAACATTAATAGTAATTTTTTCTTCTGTATAGTATTTGGGGGCTTTATGGAGCACAGCAGGCACAGTATTACCCTGGGTTCAGACCTGAGCGTTCTAAAAACGCGCATTTCACGTGCATTTTTGAAGCGCGTTTTTGTCACGCGCATTTCAGCGCGTTTTTGAAAATAGGAAACGCGCGTTCGTACGCGCGTTCTTGTGATTGACTACTGTGGTGTCAATCACAAAACGCGCGACAAACGCCCCCAAAAAAGCTCAAGTACTTGTTTATGCGTCGGGCGTTTTACAGCGCGTTCAAACGCGCTGTAAGACGCTCAAGTGAGAACCAGGGCCATAGGAAAGCATTGGTTTTCATGTGTTGAGCGTTTTACAGCGCGTTTGAACGCGCTGTAAAACGCTCAGGTGTGAACTTAGGGTTAGGGCTGGCAGCAGGATAACATTGTTGCAGAACCAGGGTGGGGAAGATAATAGAAAAGTGAAGACTCTAAGATGTCTGTGGGGCAAACTCTGCAGAGACAAGATAAGGCTAAAAGAACAATAAGGAAAGAGAAGATCTACATGATCTACATCATCACCAGGAGACATCACTGGATGTAATAGGTATGTAGCACTGTACTCTCTTTTATGTTTGTTAACAATGAAAGACCAGGCAACATGCCTTTGGTGGGGTTGGCTCAGTGGTGTAGCCATATCTTCCTTCTTAATTAGAGACAACTGGAGAAGAAGGAGATTAAAATAAAGCTGCTGGCACTGGCCATCAAAGAGGGGCAGCTTCTGGAGAGTTATTTTGTGCTGCTCGGACAGTATTTGTGTTGCACTTTGAGATTTGGTTCTAATGGGTCTGTATTTTATGCTACACAATGGTACTGCTTCGACAAATCACTTATATTGGCCTACCTACTTGTGTTGGACATGTATTCTATCAACTTGGACCAACCTACAACATGGGGCCACTTTATATTTCCAGGGCCACTTCAAGTCCCCAGTGTGTCCCTAGTTTCAAATATTTGATACTTTCAATGGTGAAGTATTGCACAGACACTAACAGGCATCATTAAACTCAGTCATAAGTAACACTAAGCCTTTCAGGTATAGAAATCTTCCATCATTATTTAAAAGCATTGGACCTTTACCTGGTACACTCTTATCTTTGATAAGCAGCTGCAGATCTTATCTGATCTGTTTAAGGGTATTCTGTGTTGGTTTTTAATGTATCTGTTTATATAATAGGACATCATACAATTTTCTAATATACATGTATTTAAAATTCTTCATACATATCTTTCTTATAACAGGTAGTTGACCCCTATATGCAGAAGAATGGTATAGCCCATGAATTAGTCCTATATAATGCATCCATGGCCCAAATGAAACATGGCCTTAGTTACACCCTGACATTTAATAAGCAGTGCTACATGACATACATGTGCTGGGCCAGCACACTGGACACGTTCATGTGATAAATTGGAATAGTGGTGGAATCATTATTTTTATTGTAGTGATTACAGTAACTACATCATTATGTGCCTGTCTGTAGTGATTTGCAAAATAGCTGCCTAAAGCTAAATTATGTTGTCATATTGTCAAAGTTTAGTGTAAAAAATAAGAAACACAGCACACCAAGATCTGCTTCTAGACAGACACTGACAGACATGATGAGATGCTGCTGCAGGTAGTAATACTGTATATACTGTACATGTTCTGACAGATACATGGGCAGTTAAAGGGGTTACCCGACACTAACAAATGCTCCCCCATATGGCGGGTCCCTCACACTGATTCTACTTACCTGGGTCCCCACTCCATTTGCCGCTCCTGGTCCCCGCATGTCTGCTGCTGCTTCTTCCCAGGCGCGGATGAAAACATTTGGTGCCGGGGGGGGGGGGGTAGTCAATGGCAGGCAATGACAGGGACAAGCCTCCTTAGTGTCACTCGCAATGCTAGGGATGCTTGTCCCAGTCTCTGCCTGCCATTGGCTGCCCCTTGACACCGGATGTTTTCATCCGCACACGGGGAGAAGCAGCAGCGGCAGTTCAGGGACCGGGAGTGGCGCAGGGAGAAAGGTAATTAGAATCAGTGTAAGGAGCCCGGCATATGGGGGAGCATTTGTTAGTGTCAGATAACCCTTTTAACTGCAAGCCAGGCCACCTGATACTTGTGATGGTCACATGACTGACACCATGTTTAGTCCTATTTGTCTCTCCTATGGATGCATTTTACAAGACTAAAATAGATTGTACCATTGTTTTCTTCTTTTCTTTAGGGAGAGGAAAATACACTGATATAATAAAGATCTGCAAGAAAAAATTTCAGTAGATATAAATTAGAAAATTGTTCCACATCCAATTCTCTACTAATAAATGTAATCATTAAAACTGGAATACCTCTTTGAAAGATAATAAGATGGGATTGACACTTTAAACAAATTGTCTCAACCTAGACATTTGTGGTATAGCTCTAGGATATGCAACCAATGTTCAATAGGTGTGTGTGGGGGGGGGGGGGAGTGACTGATGTGACCCCTTTTGATTGCCAACCATGCAACCTCTGAAGACAGAGGGAGCAAACAGGAGAAGAAGCAGCACAGGGGTGTGAGACCCCCTTTAAGTAGCACTGATATTTTTTAATACAGCTTAAATTCTTTTATTTTGTTTCATATATTGTGATTGAATTATTGTAATTGATCAATAGATTAGTTTATTTTATAAGTTGCTGAAAGGTCATTATTTTTATGAAGTTGGTACAAGCAGTATCATTACTGCCTCTAGCATTGCCTATTAGATTTCTGTGTTTTTATTTGTATTTTAACCTAAGCCTAATAACTTTACAATATTCAACCCAATGTCATTCCTTGCCATTATTACAGGGAACTGAAATGGAGCAGAGCCAACAATCAATGATAAACAACATTCACGGATCCTTTCATGTTTTTTTAAAGCGTGAATGCTCAGAATTATAACTTTAAAGGTATTGAAAAGATGAGCACAATGGAGAACACGTCTCGAAATTATAGTATAACAAAGGACTTTCACAGTCCTATTTTCCATCGACAATTCAAGTAGTTGATTCATGAAAAAGACTTTAGTACATTGAGATTTATGGATGGGTCATGTAGCTTCTGGATCTTCCAAAGAAACATTGTGGCGTCCTTTATTTTCATGATTCATCATGATTCATTTATAGTTATACTG
This sequence comes from Bufotes viridis, assembly GCA_033119425.1. Lineage (NCBI taxonomy): Eukaryota > Metazoa > Chordata > Amphibia > Anura > Bufonidae > Bufotes > Bufotes viridis. The sequence continues at coordinate 291,871,418 of CM065591.1, read as the reverse complement.
CTAACACATTAGGTTAGTCAACCAATGGCAAAAACAGAAAGACAATTTCTACATTTCTCTGAATACGTCTCTAAATAATGGAGAATTTATGCTGGAAATACAATAGTTGTCAGAGCTGTGCTCATATAATATTTACAGTCATAGGCAGAATTTCTGACCCAGAGTTCTCAGCAGTTTATTATTCTAGCAGAAGTGACTGAAATTAACATCAAAGTAATTAATAGAAAATTAAAGTAATTGTAGGTGCAGGCTTGGATGGAATGTTGATTAGATAATAATTAATTCGCTGTTTTACAAACCTAGTCCAGACTGCATACAATAGTATAATAAAGATCTGTGAAGCTTCACACAAGGAATAAAGATAATGGCTTCCGAGAAGTATGTATTTTCATGAATGGTACTTGCAGTGTCTGTAAATCAAATGGACCAACTGTTCAGAGCACATTGCTGTCTGATCTACCTCATTGCTCATGGTTACCACTTTCCACCCAGAGGGTGCATCCCCTAACTGTGTCCCATTTATGCAAGTAGTTTTAAAGGGTTATCGTCATCTCAGACACTGGTGGCATGTCGCTAGGATGTGCCACCAATGTAATATAGGTGTGGGTCCCACCTAACGTTTAATAACAGCATACCGTGCATGCACAGCCATCCTCCATTCATAGCTGGCTCAACTATTTGTGGCAGTCCCATATCAGTGAATAGAGAGGTGGTCGTGCATGCGGGTGCTCTTTCCATTCACTGCTATAAAAACTAAAGAGATTGGTGTGCATACCCAACAAATTAGCACATGAGTCCAACAATGTAGTAAAATGTAATTTATTAGATATCACTTAAAAAATACATATACCAAGGGGAGTAAACATGAACCAGTGGGGTAGCAAGAATATGAGGAGAACACATGGGAAGGGGATAATAATAGTCATATACAAGTGCAGAGAGTCCTATGTGATAATAATGAATGGAGGCCGGAACGTGCCTGGTCCACTGCACACCACCAAAATGAGAGAAATGTGCAGGGATCAAGCAAGCACACAGCCTGCAAGAGTAACAGCAGTACTGCACAGGGTTTACAGAATGTAAATACAATCACTGTCAACAAGTTACAAAGATAATCAAACAAGATAGTAATCCCCTTCCCAGTGTCACCTCACCTGCCCAACCTGACGAAGCCTGTTTGGCAAAACTTTGGCTACATTTTTCAAGCTGCTAGAAGTTTCCTGAGTTTATTCTGAGACTGGAAAAAATGGTTGGCATGGCAGAACATTATAATAGCCTTATATGCAGATAGAGTGCTCCAATATATTAGCAATTGCGTAAATCAGAATTTTTTTTCAGACTACGTGCGACTTCACTTTATAGCAGGTCTGACTACATATTACTGAATGGTACACTGAGTATTGTTGTGAACTTGAGATTGCTGCCTTCTTATTAGCCCACAAGTAGGGGGGAATCATGTGTTCACATGGAAAAAAATGTTGAATATTCGAAATTATAAATATATAGCACTATATTCTAAATATTCGCAAATTCTCGAAGTTGCAATATTCGCGATTAAAATTTGCTATTCGAATATTCACGATCAACACTACTTTTTATCCGTATTTGTATGTCAAAAGCAGGAGTGATTTAAAAACACAGAAAAGATGCTCATCTTTCCATTATGCTTTTTCTCTGTAGGTTCCACTCCTGGCTTACAAATACTGATAAAAAACACTGACCGTGTGAAAGTGGCTTAAGGCTAAGTAAGGAAGCGAATAGTGTTGAGTGAATCGAAGTCCACGATGTGGAGTTCGATCCAAATTTCAGAATAAATTTGATTCACTGGGAATCTATTTAACCTTAAATTGTACAAAAAACCCCTCCAAAATTATTCTTACCTACTCCATTTGCTTGCGACGGGCCGGCCGCCGCCATCTTGCTTGAAGATCTCGCACAAAATCCTGTGCGCGGTAACGTATGACGACACCACACGGGCCGGCGTGTTGATGTTATCTCGGGCCACGCAAGCAAATAGATTGGGTAAGTATGTTTTTTTATTTTATTTTACATTGTGTTATGTATATCAGATGCCGCGACCATGTATGAATGCGGCACCTGAGCGGTACAATGTCAGGGAGCGGCGCAATAGCTGTTCCCTGTCATTGCACCCTCTACTTACAAAGAAATGTAATTTGTGGCAAAGTAATTTGTCACAATGCAAATTCTTTTGGTAAAATTTGGCAAAGCAACCAAATCGAATTTTCCAATGCTGCATTTATCTCTAGCTACGACCAAAAAGCCATCATCGTTCACCTGCCTGCTAATGACTGAAGTGGTGCAAGGTCTGGAAAACAGTGGATCCACTCAGAATTTTTATTAATTGGCCTTCTGCTGCCTTTATCTAACATTTGATACAAACAGGAAGCCAAAACCCTATCTACTGTACCACAACTCTGAAATGGTAACATTAACCCATTCCTTACACAGTGATTTTCCATTTTTGGGTTTTTCATGTTTTTACTCCCTACCTTCTAAAAGCTATACATTTTTTTATAAATCCCCTAAAGAAAACCAACCTCCCAGCCCTGAGAGCACGAAAGAGAAAAAAGAAAATATAAAAATAAATTTGCTTTTCCCCTCTTTCTCTCCTCCTGCCACCCCCCATCCTTCTATTTATCTATAAAGGTCTTCCATTTACTCCATAATCTATTATGAATATGCATTTTGTTTAATTTGATACAGCCTGCTTTCTCAATGGACCTATGTAAATTAATTGTGTTTATCCACTCATTTACTGTGGGTACTTCGGTTCTCATCCATGGATCCAGGATTTATATAACATATATTGATTATCCTTTGTTAAGCCATAGATTTTTAATCTTTCCATTCACACGAGCTCCTTTTTTTGTAATGGCGCTATTTAACATTCCATACAAAGTATTAGGAATTTGGATACAATGTATTAGGAATACAGTGTATTAAAAAATTGGACAAAAATGCAAATGTGCCATTGTTTGTCAGGTTTTGTTTTCACGGCATTTACTGAAATGACGCAATATCTTTATTCTGCTTGTCGGGACAAGTGCCATGATACCAAATGTATATAGTTTTTGTTAAATTTCAAAAATTCAAATTAAAAAACTTAAAAAAAAAACATTTCTATATTGCCAAATTTTGACACCAATAACTTTACTCTTTTTAACTTTAAATGTATTTTATATTTTGACACCAATAACTCTTTTATTTTTAACTTTACTTTTACCTGCCCCCTCAGGGGGGGTTGAGCCTGTGATCATTAGATTTATTTTACCATAGACTGCAATAGTGTACTGTTGCAGTCTATGGCTAAATCTCTATGTTCTTATTAAACCCTGCCTGAAACACGGCTTAATATGAACTTTACAGTGGTAGCTCTGGGAGCCTTCATAAGGATCATGGCTGCCATAACAACAGGATGGCTTCTATGATCTCACTGTGGAGGAGAGGTGGGCATTTGGCAATCCGCGGCAACCCCATCCCTCCAAGTGGCCACTCGGAGGAGTTAACTGCCATGTTTAATGACCTGACATCTGCTGTACATGTATGGCCAATGTTGGAAATGGGGTAAAGCAATGGCTGGTAGCCCAATAGTGATTTTTACAGGCACAGTATAAATTATGAGGATTACAATGGTCATCGGAACTTGTTCAGCAAATCACTGGAATGTCTGTATTCCCAGACTAAGTTGAATATCAGATGTGATTTTTGGTTTCCGCTACCTCTTTTCATATGTCTTTGCTGCAAAGAGCAATGTTAAAATATTGGTAGCCAATGGCAAATTCAGAATCCATTTATTTATTTAAAATTTTGTCATTTGCAGTATGAAAAGCATTACTTTAATCTGATTTGTTTTTTTACATCTCTAGCCACACTCATTGAGATAAGAAGAGGTCAGCATGTGGGATTCAAAGGCCTTGCAACATTTCATATTACATACTGTATATTATCACATTTAGCAGCTAGTTGAACAATATTGCACTTGCTGTAATGATAACAGATGACTTTCAGTTTTGCTATTAATAATTACATGACTAAGGCCTATTGCACACGACCGTATGACCTCGGAGACATGCGGTCCATGAGCGGGCCATTTGTCCTGCACATATGAGTGCGGGACAATAGTCCCAGGGGCGGCCTGACGTGCACTGCATCATTGTAATCTATGATGCTGTACGCTCCCGTGCACACGATCAATGCCGCTCTGGGACATATGACCCTCTCACGGATCGTATGTCTCGGAGGGCACACGGTCGTGTGCAAGAGACCTAAGGTTGCGGTCAATATCCAGTTGTCATCCATTTTCCATTTTTTATTTATTTATTTATTTATTTATTTTTTTTGCAATATGAGGTTCTCCCTGCTACTGATATGAACTGGTTGAAAAATGGATGACAAACTGATATTAGCTTTCATCAGTTTGCATCAGTTTTCCAATCCATCACTTGTTGACAGAAACTGGAGATTTGTAAACTTGGCACTACCTCATAGAAATGTAAAGGATGAACTGATGGATCAATTCTTTGTTCAATGAAATATAAAGTATAATAAAAAAAAAACATTTTAAATGCTGGGAAGAAATAAAACGTTAAAGTGACCCTCTGGTTTATGAAAAAACGTTCACATTAACATGCACCATCACATAGGGCAGGCCAGTATTATCTGTGAGCAGATATGGATATGTGCAGTATGGATATGTGAGCAGAAAATCAATGCTTAAAAAATATTTCCTCCCACAGAAGGTGCTTCTGTGGTAATGATCCAGATCCAGAATCAATCCAACTAAATTGATACCAATACCAAAATATATGCATTTTAAATAAAACTGATGCACCCAGGTTCCATGAAATGTTTGCTGATCCACAGGTCCATAGATATATAGAAAAACAAAATCGCAGTACTCCCAGAGTAAAATTCAAATGTAGCTGTGCTTATTAATCCATGTCCATGTGACATTTGAGAAAGGTTCTGAAACATTGCATGGACATGGGTTAATAAACACAGCTAGATTTGAACTTTACTCTTAGAGTGCTGCAAATTCATTATATTGTATATACTTTATATATATATATATATATATATATATATCTATATGTATATATATATATATATATATATATATATATATATACACATATATAATACATTTTATATAAACTGCATATTATTAAAAAGGTGATACACATTTACTCTGTGACTTAATAAACAATGTGAAAGAAATGGACGGCACTTTGCGTTATCGATGTCCAATTGTTTGACAAAGGCACATGCTTGTGCCGAAATGCGCGTCACATATGGGTGACGAATAAAGATTTAGAATATACTGCTATATATTCGTATTCACGAATATTCTAGATTTTTATTTCCAGTCCAAGCAACTATGAAAACATAGGAAGTGAGGTGCAGAAAAAACAGCAGCAGGTGCTCTGGATTGATGAGTCAAAGTTTGAAATATTTGGCTATAACAGAAGACAATTTGTTCACCGAAGGGCTGGACACTTATACAATAATGAGTGTCTGCAGGCAACAGTGCAGCATGATGGTAACCCCAAGCATACAGCCAATTCTATTAAGAACTATCTTCAACATAACGAGTCCTGTAAGTTAGTATATGGCCCTTACAGAGCCCTGATCTCAACATCATTCAGTCTGTCTGGGATTGCAGGAAAAGACAGAAGGATTTAAGCAAGCCTATATCCACAGAAGATTTGTGGTTAGTTATCAAAGATTTTTGGAACATCCTCCCTGCTGAATTCCTTCAAAAATTGTGTGCAAGTGTACTTAGATTTAATACTGTTTTGAAGGCAGTTGGTCACACCAAACAGTGAACAATTCTCTTTTGTTCATTGTCTTTGCATTTTGTTAATCGATAGAAAAAAAACTTTTAACACTTCCACTTTTAAAAGCATTTCTAAGCCTAAATGTTTGCACAGTACTGTATATTTCACTGAATTTACATTGCATATAGTTATTTTGCTCCACAAATTTATTCCTAATTTCCTGGGAAGTGGCATATTTAATTAGCAGTCCACAGGAAATCAGCAAATGATTATTTTGAATTTGACCCAGATTTTTTCACAAGCTGCCCTATACATTTACAGCAAAGCATGATCTTTATTTGTGTTTTTTTTTTTCTTTTTTTTTTTTATCTGTTACTAAACAATCATATTCTGTGATTCTATTGTGAAATTTTGGGAAGGATTTTTTTAGACACATTTTGATTGTCTCTATTTCTTCTCTAGCTGTATTGAAAGATTTAAAGCAGACTGCTGTGTCAATCAGACGGTATTATGGGCTGTCTGTGTTATTTAAAGTGTATATACAATAATGCTATTTACAGTTTGAAGATTATTTTGTTGTCAAAACATGTTTTCTTGAAGTAGTGACTCTTGGGAGGGAGAAAAATTGTTTCACAAAACATGACAAGTAGTATCATGACCAGAATCTAAGGGTATTTTCATGCAAGTGACAAATGGCCGTTTAATGGAGGGTTTTTTAACAGCTGTCACAGAATCATTTTAAGAACTAGAGATGAGCGAACACCTGGATGTTCGGGTTCGAGAGGTTCGGCCGAACTTCCGGAAAATGTCCGGGTTCGTGATCCGAACTCAACCCGAACTTCATCCCGAACCCGAACCCCATAGAAGTCAATGGGGACCCGAACTTTTGGGCACTAAAAAGCCTGTAAAAGACTCCCGGAAAGGGCTAGAGGGCTGCAAAAGGCAGCAAAATGTAGGTAAATCCCCTGCAAACAAATGTAGATAGGGAAATGAATTAAAATAAAATAAAATAAATAAAAATTAACCAATATCAATTGGAGAGAGGTCCCACAGCAAGGAATCATGCGTCATATCATCCACCAGTGGAGAAGGCCATTCTCATTTATTTGGGACCAGCACCCAGACAGAGGATACAGGTCCCATAGCGAGGAATCATGCTTCATATCAACCACCACCGGAGAAGGCCACTCTCATGTATTTTGGACCAGCACCCAGACAGAGGATACAGGTCCCACAGCAAGGAATAAGGCGTCATATCAACCACCACCGGAGAAGGCCACTCTCATGTATTTTGGACCAGCACCCAGACAGAGGATACAGGTCCCACAGCAAGGAATAAGGCGTCATATCAACCACCACCGGAGAAGGCCACTCTCATTTATTTTGGAACAGCACCCAGACAGAGGAGAGAGGTCCCACATCAAGGAATCATGCTTCATATCAACCCCCACCGGAGAAGGCCACTCTCATTTATTTTGGACCAGCACCCAGACAGAGGATACAGGTCCCACAGCAAGGAATCATGCCTCATATCAACCACCAACGGAGAAAGCCACTCTCATTTATTTCGGCCCAGCACCCAGACAGAGGATACAGGTCCCACAGCAAGGAATCATGCATCATATTAACCACCACCGGAGAAGGCCACTCTCATGTATTTTGGACCAGCACCCAGACAGAGGAGAGAGGTCCCACATCAAGGAATCATGCGTCATATCCACCACCGGAGAAGGCCACTCTCATGTATTTTGGACCAGCACCCAGACAGAGGAGAGAGGTCCCACATCAAGGAATCATGCGTCATATCAACCCCCACCGGAGAAGGCCACCCTCATTTATTTTGGACCAGCACCCAGACAGAGGATACAGGTCCCACAGCAAGGAATCATGCGTCATATCAACCACCACCGGAGAAGGCCACTCTCATGTATTTTGGACCAGCACCCAGACAGAGGAGAGAGGTCCCACATCAAGGAATCATGCGTCATATCAACCCCCACCGGAGAAGGCCACTCTCATTTATTTTGGACCAGCACCCAGACAGAGGATACAGGTCCCACAGCAAGGAATCATGCGTCATATCAACCACCAACGGAGAAGGCCACTCTCATTTATTTCAGACCAGCACCCAGACAGAGGATACAGGTCCCACAGCAAGGAATTATGCTTCATATCAACCACCACCGGAGAAGGCCACTCTCATGTATTTTGGACCAGCACCCAGACAGAGGAGAGAAGTTTTCACAGCAGAGAATCATGCATTTAGATCACCCACCACAGGAGTAGGCCACCATTTAATGGGACCCCGGCAACCATGTCAGATGGCACAAACATCAGCTTCACATCACCCAGCACAAGAGAAGGCCACTTTGAGAGACTTTGACCCCTGCACCCAGGCGGAGGAGAGGGGTTTTCACAGCAGAGAATCAGGCATTTAGATCACCCACCACAGGAGTAGGCCACCATTTAATGGGACCCCGGCAACCATGTCAGATGGCACAAACATCAGCTTCACATCACCCAGCACAAGAGAAGGCCACTTTGAGAGACTTTGACCCCTGCACCCAGGCGGAGGAGAGGGATTTTCACAGCAGAGAATCAGGCATTTAGATCACCCACCACAGGAGTAGGCCATTATTTAATGGGACCCCGGCAAGCATGTCAGATGGCACAAACATCAGCTTCACATCACCCAGCACAAGAGAAGGCCACTTTGAGAGACTTTGACCCCTGCACCCAGACGGAGGAGAGAGGTTTTCACAGCAGAGAATCATGCATTTAGATCACCCACCACAGGAGTAGGCCACCATTTAATGGGACCCCGGCAACCATGTCAGATGGCACAAACATCAGCTTCACATCACCCAGCACAAGAGAAGGCCACTTTGAGAGACTTTGACCCCTGCACCCAGACGGAGGAGAGAGTTTTCACAGCAGAGAATCATGCATTTAGATCACCCACCACAGGAGTAGGCCACCATTTAATGGGACCCCGGCAACCATGTCAGATGGCACAAACATCAGCTTCACATCACCCAGCACAAGAGAAGGCCACTTTGAGAGACTTTGACCCCTGCACCCAGACGGAGGAGAGTGGTTTTCACAGCAGAGAATCAGGCATTTAGATCACCCACCACAGGAGTAGGCCACCATTTAATGGGACCCCGGCAACCATGTCAGATGGCAAAAACATCAGCTTCACATCACCCAGCACAAGAGAAGGCCACTTTGAGAGACTTTGACCCCTGCACCCAGGCGGAGGAGAGGGGTTTTCACAGCAGAGAATCAGGCATTTAGATCACCCACCACAGGAGTAGGCCACCATTTAATGGGACCCCGGCAACCATGTCAGATGGCACAAACATCAGCTTCACATCACCCAGCACAAGAGAAGGCCACTTTGAGAGACTTTTACCCCTGCACCCAGACGGAGGAGAGAGGTCCCACAGCAGAGATTCAGGCATTTATATCAGCCAGCACAGGAGAAGGCCGCTTTCAGTGACTTAGGCCTTAGCACCGACACAGAGGAGACAGGTCAGATAGCACAAGCATCAGTTTCACATCAACCACCATAGGAGAAGGTCACTTTTAGAGACTTTGACCCCTGCACCCAGAAAGAGGAGAGAGGTCCCACAGCAGAGATTCAGGCATTTATATCAGCCACTACAGGAGAAGGCCGCTTTCAGTGACTTTGGCCCCCTGCACCCACACAAAGAAGACATGTCAGACAGCACAAGTATAACATTCATATCACCCAGCACAGGAGAAGGACACTTTCATGTACTTTAGCCCGGCACCCAGACAGACGGAAGGTTCATTCAACTCTGGGTTGCACCCCAAGATCCTACTTAATTTCAAAAATTGATTTTTCAATGAAGAAGTGGCCAGGAGTACAAGGCAACATGGTTTAAGGCAGTTATTAAGGACTACTCTGCACAAGGGAGGGTCAGGTCTTGTGGGATCCATGCCTGGTTCATTTTTATAAACGTCAGCTTGTCCACGTTGGCTGCGGACAGGCGGCTGCGTTTGTCAGTAATGACGCCCCCTGGCGTGCTGAATACACGTTCAGATAAAACACTGGCCGTTAGGCAGGCCAGCACCTCCAAGGCATAACATGCTAATTCTGGCCACGTGGACAATTTGGAAACCCAGAAGTTGAATGGGGCCGAACCATCCGTCAGTACGTGGAGTTGTGTGCAGATATACTGTTCAACCATGTTAGTGAAATGTTGCCTCCTGCTAACACGTTCCGTATCAGGTGGTGGGGCAGTTAGCTGTCGCGTGGAGACAAAACTTTTCCACATTTCTGCCATGCTAACCCTGCCCTCAGAGGAGCTGGCCGTGACACTGCTGCGTGGGTGACCTCTAGCTCCTCCTCTGCCTTGGCCTTCCACCTGTTCCCCTGTGACAGTTGGGAATGCTCTCAGGAGCGCGTCTACCAGTGTGCGCTTGTACTCGCGCATCTTCCTATCACGCTCCAGTGCAGGAAGTAAAGTGGGCACATTGTCTTTGTACCGTGGATCCAGCAGGGTGGCCACCCAGTAGTCAGCACACGTTAAAATGTGGCAACTCTGCTGTCGTTGCGCAGGCACTGCAGCATGTAATCGCTCATGTGTGCCAGGCTCCCCAGAGGTAAGGACAAGCTGTCCTCTGTGGGAGGCATATTGTCATCATCCTCTGTATCCCCCCAGCCACGCACCAGGGATGTGCCTGCGCTGTGCTGGGTGCCAACCCGCTGTGAACCTGCTTCATCCTCATCCTCCTCCACCTCCTCCTCATCCTCCTCGTCCTCCAGTAGTGGTCCCTGGCTGGCCACATTTGTACCTGCCCTCTGCTGTTGCAAAAAACCTCCCTCTGAGCCACTTCTAACAGAGTGGCCTGAAAGTGCTAAAAACGACCCGTCATCCTCCTCCTCCTCCTCCTGGCCCTGGCCCACCTCCTCTTCCATCATCGCCCTAAGCGTTTTCTCTAGGAGACATAGAATTGGTATCGTCACGCTGATAACAGTGGCATCGCCACTGGCCATGTTGGTGGCGTACTCTAAACAGCGCAACAGGGCACACAAGTCTCGCATAGAGGCCCAATCATTGGTGGTGAAGTGGTGCTGTTCCGCAGTGCGACTGACCCGTGCGTGCTGCAGCTGAAACTCCACTATGGCCTGCTGCTGCTCGCACAGTCTCTCCAGCATGTGCAAGGTGGAGTTCCACCGGGTGGGCACGTCGCATATTTTGCGGTGAGCGGGAAGGCCGAAGTTCCCCTGTAGCGCTGACAGGCGAGCAGCGGCAGGATGTGAACGCCGGAAGCGCGCACAGACGGCCCGCACTTTATGCAGCAGCTCTGACATGTCTGGGTAGTTGTGAATGAACTTTTGCACCACCAAATTCAGCACATGCGCCAGGCAAGGGATGTGCGTCAAACCGGCTAGTCCCAGAGCTGCCACGAGATTTCGCCCATTATCGCACACCACCAGGCCGGGCTTGAGGCCCACCGGCAGCAACCACTGGTCGGTCTGTTGTTCAATACCCCGCCACAACTCCTGCGCGGTGTGGGGCCTGTCCCCCAAACATATGAGTTTCAGAATGGCCTGCTGACGTTTACCCCGGGCTGTGCTGAAGTTGGTGGTGGAGGTGTGTGGCTGACTGGATGAGCTGGTGGAAGCAGAGGAGGAGGAGGAGGAAGCCGAGTAGGAGGAGGAGGCTACAGGAGGCAAAGAATGATGCCCTGTGATCCTTGGCGGTGGAAGGACGTGCGCCAAGGAACTCTCCACCTGGTGCCCAGCCGCCACTACATTTACCCAGTGTGCAGTTAGGGAGATATAGCGTCCCCGGCCGTGCTTACTGGTCCACGTATCTGTGGTTAGGTGGACCTTGCCACAAATGGCGTTGCGCAGTGCACACTTGATTTTATCGGACACTTGCATGTGCAGGGAAGGCACGGCTGTCTTGGAGAAGTAGTGGCGGCTGGGAACCACATACTGGGGGACAGCCATGGCCATCAGCTGTTTGAAGCTGTCTGTGTCCACCAGCCGGAATGACAGCATTTCAAAGGCCAGTAGTTTAGAAATGCTGGCATTCAGGCCAAGGGCTCGAGGGTGACTAGGTGGGAATTTGCGCTTCCTCTCAAAGGTTTGAGAGATGGAGAGCTGAACGCTGCTGTGTGAAATAGTGGAGATGCTAGGTGACGGTGGCGGTGGTGGTGGTGGTGTCGGTGGCACATCCTCTGTTTGCTGCTCGGCAGGTGGCAACATTCCTCTCGAGGCGGAAGCCGAGGCAGCAGCGGTAGAGGGAGCAGGGGGAGCCGAAGCGGGTTCCTTGTTTTTAAGGTGTGTACTCCACTGCAGTTCATGCTTTGCATGTAGATGCCTGATCATACAGGTGGTGCTCAGGTTAAGAACGTTAATGCCTCGCCTCAGGGTCTGATGGCACAGCGTGCAAACCACTCTGGTCTTGTCCTCAGCACATTGTTTGAAGAAGTGCCATGCCAGGGAACTCCTTGAAGATGCCTTTGGGGTGCTGGGTCCCTGTTGGCGCTGGCCAATAGCAGGCGAACTCTCTGGACGGCGGCTGTTCTGCTTTTTGCCCCCTGCTCCTCTTTGGCTTCGCTGTTGTCTCGGTCTCACCACTGCCTCTTCCTCTGAACTATTTAAGTCAGCGGCACGACCTTCAGTCCATGTGGGGTCTAAGACCTCATCGTCCTCTGCATCGTCTTCCACGCAGTCTTCCTCCCTGACCTCCTCCTGTTCAGTCTGCACACTGCAATAAGACGCGGCAGTGGGCACCTGTGTTTCGTCATCATCAGACACTCGGTCACTCTGCTGTGGTGGTATTCCCATGTCCTCATCATCTGGATACATAAGTGGTTGTGCGCCAGTGCATGGAATGTCTTCCACCGCTGGGGAAGGGATAGGTGGACGCCCTGGAAAACCGTGGGAGCAGAGTCTTCAAACAGAAGAAGAGACTGCTGCATAACTTGAGGCTCAGCCAGTTTCCCTGATATGCATGGGGGTGATGTGACAGACTGATGGGCTTGGTTTTCAGGTGCCACCTGTGCGCTTTCCGCAGAAGACTGGGCGGAAGACAATGTGGTGAACGTGCTGGAAGCACTGTCGGCCACCCAATCGACTAATGCCTGTACATGCTCAGGCCTTACCATCCTCATAACGGCATTGAGCCCCACCAAATATCGCTGTAAATTCTGCCGGCTACTTGAGGGAGTTGTTTCACTACTTTGTGCGCCTGAGGCCGAACGGCCACATCCTCTGCCAGCAACAGAGGCTCCACGGACACCACCACGACCGCGTCCTCGTCCCTTAATAGAATGTTTCCTCATTGTTACGATTCAACTCGCACCACAATAAAATATATTATTTTTTAGCCCCAAAATTCCCACACTGGAAGATATAATTCCTTTTTCCGGTATTAATTACAAGAACACTGCTGCTAATTGGACACCAGATTTTTTATAATGCTAGTTTTGGTACATAGATTCCCACACGGGGAAATATAATTCCTTTTTAGAGGAGTAAAAATGTGAGGCCTAGTTTTTCTGGTCTAACAAACACCAGATTGATTAAATTGGCCTTTTTTTCACCAAAATTACAACACTGGACAATAATGCCTTTTGGCGGTATTAATTACAAGAACACTGCTGCTAATTGGACACCAGATTTTTTATAATGCTAGTTTTGGTACATAGATTCCCACACAGGGAAATATAATTCCTTTTTAGAGGAGTGAAAACGTGAGGCCTAGTTTTTCTGGTCTAACAAACACCAGATTGATTAAATTGGCATTTTTTTCACCAAAATTACAACACTGGGCGATATAATGCCTTTTGGCGGTATTAATTACAAGAGGACTGCTGGTATTTCAGAACACCGGAATTGTTAAAATGCTAGTTTTGCTAGATAAATTTCCCACACAAAGTAGTGGCACTGGCTAGCCTAGCTGGAACAGCACATTCATGGGATTTGCTATCCAAGTGGGTTACTTTCAGTTTCACCACTGATATATTAAATATCTTTGCAGTTAGTATGGGTGACACAAGCACAGCCAAACCCCTGATGTAGTATATCTATGAAAAAATCGACTATTACATTAGATTAATGGACGTTGTGGTAGCTTTTGCTGTAGCACCACAAGTCCCAAAATGGCCGCCGCCTATCAGCCCAGTAACATGTGCCAGAAAACAGTCTGCCCAGCCAGAAAAAAAATTGACTTTGACTGAGCAGCTGAATCGCTGTTGTTCTGATTCACAGGTGTAGATTTTTAACTTCTTTGGAGCTTTGGTTTACACTCTGTGGCAGCAAGTGCTGGCGTACCACAAGTTCCAAAATGGCCACCGCCGGTCAGCCCAGTTACATGTGCCAGTAAAAATCGCTCTGGCCAGTCTCAACAAAATAGTGACTTTCAGTGAACAGCTCAGCTGAGTTGTTCTGATGCACAGGTGTAGAAAGGTAGATCATTCAATCACTTCTTTATCCCTGCCTATCTCGCCCTCACAGAAGCTGCATCCTCTCCTACACTAGTCAGAGCAGTGTGACGTGCGGCGCTACGTGACTCCAGCTTAAATAGAGGCTGGGTCACATGCTGCACTTGGCCAATCACAGCCATGCCATTAGTAGGCATGGCTGTGATGGGCTCTTAGGGCAAGAAGTAAAACGCTAGCTGATTGGCTGCTGTGCAGCCCTTCAGAAAGCGGGAAGTAATCGACGAACACCGGACCCGAACCCGAACTTTTTTGAAAATGTCCGGGTTCGGGTCCGTGTCACGGACACCCCAAAATTCGGCACGGACCCGAACGATTTTCGAACTGTTCGCTCAACACTATTAAGAACCATTGCAGTCTATTGGGCAAGCCGTCTATAGTGTGCAAGCATGACCACCGCTGTTTGAATGCAGGGTGGTCGTAAACCCTGGAAATGAACAGTGTATGAGGCAATAGAAAAATGAATCGAGCCAGCAAAGGAGACAATATGGACAATCACAATACATTAGTAAGTGCCATGTATTTGCTTAACATTCAATATAAATGTCATTTGCAGAAGTGAGATAACCCCTTTAACAAATGGCTTACTATGGAAGGCCGGGGAGGCTTCCCAATTCCCCAAGCTGTCATACCAATCCTGTGGTTTTATATCATAGGACTCTGATCAGAGGACAGAGGGAGCCCTCCTTTATTTGATATACAGGTTGTATCGGAGTGCCTCTTTCTTGTAATTTTTGGCAGCACTTGCACTTTATATACAAGTACATATACAGGAAAGAATGTTTCCTAACAATTTTTCCTCTAAAATCAATTTTATCTTCAGTTTTGTGCATATTATTGTCAGTCTTTAAAAGTGGCGTACTACTCGTATAACATCGTTCCCAGCAGCGACCTGGGAGTCCAAGATGCATCCAGACATCCTCCCCATGCTGTTCCCAAACCATTTCAGTGGTGTTTCCATCACTTTCTGACCTTTTACTGTGAACTAGACACCATCCGCTCTTCAGAGCAGGGGGTGCCTGGTTTAATGCTCGAGCACAACCCGTTAACTAGTATTGTCGAGCACCTGAGCATCCCAAAGTGTTCTACTCGAGCACCTGAGCACTTTGGTGCTCGATCAACACTAGTTAGTGGGTTATGCTGTTAGAAATTTTTATAACTATCCATAAATTATAATTTTCCAAGATAAATTTTACCAATCAGTAACTCTTTTCGTAGTGTGATATTTTAAGTTACATATTATGTAATTTTAGTGGGCGTCTCAGCTCTTTATTTTAATATGTAAAAGTTCATGAAAATTGAATGAATGCATCAAGGCTACTGAGTCCCCATATCTATTTTCTGAGCTCTATATAATATAAAATAAATGTAATTCTAATCCTCATCTACCTAATGTGCTATTTAGTCCTAACTCCTAAACTAAAGAAATTCAGAGGTGAATTGAAACATAACAAAGCTTTAAAAACTTGGTGAGCCATGAATATCAAATTTAATAGAAACAAGAGGATGCTGTACATATTGCATGGATCAAAATGTTAGTTCTCTACAAAGTCTATACACACTTACATACAGTATATATAGTAGGTGATAATGAAATGGCATCTCCTATGCATGCTTGAATTGCCCTAGAGTCCTCCTTTTTGGGTAACACATTGGATCATTGATTTATGGTATTATCTCATATTCTACAGGTAGTACGATAAGATGTAACATACTATACATGCAGTATTACACATACTATACATATGATACCATCTATAGTATACATCTCTAAAAAATACTTAGTCACCTATATAAATGATCTTGGAACTCCTCAATTATTGCTAAAGTTCTTATAATCTACACTAATGGGTACATTTGGAATTAGGAATGTAATCAATTTTTATTATATGATTATTAAGCTTGACACAACATTTCTAAATAATGTTGTACTATCATTACCTTCTTCTACTGAACCGGCTTTTTTCCCTGAAATTTGACTCTAAATAGCCCTTTACACTGACAGTGGGCAAATTATCACTAACGAGTGTTTGTGCAGATGCTCATTATCGATAATCTGCCTGTGTCAAGATGCTGCCGGTTACTCGATGAACGAGTGCTTGATGTAATAGATAGATGATAAATAGATAATAAATAGATAATAGATCGTTGATGTGGTCATCTAAATCATCATTTGCTGGCAGTAGATCTTGCTGTCAAACAGCCTCTGCTTTTGGCAAACAATGAGTCTGACAAGTGATGTCACTAGCGATCCATTCAACCCATACTGTGGACACCTTCACTGATGAGCAGACAATTGTTGGGAAGAAATGTTTCCTTCCCCCTAATAACTTCCTTCAATGGGCTAAGTGAAGGAGTCTTTAGAGGAGAATTAATCAACAACTTTACTGTAGTTTTTAAGGATTTAAAGTTCATAAAAAGTTGAAAATTGAGTGTGTAGGTTGCTGGGAGTAGTGTGGCCTGAAACTTACTAAAGCAAGAAAATGGTACAACTTTTGGCACAAATCTATGCTAGCTATCATAGATTTTAATTCTCTGACAAATACATTTGGCACAAATTCACCCTGTCAAAAAATCTGTTTTCCACCCTTCTCAAAATGTACCCTTGTTGCTACATTCCTGGACACATTCATTGCTCCCTTTCTTTTTAAACCTATGTTCCAATATACAATCAATAAGCTTTAATTATATATGACTGGACAATTACTTTAAGGAGACGTGGGGAATGGAAAGAAAAAAATACAAGTAATGAAGTGGAAAAAAAGAAGAGTTCTGAAACTTAGCCTCTCTTTAAAGGGAAACTTTCACCCCAATTATGGACTGTTATCTACAGTAATACATGAGTAGTACTGCAGATGAGTCCATGTCAATATTTTTTTTTCCTACTGCCCCCTCCCCTTCGTTCCCATGCTGTCAGCACTCAGAGCTGCACTAAAATGTACAGTTCTGACTGCTGTACTGTACTGAGACAATGAAAAGGACACAAAGGGATTCTGTCACCAGTGGCCTCCGTATCCAGCTATTTGGATAGACATAATGTATAGCTATATCACTTGATTAAAACAGTTTGTTTTTTTTTTTGATTGTTTGTTTCTTTTGATCCAAGGCTTCATTTTTGAGTTTCAGGGCCAGGACGACAGGTAGGCAAGGGTAGTCGCCCGCTTATGGTGACATCTTGCTACCCTTAATGGTAGCACAATCAAGGCCATTCAGCCTCATATGCCTCAGGCTGTATCATAGACGGTGGCAGGGAACGAGAGTAAGGTGAGTGTATTTTTAATTTTTTTTTTACAAAACTTCAGCACTACTGGGGGCACTGGCACCTGGCACTGCAGAGGGGAGCATTATATACTGGTACCATTAGTGGAACTACACTAGTGGCTAATAAGGCAGTCTGGGAGCACCATTACTATGGGAGGGACAATCTGTATGGCACTGCAATTTCTCAGGTTTCGGGAGGGTGATTATGGTTGCTCTAAGCAATTCCTCTGGAAAGCTGTCTGTCTGAATGGCATGGTTGAATACTCCACAGAGGTAAGGGGCTAAAAGCCCTGCAAAGTGTTTATAATATTCCCCAGTGAAGCCGTCAGGACCAGGACCCTTACCTATCTTTAGAGTTTTTATGGTACCAATGACTTCTGATTCTGTGATTGGGAATTTAACAGAAGTGACATAATCTGGGTGTACCTTAGGAATATCCATAGAATGGAGAAAGTTTTGGATGCTAGATAGGGTGAGTTGTTCTGTTCGAGTGTCTATCTGTAAATTGTACAGATTGTGGTAGTAAGCTTATCTGCTATGTCCTAGGGAGGAGATAATTTTATGTCCCGAAATGTGTGCTTTCAGGAATTGTATTCTGGCCTTAGAGAATTCAACCCTATTCCTGTTGGCCATAAGTTTAAGACAGTTTCAACCTCCTAGTTTGCTTGTCGAACGTGGCTGCTAGTTTTTTTTAAGCTCTATTCTTGATTCCTGAAGTTGTTTGAGAGATAGGGAATTTTGGCTAGTCTTTGTTTATGGAGACTCACTGTTTGCTGTATAAGGTGGCCTCTCATGTATGCCTTGTGTGCATTTCACAGTGTGAAGTGGTTTGAGGAGGCTAGTGCGTTTAGAGAGAAGGTCTTCATGCTCCAAAGTAATGTGTTTGTTGGATATACAGGGGTATTGACTTTGAGTACTAGGGGTGGATGGTAAGACCATGTTATACTGCCTATATTACATGAAATAACATCTAACAGCAGCCATTTATTTGTAATAAACATGTCTATCCTTGTGTAAGTACCATGGTGGTTGGAGAAGAAGGTATAATCTCTTTCATGTCATGTGTAGACATCTCCAAACATCATATTACTTCTCAGTTTGCAGCCAGGTGGACAAATTAGGGGTCAGGTTCTTATCATTAAATGTGGAATCCAATTCTGGGTCATGAATGATGTTGAAATCACCGCTTAATTAAATGTCTTGTATAATATCTTGTTGCATAATACCTCATTGCTTGGGTGTAATTTTCTTCCGCACAGATCTAATAAAGGAGATCTGCGAAGAGTTGGGAGCATAAATATTTACAATAGTTAGAATTGTATTATTAATGAACCAACCAACCAGTGCCTTATGCACATGAGAGTGAATAATGGCCGTGTGACGGCCGTCTAAGTAACGGTCGTCACACGGCCACTTTTAGCACCAATGAAAGTCTATGGGGCTATTCACATGGCCGTTCTTTTAACAGCCAGTGAATAGCGTCCATCCAAAAATAGGACATGTCCTATTTTTCACGGTCAGACAGGACCCATTGAAATCAATGAGATTGTTTTTAACGGCTGATTGACAGGAGTGCATCCTGTCTAACGGCCGTTAAAAACAGGTACACAGGCCATTTAGGGGTTAAAAAAAACCTCACCTCATCCACTTGCTCGCGGTGCGGCAGTATTTTCTCACTTCATTGAGCATGACCTGCCGAAGGACCTGCAATATGCATGGTGACGTAACCATGTGGGAGCGTTCAGTGACGTCATCGCGCACCTTCGGCAGCTCCTGTTCTGTGAAGAGAGAAGAGACTGCTGCAGCGCAAGCAAGTGAATATTCCTACACTATGGGGGACATTATTTACGATGGTGGCCTACATTGGGGGCATTATTAAAAGCTGGGGGCGGTAAAAAAAAAAAATCACACACTATGGGGGACATTATTTTACCAGGGGGCCTACATGGGGAACATTATTTAGGCTGGGGCAGCAAAAGAAAAAAATAATTCCTACACTATGGGGGACATTATTTTAGCGGGGGGCCTACCATCCTGTGGGTGTTCTCAGAAAGGTGGGTTTAGAAATAACTGCCAATCAAATTCATCCATTTTTCATGTCCGTTTTTAACACTGATGCAAAACGGACATTAAAAACTGCCACGCTGCCAGAAAATGGATGCACACACTGATGCAAAATGGCCATGAAACACTGACAGTGTGTCCGTTTTTTTTTTCACTGTCGTGTGCATGTAGCCTTAATTACAACCAGCTCCTGGAAAGGGACTGTATCACGCACTGCAATACACACTCCTGCTCTTTTGCTTTTAGCATTGGAACAATAAATGGAGGTGTAGTTCTTATGAGAGAATCTAGGGGGGTTGGATCATTTTAAAATGGGTTTCCTGCAGACACAAGACATCTGCTCCAAGGGACTTCTTAGTATCACATTGGCTCTCTATGCAGATACTGTAACATACAGAGCAGTTATAGTATCTTAACATACCAAGGTGTCTAGAAAAATAAAACATCACAAATAAGAAACATATAAACTGAAATAGAGTAGTAGGTGAGACCATGGAGAAGGTTTGCATAGGCAAAAATCATCCTGTGACCTGCAACATAAAGGTAAGTTAAACCTGGATTCCTGAGTCCAGAGTAGTGATGACATGAGAAGTTCCATAATGAGCATCTTCATTGGATAGCCCCATCTATAGGGGACTCCATGCTGGCGTAGCGCCTGAGAGATGGGAAGAAGCTTGCATCTCGCTGATAAGGTTGCTTGGGAAAGATACACAAATATAGAGGTAGTTTTTAAGCTTGTCTGGAAGCTTGCATCAGTCTCTCCTTTATATGAAAGAAGTGTATCCTTGGTATTGTATCTCTCAGGGTGGATTCTGGAATATTCCTAGGCTTTGGGAGCTTGTGGGCGAAGTGTTTTATTAAGTCAGTTTCAGAAACCCCTGGGAGCACTGTTTGTATAAGTTGTTTAATATATTTAAAGAGATCAGTTGGGGAAACTAATTCTGGGAAACCCCGGAATTTCATATTGTTCCTGCGGTTTCTGTCCTCTAGATATGCCATCTTCTGTTTGCTTGAATCTACCAGTTCAATGTGGGTGTCACGCTTTGGTGTGGGAGAGAAACACCACACCGAGCATAGGTGGGAAGGTGGAAACAGGGAATCAGGCCTGAGAATTAGGGAAGAAAGATGGACACCTCCTAATGAAATCCCTAACCAAAATCCTGACTTACTACAAAAGGAGGTGAGTTCATATGCAGGAATACCTAGTGTCCTATCTAGCCCGATAGGACCCCGGTACTAATGGCAGGGAAGAGACTACCTGTTCCTCAAAAAGGAAGGACGAACAGAAGTCTACTTCAGGCCTAATACAAACAATAGGCAAATGGAACACACAGAACCCAAACAAAAGTGAAAGGAAAGGCTTAACTTCAAAGAGGCTATGGAAGCACCAGGAACTCAGCCAAGATCCAACCACAAACAATTCACAGTCACAGAAGCTATAAACCGCAGAGCATAGTGGGAGAAGCAATTATAAATAATGAGGGTTAAATGACCACATAAGCAACACCTGGAGGCAAGGTGTGTGGCCATTACCAGAAACAACACAAACACCTATTGATCCAAAAGGAAAACCTGTCAGATCAAACCACGTGTTGCCAGTCTCATAGGTCTACTGCCACTCACTGTCGCTGGGACGTCTGTGTGTTTCGCTATGTCCGTGACAGCGGGGCACTGAGAGCTCACCCATTTTCCCTTCTACATAAGCCACTCTTTCCCTTAGGACCTCCACAGTGGCCAAGATGTTAACAATAGCCTTTGAGATATTTTTTTGAGTGGAGAGCCTAAGCGCCATCATGGCACCTTTAAGGAATACCTCAGATGTTGCTTGGTTTGAGGTAGGGATAGCTGATAGGGCATCTGCAGGTCCCTCTAACTCAGTTTTGTCGGCACACGTGGCAGTGACAGATAATGTAGTGTCCCATTTTTGTCGCTATTCAGCAGGACTATTGGTGGTAGAGGGGGCCTGTTTTGCTGTGGCGCCATCTTTACTGCCTATGATCGTATATATATCTCCGGTGTGGGAGATGGCACTGGAGCTCTCTGCATCACCATTGTTGTTCTGAGCGGATGAACCAAAGAAGTCAGTAAGGTGCTATGTAGCTTCTTTTTCCCCCAAATTTGGCATCTTGTCAGGACCTCTGGAGGGACAGGAGGGTTCTGGAAGGGCCACTGAGTTGAGGTGAAGCTGTAATGATAGTTGTGCAGAATGCCTGGTTCAGATCGAGCTGTTCAAGCTGCCATCTGGGAATAGCAGCAGGATGACACAGTGGTCTGTGTAATTTTGGTATCAGATCTGGGCACTGCCTAAAATTGGGGTCTGATCTGGATTGTAAATAAATTTAGAGTTTGAATTGATGCCTGCACACATTTGACAGCTAATATGGGGTCTGTATAAATTTGGGGGCTGATTAGGGGAATGTATACATTTGGGGTCTGATCTGGGGTCCAAATAAATGTGGAGGCTGATTTTACAGTCCCCATTCACCATATGCCATTTACGTAGTAATACCAGTGTCTTCCTGTGTGGCAGGGGGGGCTGCATACCCCTGACCAAAGACGTCTGCCTGTGATGGTCTGGACCAAATGGAAGAGAAGGAAAGTTAACAGCTGAAATCTTTGGAGACATCACCTGTAAGTCACTGGATCTTCCCTTGACTTTACCTTGTATTTTAATCTCTTTATTAAAAAGTAATGTCACTTTACATTGATTCAGGGTTGGGGGGTAGAAATGTGACACTGAAATGCCTCTGAAAGATATGATTTTTTTTAAAATATAAATTAGGTGTATGTTGCAATAATGGCTTCACTGTTGACTATTGCTCTCATTTCATCCATGCTTTCCTTCCTGTGACCAGCCCTTCCCTCGCTACTTTGATTGACAGGGCCAGGCAGTGAGAAAACAGCAAAGGAAGGTCTAACCACAGAACCGAGTGGAGCTTGGATGTAACAAAAGCATCGGTGATGCGCTCATTGCACCAAGTGCCTAATTTGCACATCTATGCATATCTAAGCAAATAGTTGGATAGGGAGGTGAGGAAATAAAGAAAACCTACATCTTAAAAAAGATTTTTAAGTGCCCTTATTTGCAATACACAGAGTGGGTTTTATGGATGTTTAATATTTCCTGCAGGGCTAAAGACGGCACTTGTGGATACTTAACAATATGCAAAAACACTATTCGTAGGAATTATTTACTCTACAATGGACTAAGATTAATCACACTTTATAAATAAGTGCTGCTTTCTAATTCAATGAGAAAGGTACTTAATACAACCGGAATTCGTGCTAGCCTTTTCTTCACCTCAGAATTTGCCACGAGTCTGTTAAAAGCATCTGTTTAACGTTATCAATGTTATAACAGGATATGCATTATTTCATTATTTTTTCGCTGTTGGTATCGAACCAGAGAATGTTGAGTGATATGCCTGAAGGAAAATTATTTTTAGAAAACTAATGGCTCTCACTGTGAAGAAAGCCAAACATGCAGCAGTTCAATGGCTATATTTGATGTTTTTTTCTGATCTCTTTTGCTGAATTTCACCATTATATTCTAAAAGGCAATTGTTGGCAACTTAAGAAATAACCATTTTGTATATGTAGAGATTTGCAGTGTCCAAAACCCCAATGTATTATTTGCATGGTCCAAAATAAGGCATTCCTCTGCACCCGCCAGTCATAAAAATACAATCCATTATTTCATCTATTTAACCACCTCAGCCCCCCTAGCTTAAACACCCTTAATGACCAGACCACTTTTTACAATTCGGCACTACACTATTTTCACGGTTTATTGCTCGGTCATGCAACTTACCACCCAAATGAATTTTACCTCCTTTTCTTCTCACTAATAGAGCTTTCATTTGGTGGTATTTTATTGTTGCTGACGTTTTTACTTTTTTTGATATTAATAAAAAATTACCGAAATTTCAGCAAAATAATGACATTTTTCGCTTTCTGTTGTAATTTTTTTTTTTTAAATTACATTTCTATATACATTTTTATCAAAATTTATTCTACATGTCTTTGATAAAATGAAAAAATAAGCATATATTTATTGGTTTGGGTAAAAGGTCTAGCGTTTGCGAACTATGGTGCAAAAAAGTGAATTTCCGCATTTTGAAGCAGCTCTGACTTTCTGAGCACCTGTCATGTTTCTTCAGGTGCTAGAATGCCAGGATAGTATAAATACCCCCCAAATGACACCATTTTAGAAAGAAGACACCCCAAAGTATTTGCGGAGGGGCATGGTTAGTTCATGTTTGATTTGATTTTTATCACAAGTTAGCGGAAAATGACACTTTCTGAGGAAAAAAATAATAAAGTTTCCATTTCTGCTAACTTCTGGCAAAAAAAAAAAAATCTCCCACGGACTCACTATGCCCCTCAGTGAATACCTTGGGGTGTCAACTTTCTGAAATGGGGTCATTTGTGGGGTGTCTTTACTGTTCTGGCATTTTGGGCGGGGCTAAATTGTGAGCAACCATGTAAAACCTAAAGTTACTTGTTGGACTTTACGCCCCATTACGCACCTAGGCTGCAAAAAAGTGGCACACATGTGGTATCACCTTACTCAGAAGAAGTAGGGCAATGTGTTTTGGGGTGTATTTTTACATATACCCATGCTGGGTGAGAGAAAACTTTATATAAAATTTTTTAAAAAGTTGTCATTTACAGAGATATTTCTCTCACCCAGCATGGGTATATGTAAAAATACACCCCAAAACACATTGCCATACTTCTCCTGAGTACGGTGATACCACATGTGTGACACTTTTTTGCAGCCTGGGTGCGCAAAAGGGCCCAAATTCCAGTGAGTACCTTTAGGATTTCACAGGGCATTTTTACGCATTTGGATTCCAGACTTCTTCTCACGCATTAGGGGCCCCTAAAATGCCAGGACAGTATAAATACCCCACAAGTGACCCCATTTTAGAAAGAAGACACCCCAAGGTATTCCGTGAGGGGTATAGTGAGTTCATGAAAAAAAAAATTTTTTGTCACAAGTTAGTGGAATATGAGACTTTGTAAGAAAAAAAAAAAGCCAATTTCCACTAACTTGTGTCAAAAACAAAATCTTCTATGAACTCGCCATGCCCATCACGGAATACCTTGGGGTGTCTTCTTTCCAAAATGGGGTCATATGTGGTGTATTTATACTGCCCTGGCATTTTAGGTGCCCTAAAGCGTGAGAAGAAGTCTGGAATCCAAATGCGTAAAAATGCCCTCCTAAAAGGTACTCATTGGAATTTGGGCCCCTTTGCGCATCTTGGCTGCAAAAAAGTGTTACACATGTGGTATCGCCGTACTCAGTAGAAGTAGGGCAATGTGTTTTGGGGTGTATTTTTACATGCTATGTGTGAGAAATATCTCTGTAAATGACAACTTTTTAAAAAATGTTATACAAAGTTGTCAATTTACAGAGATATTTCTCTGTAACAGTATGGGTATATGTAAAAATACACCCCAAAACACATTGCCCTACTTCTTCTGAGTACGGCGATACCACATGTGTGCCACTTTTTTGCAGCTTAGCTGCGCAAAGGGGCCCAAATTCCAATGAGTACCTTTTAGGAGGGCATTTTTACGCATTTGGATTCCAGACTTCTTCTCACGCTTCAGGACCCCTAAAATGCCAGGGCAGTATAAATTCCCCACATGTGGTCCCATTTTGAAAAGAAGACAACCCAAGGTATTCCGTTAGGGGCATGGCGAGTTCATAGAAGATTTTTTTTTGGCACAAGTTAGTGGAAATTGACTTTTTTTCTTTTTTTTTCTTACAAAGTCTCATATTCCACTAACTTGTGACAAAAAATAAAATTTTACATGAACTTACCATACCCCTCACGGAATACCTTGGGGTGTCGTTCTAAAATGGGGTCACATGTGAGGTGTTTGTACTGGCCTGGCATTTGAGGGTCTCCGCAATCATTACATGTATGGCCAGCATTAGGAGTTTCTGCTAATCTCCTTATATTGAGCATACGGGTAATGAGATTTTTTTTTTCCGTTCAGCCTCTGGGCTGAAAAAAAAAATGAACGGCACAGATTTCTTCATTCGCATCAATCAATGTGGATGAAAAAATCTCTGCCAAAAAATGTGCAAAAAAACAAAAAAGAGGAGAAAGGACATAGGAGTGCTTGCGAAGTAAGGCCCCATTCACACATCCGCAAAAATGTCCGCATCTATTCCGCAATTCTGCGGAATAGATGCGGACCCGTTCAGTGTGAATGGGGCCGGCGGTGATGCGAAGAGCACCACATTTGCGGAGCTGCGGCCGCGAACTTCCGGGTTTCGGCCCCGAAACATCAGGCCACAGCTCCGCAAAAGATAGAGCATGTCCTATTCTTGTCCGCAATTGCGTACAAGAAAAGGCATTTTTTATATATTTCTGGCAATGTGCGGATCCGCAAAATGCGGAAAGCACATTGCCGGTGTCCGTGTTTTGCGGATCCGTGGATCCGCAAAACACATACGGACATCTGAATGAGCCTTACAGGGGTGTGATTAGTGATAGGGGGAGTTATCAGGGGTTAATCAGTGACCGGGGGTGATTGTTGCACTTATTTTAGCTGCCTGTGTCCTCTGGTAGTCCCAAGCAAAAGGGACCACCAGAGGAGCAGGCAGCAGGCATATCAGACGCTGTTTACAAAACAGCATCTGATATGCGATTTAGACGGCATTTTTTTAAGATCTACAGCCTGCCAGCGCATGATTAGCGCTGGCAGGCTGTAGTAAAACTTCCTCCGGATGCGATCCTGTGAACGCACGCGCGTTCACAGGAAATCTAGCCTCTCGCGAGATGACGCACCGGCTCATCAAGGAGGAATAACCCGGCCGCCTGGAGGACGCATCCCTGCGTTAGGCGGTCGGGTAGTGGTTAAAAAAGTTTTGTCCATTTTAAAGTGGTTTTCTGGGACTAATGTTTTAATGACCTATCCTCAGGATATGTCAGTATCAGTGCAGCAGGGGTCCAACACCCTCACAACGCTCCAACAAAGCTCACTGATCAGCTGTTTTTGCCTGCAAGAAATGATACCATTCTGGGAGCTGACCTACAGTAAACCAATGAGAGAAACTACAGTACACTGTGGAAAGAACATTCTGCATCTGGCCCATCCACTGCATAGTTTCTAGTGTAAGTGGTTGCCTGATAGAGCTGATCAGTGGATGTCCTGAGTGTCTTACCCCCACTGATCTGATATTAATAGCCTATCCTGAGCATAGGTCATTAAGATATACCATCATTTTAGCTCCAAGAAAGCAGGGGAAAAACGGTAGTGCATCTTATGGAGTAAATGCTAATGGTCAATTCCATAATGGAAGTGACCAACAATATGCAGGAGTCTCTGCACTGGCTGTAGTCACCTCTCCATGGTCTTCTTCTGAGCACCGCACTGCACATTTCTGAACACTGTACAGCATCAGAACCTAGTGCACCTGGCACGCTCTATGACCTCACACTGTGTTATGTCAAGTCACAGTGCAGGGCTAGGTCAGCAGAAGACGAGGGAACATTGTGTGTCTGATACACATTTCTGATTGAGCTTGGTGGTCTGATGGAGTCTGATCTTTGGTCTGAGGAGGAGTGGGGTTCTGATACAGAGGTCTAAATGTGTGATCTGAGATCTGATGGAGCTTGGGGTTCTGGTCTGAGGAGGAATGGGGGTCTGTTGGGGGTCTAATACAGAGGTCTGATGGAGCTTGGGGGTATGATTTCAGGTATAAAGAGGAATGGGGGCATGATGGAGGTCTGATCTGATGTCTGAAAAGGAATGGAGTCTGATACAGAGGTCTGATGGAGCTTAGGGTTGTGATGGTGGTATTATCTGAGGTCTGAGGAGGAATAGGGGTCTGATTTGATGTCTGAGGAGGAATGGGGGTCTGATAAAAAGGTCTGATGGGGATTGATCTGAGGTTTAATGTAGCTTGGGGTCTGATTGAGGAGTGACCAGAAGTCTGATGGAGCTCGGCGGTCTAATTGCGGGTTTGAGCTGAGGTCTGATAAAAAATATTTTTTCCTTTTTTGCTCCTCTATATCCTAGACGTGTCGCATTTTGTGAAAAATATGGTAAGTCCCAGAAAACCTGTTTAAAGCAGATGGAACTGTATCCTGCTAATGTAGTGGACACATAGGTGCTTGGCTGGTAACAAAAGATAGTTTGTTAAAATGTATAAAAATAATCATGAGATAACCAATCTTACTATGAGATTCCTATAGCCCTAATGTCTCCTGCATTTCTTTTAGATCAACAATAGATGTAATTGTGTAAGATCTAGTGTTGATCGAGCACCAAAGTGCTTGTGTGCTCGAGTGCTCGAGTAGAACACTTTGCGATGCTCGGGTGCTCTACCGAGCACCCAAGCACAATGGAAGTCAATGGGACAACCCGAGAATTAAACTAGGCACCCCCTGCTCTGCTTTTAATGCAGAAATTCATGAATTCAAATCCCAGCAGAAACTTTTCTGAAATACAGGCTAAATTAGCTTTAAATACACTGGGTGTCCCCAAGCACTGACTCCATATATGGACATAGCTATATATGGAGTCAGAGCAGGGACTTCTAAGCCGTGGACTCACATTGGGGTATTCCCTCACTGTACAGCGATCTTCTGCATAGAAATAGAGGCTAAATTAGATTTAAATACACTGGCTCGAGCATCGCGCTCAAGCACACGCGGTGTTTGGCCAAACTCCGCGATGCACCGAGCATAGCGATGCTCAAGCCGAACTTGTTTTCGGCCGAGCATGCTCTCTCAACACTAGTAAGATGCAAACAGTCCAACTCAACAGTTATAGAAGTTTACCTGTATTTACATATCAATACTAAGGAGAAGATTTTCTATACTGGTTGTTTCTACCTATTTAAAAGAGGATTTGAAGTAGATGAAGGAATCAACCTAGGTAAAAGTCTGTACCACCTGTACTGACTAGACTTTAGGACAAACCAGTAACTAGGAGAACAGGCCATTGAGTAGTGGCAAGATACAATAGGCTTTTTTGTGCCCAAGGCAATGGCTTTAGCATGTGCCCCCTTCAACACAGCCCAGTGAAATATCTGACAAATATACAAGTATTCATTTGACACCTAATGTTGCATAAAAGATGAATATAGTGAAAGTCACAGCATACACTTAGTATACAGTATATACACACAGCATAGTTGCATACACTCCATAAACAGGCAGACATTCTGCATACACTTCATACATGCTATGCACACACATGCAACTGACACTCCAAACACACACTGAACATTTGCATATAAACCATAATCACTTGAATACTTGCAGAAACCTGGATGGGAGCATGAGAGGAGGAGCACAGAAATGCTAGTAGTTTGAGATGACAAATTTCCTGCTCCCTTGCCTGAATAGTGAAGAGTAGATGCACCTAATGTTCCCCCAGAGGCACGCCCTGGTTGGGGTCTCCTGCCTGATGGAAGATGAGGTGCCCTTGGTGTTGCTGGTGGATAGGTGCAAAAACAGACTCATTCAACAGGCCGAAGACAATTGAAATCACGGTCTACTAAGTTGAATATTGCAAATCTGTTCCACATGTAAAAGGAGGTACAATTCTGGGACAGTTCCAATGGCATTCTGGCAGACACGCGTCCCTGAGGTCCTCTGAAAAATCAATGTTACCCCTATTAAGCAGCTTCTATTAGGATAGATAGTATGCCATTGCTTTGCTCTGTCCCCCAGAACCACTAGTGTGCTCCTTCAGTTACAGGCTGGTACCTGCATGGAAGATTCCATATTTTTTTTGTTTACCTTTTGCTCACTGTTACTTATATATTATTACTTTTTTGATAATGAATTATTTGGATGGTTAAAAAGCGTTTTCTATTGTATATCATTTGTACATACCTTTGTCCATGTAAGGCACATATATTTTATGATTGCCAAGAGGCGGATCTTTGATAATATTGTGTATTGGAGTAATCATCATACACAGTTTGGTGCAGTTTTTATTTATTTTTAATATCTGCATTTATAATAAAGCATTGTATATTTTTGTGGGATTTACTAACAAGGTACAGTCTCTTGTGCATATTTCCTTGTTCTGTGGCACTTGTATGTTACTCGCATATTTGGTTGCCAGTTGTATATGTGGTTGCCAGTCTGTTGCAGTTGATATTTGATTGGTTGAAGCAAGAACATGTTAAAAGTTACATGCTTTGATAGACTTAGCTCTATAACCAATGAGTATCTCTTTTTAGTGCAGGGGAAGCTCTGTTCACACTGTCAGTATCTGCTCTGAATTACCTGCTATTTAGATGTAGCATGGAGTGGCAAGAATCAAGTTTTAAAGACACAGGGGGACATTTTTATGCCATGTACACCATATGGCATACAAAAGTTTCAAATTTTGTCAAATGCCATTTTTTCAGCAAAATTTGCAACTTTTCTTCCTTCTCGACACTTTTCTGAGGTGGTGATAAAAAAGGAGTGGGGTTGGGGTGGGAGAGAGTGTGTACAGCAGGGCCGGCATATTTACCTTCATTCACTCCAGATTTGTCGGTCACACGGCAAGCAGGAGATGGGCCAAATCTATGTTGAGGCATGCACCACAGCATAACTTTGGTGCATCCTAAGACTGAGAAAGGGGAATCAAGACTTTATATTTAAATTTGGATGAGACCTAGGTAGGTTCCTACACCTTATACCAGCCCTATATACATATAGTATATATATATAATATATATATATATATATATATTGTAAAATGTTCCGGCAATTATTGCGACATTGGTGCATAGCTGAGACAGTGATGTGTTGGAAATGTTATTCTATTCTTACAAAGCCAAAACAGTAGCCATTTGTGCATTATTTACTTTCTATCATTTTACTATATCCTCTCTGTTTCAAATTAAGATGATTCCTGACATGCACAGTGTTAAAATCCTGTACCCAAATTCTTATCTTGGGGACTCCTATAGCAGATGGGCAAATTTCAATTCCCTTCAGTTCTTTCTACCTCTGTACAAAAGTTTAACAGAATTGGATATTAATAGATATTGAGAGCTGCATATTACTGAGCTAGATGTAGACATACAAATTACATGGTACAGTTTCAAGAGCTTGGACCCTCAGTGCTTCTGCAATCTAACAAGCCACATGGGTGTTTTGAGCATCCAACTGACTTGAGAGCTATTTGGAGAACTCTGTGATGCATTCTTCTGAACAGACAGAAGTCTCTGAGCAGTGCTGAAGTTGTTGGGGCTCATAAAGAGTGTGGTCTGTTTAATAAGTAAGGCATTGTGTCTGTAAACTTACATAATGATTAAGATCTCATATCCACAGCTGTATTATGCCTCTGTGTGACTAGATGTATTAGGGATGCCAAAGAAGTACAAACAGCCCTTCTGTAGCTCCTTAAGCTTCTAATTTCTTTTGTAAGCATATGGGGGTTCTTTCCACAGGACCCACCCACTTAATAGTGACCTCCCCCCTTAAAAGCGACCTCTACAGCACCCCACTCCCTAAACAGTGACCTCCACAGCATCTCACTCCCTTAACAGTGACTTTCACTGCACCACACCACCTTAACACTGACCTACCCCCTAAACAATGGCATTCAAAGCACCCTGCCCCCTTAACAGTGACTTGCCCCCTTAATAGTGAGCACCACATTGCTCTGCCACCCTTAACAATCACAAACACAGCATCCTGCTCCTTAATAGTGATCTCAACAGCACCACACCCCCTCAACAGTGATCTCCACAGCACCACACCCCCTAAACAATACTCTCCACAGCACCTAATTCCTTTAATCGTGACCTCCACAGCACCCTTCACCTTAACAGTGACCTCCACAGCACCCCACCCTCTTAACAGTGACCTCCACCACACCATGTCCCCATATAATGACTGACTCCATATATGGAAGAAATGGAGAACTCCAGTTTTCTTGCGGTGTAAATTCTTTTAATATTGGAATTACGGCAAAATTCACACATATAGAGTAGTGACGTTTCGGCCTTCACAAAATGGCCTTCATCAGACTGTGTCAAAAAGATAAATAAAATCAAATTAAAGTATAGAAAAGGTACCAGGTCGTGCATAGAATATATACGTATAAAAGTAAATGATGAAAATAATTAATACAAATCCGCATCTCGTGACTTCCTCTTGATATAATAAATTCGCATAGGGTACTGTGTTTGGAATACTGTAGCAGAGTCAGTCATATACCTCATAATATTGTAGTACATATTCATATCATAAAGTATATTCATAGAATTCATAATAACAGGATAATCCATAATTCATAATATTGCAGTATAATTCATATTGGCACCATCAAATATATCCATAAAAATAATAGTAAAAAAGAAAATCAATTAGGTATCATGATGAGAACATAATTAGTGAAAAAGTATAGTGAATAGACCATAAATGATAGGCAACATGATCAGCAGGTTCTTCAGGAAAAATAGTAATCATAGTCCTGATGGTAGTGGCATTCTGAGTAGGGCAATTTGTTAAAGAAATTATGGCAGTATAATAGATAGCAAGGTTATAAGACCAGGTGTATAGAGTTTCTTTAGCGTAACAAAGGATAAGTAAGCCACTATCTCCTATTAGTGGGTCTACATAGAGACACCTAGTACATTGCCTAATAGAAATATTTTAAAAAGGAAAATATATCATATATATGTAGAATTCAGTGGGTTACCTGTAGCCGCTTATCCGGGAAAGTAAGAGACTCCATATATGGACATAGCTATATATGGAGTCAGAGCAGGGACTTCTAAGCCGTGGACTCACATTGGGGTATTCCCTCACTGTACAGCGATCTTCTGCATAGAAATAGAGGCTAAATTAGATTTAAACACACTGGCTCGAGCATCGCGCTCAAGCACACGCGGTGTTTGGCCAAACTCCGCGATGCACCGAGCATAGCGATGCTCAAGCCGAACTTGTTTTCGGCCGAGCATGCTCTCTCAACACTAGTAAGATGCAAACAGTCCAACTCAACAGTTATAGAAGTTTACCTGTATTTACATATCAATACTAAGGAGAAGATTTTCTATACTGGTTGTTTCTACCTATTTAAAAGAGGATATAATGACATGTGCAGCACCCCATTCCCTTAACTGTGACCTTCACAATACCTCTGCTCCCTCAACTGTGACCTCCACAACACCCTGCCCCTTAAATGTGACCTTCACAGCATCTGACCCCTGAACTGTGACCTCCACAGCATCCCATCCTATTAACAGTGACCTCCACTGCACCAGGTCCCCATATAATGACCTTCACAGCACTCCATCCCCTTAACTGTGACCTTCAAAATGCCCAGCTCCCTTAACTGTGACCTCCACAACACCCTGCCCCCGTAACTGTGACCTATAACAGTGAAGAAAATGCTGAGTTGTTATGGAAACGTGGTGTGAAACTGTTGTGGAAACCTGATGTAAAACTGTGTATATGTCAAGACTGAAGGACCTGCGATCTTCTATTGGCAAATAAGGATCATGAGATTGTGTGTATTGCAGTAAGGATATGAGTGAAGACCCTGGATGCCTATAGAGGACAGAAAAACAGACAGGCAGACAGGCAACCTTACAATAATTTATATATATATATATATATATATATATATATATATATATATATATACCCTTACCACAAATCTGGAATTATCATGCCTCTAGGTAAATCCACCCCTGCATAACTGTGAAGCAGGCACTGTAATTAGAGAAAAGACATGATGGCATTGTTAAAGGTGTGGTAGGGTGAAAAATTATTGTAAAGTGTAGGAATAGGTGACAAGGGTACTACAGCAGCTAGAAGCCAAAGATTTTTGGCCAGCAAACTGTGCAGAAATAAGTCATGCTCTGGAAATGTCATCATGGTCTTCTGGGTTAGTTTGAGAAGAAAATAGAGCAGCATCAGGAGGAGGCCACCTGGGGAGGTGGGTGGCAATACGAGTACCAGCTGAAGATGGTGGGTGAAAGAAGGAGCACTTGGAATCAGTTGTGTGGCATCAGGCGGGTGGTGGCATCAGAAGAGTAGCTGAGGCAGGTAGCCAGAGGAAACCGATCTATTGTCAAGGTTTAGGTGAAGCAGCATGGATGATCTAATCTGATGCATAGGGCATTGGTGGGTGGAAATCCTGGCTGATCCACATCTTATTTATCTTGACAAAGGTCAGTCTCTACAAATTTTGGGTGGACAGGCGAGTTATTCTTGGAGTAACTATTAGTGTTGAGCGAGCATGCTTGGCCGGCACCTGTTCGGCATGAGCATCGCGATGCTTGTCACTCGGCGGTGTTGGGCCGAACCCCCTGTGTGCTCGAGCCCGATGCTCGAGTCTCCTCCCCTACTAGAAATCTCAGGTAATCAACTGTCCATCCAAGCAGCAAAGCATGAGGTGAAACACATTCTTTTTATCTGAATAACATTCTGAAGAAAAGATACATCTCAGCCTTTTTACATAATATCTATTTTTATGGACCATGCGGATATAACCTGGCTATCTCCTGTATATAATTATATATTTGCGGCTGGTTTAAGTTAGACATCTTGTATATAGTGATATGGACCATGCTAGTATAACCTGGCTATCTCCTGTGTATAAATATATATTTATTGCTGGTATAAGTTATATATCTCCTTGTATATAGTGATATGAAGTGTGCTGGTATAACCTGAATATCTCCTGTATATAATTATACATGTACAGCTGGTATAAGTTATATATCTCCTTGTATATGACCTGGGAGTCCAAGTTGAATGCAGACATCATCCCCATGCTTTTCCCGAACCATTTCAGGACAGCTTTCCAGTGCAAACTCTGCCAGTTGCAGCCACAAATCCAGTTAGGCTGCCCAGTACTCCAGCGGATCTTCAGTGTGAGGTAGCAGGGTGCTGTCCAAGTGTGCCACCACCTGCTGGTTCAGGTCCTGCTCCAGGTCTATCTGCTGCTGCTGGTAAGTAGTTTCTTCACTAGGCGGGTGAAGAAAACTGCTCATGAGCGACTCTAGACTCAAGTTGCTGCTAATGGAGCTGGAAATGCTCCGATCCCCCCGCCCTGCCACAGCAGCTATGGCAGAAAAACATGAGCGCAGAGGGCCCCCCAGGTCAGACCTACAAGAGGATGGGCGATTGTGCAGATAGGCAGCGGCCAACTGACTACTTAGGATGTCTCTATAGCAGCTCAGTTCGTCCTCCCTCTCAGCGGGTGTAAAAAAGGCCCCCATTTTGGACCGGTAGCGAGGGTCCAACAAGCTGGAGAGCCAGAAGTCATCCCACTGCCGAATGCTGACAATGGCTGTCACTATGCAAGCAAGTGAGCATGCATCGGGCCATTTGTGCAAGTGAATCAGAGGGACTCCCTGCCTCCATCTCCACTGCCTACTGCCATGGTGTGTCTGGGTCCTCTGCATTGTCTTCCTCATCGCCCTGTAGCTCCTCTAGCTGATCCTGCTACTCCTCTCCTGTTGCCTGTGCATAAAAATCCCCCATTTCGCTACACATTGCTTGTGCTCCAATGTCCTCCTCCTCCAGGTCAGCCCCCACAGGTCTCATGTGGCCATGAGATGGAGGCACCACGTCTCCAGTCCCTTGACCAGCCAGATTTGCCAGCATCTGTTTCAGGACATAAAGCAGTGGAATGACATTGTTCATCCCGTATTCCTGGTGACTTACAAATAAAGTGGCCACCTCAAAGGGCCTGAGGAAGCGGCAGGTGTCACGCATGAGCTGCCACTGGCTCACATCGAAGTTACACAGGGGAGTACTCCTGTCCGCTTGGATCATCAAGAACTCTTTTATGGCCTTTCTCGGTCCAACTTATGGAGGGTGAAATTCCAACGGGTGGAAACGTCACATAACAGCCTATGTTGGCGGATGTTGTTCTGCCGCTGCAGCTCAAGGAGGATGTGCTTTACGGTGTATGAGTGGCTGAAGTGCATGCAAAGTTTCCTGGGCATTTTTAGGATGTCTTGCAGATGGGAGGATAACTTTAGGAACCGTTTGACACCCAGATTGAACACGGGTGCCATGCAGGATGCATGGCTCAGCGCTCCTTGACGCAGCGCCGACATCATGTTCTTCCCATTGTCGGTCACCATGGTTCCAATTTTCACTTGTCGCGGAGAAAGCCATGATTCGATTTCTTGATGAAGGACACGGAGCAGTTCCTCCCCAGGCAAACAAGGTGTAGAACAGCCTGACACTGCCTCTGCAGTGGAAACTGAGGACACGGTGAAGAATGAGGAGGCAGAGGCAGTCATTATCGCAGGACCAAGGAAGTAAGAACATGAAGGCGGAAGCGGCGTCACCTTGCCAAGTTGCTGGTGTGGCTGGGCAGGAACCACATTTACCCAATCGGCACTAAAGGACATATATAGCTACCGTCCAATTTTCCCAAAAAGGCTGTTTCACAAAAAAATTCCCCAATGAATGGCTACTCAATGTAATTCGGTCCATACAGCAAAATGAGGTCTACAATCACCCATCAATTTTCCCAAAAAAGGCTGTTTCACAAAAAAAAAAATCCCCAACGAATGAATGGCTAATCGATGTAATTCGGTCCATACAGCAAAAGGAGGTGTACAATCACCCATCAATTTTCCAAAAGAAGGCTGCTTCACAAAAAAAATTCCCAATGAATGGCTAATCGACGTAATTCGGTCCATACAACAAAAGGAGGTCTACAATCACCCATCAATTTTCCCAAAAAAGGCTGGTTCACCTAAAAAATTTCGGAACGAATGGCTAATCGGCATAGTTCAGTCCACACAGCAAAAAGTGGTCTACAATCACACATACATTTTCCCAATAAAGGATGTGTCACAAAAAAATTCAATAACGAATGGCTAATTGACATAATTCGGTCCATGCAGCAAAAGAAGGTCTTCAATCACCAATCAATTTTCCCAAAAAAGGCTGTATAAAAAATAAATTCATCACTGAATGACAATGTAAATTCCCTGCAGAACGGCTAACAACACATACTTATTTTTGCTATTAATACAGCACAACAATGACTTCATGACAATGTAAATTTACCCCAGAACAGCTAATAATACGTTCTTATTTTTTCCATTAATATACCTCAACAATGGCAGTATAACAATGTTGGTTCACTGCAGATTGGCCAATTAGACGTATTCTTTTTCCTATTAATACACCCCAAAAAAATAAATATAACAATCACAATTAACCGCAGAACAGCTAATAGGACGTACGTACGTACGTACATACTATTAATACACCCTGTAAATAGCTGCAGTACAATGGAACTTCAACGCTGATGGACAAATATATTTTAACTTTTTACAGTAATACACACCACAAAAGGCTTTAGAACATATAACTGCATGGCTGACCGGCAAATATATATTTTCTTTTTCCAATAATACAGGCCACAAAAGGCTTTAGAACATATAACTGCACCGCTAAACGTCAAATATATTTTTCTTTTGCCACTAATACATGACAAAAATGGCTGTAATTTTAGCAGTTCACCACACAACGGCTAATAAGCTCTTTTTTTCTCACTAATATAAGCCAAAAAATGCTTTAGAACATATAACTGCACCGCACAAGGGCAAAAGACATAGAAATATTTCCTTGTAACAATCCCTATTAATGCAAATATCAAACAGCACTTGCACCCCAATAACAAGAACAGTTTGCTAGAATTACAGAGCTGTATAATGGCAATTTGGATCCCCAGTCAGTGCAGCAAGGTGTAATAGAAATGTTCCTATTACCCAGGCTGTAACCTCCCCTACTGAACCCTGTTCAACATAAATGTTGCTAAATGATTCCTCCCTATCCTTTCCCTACACCTTAAATAATCTTTCCCTGCTCTTGTAAATCGTTTTTTTAGCACAATGACGTTTTTTTCACATTGTCTCTAGCGCCTGCTGACGTCTCTCTCTCCCTGCACTAAGTACACTAATAAATGGCAGAATCTAAGATGGCTGAGGCATCACAGGGCTGGCTGGCTGCTGATTGGCTTGCATGCATGGCATTATGGGTGATGCCGCCTTCCCAGAGTTCCTTGCTCCATGTCCTCACACGTGCAGCAGCCATTTTAGGAAAACATAGAATGTGTCGGCAGATAAG
Source organism: Bufotes viridis (assembly GCA_033119425.1). Classification (NCBI taxonomy): domain Eukaryota; kingdom Metazoa; phylum Chordata; class Amphibia; order Anura; family Bufonidae; genus Bufotes; species Bufotes viridis. The sequence continues at coordinate 291,833,719 of CM065591.1, read as the reverse complement.
AACCATTTGGCCCATCTAGTCTGCCCAATATGCTGAATACTATGGATAGCCCCAGGCCCTATCTTATATGAAGGATGGCCTTATGCCTATCCCATGCATGCTTAAACTCCTTCACTGTATTTGCAGCTACCACTTCTGCAGGAAGGCTATTCCATGCAAAACATGTTATTCGTTACCACCAATCGCGAGGAAATTCGTCATCAGTGCGAATTAAATTTTTCCTGAAATTCCGATCGAATTCCACTTTGTCAGCTTCGATTCGCTCATCATCAGAGATACCACGCATGGTTTACTCACTTTGTACTACATTTACCTTTCACTATATGGACATTGTATGCGGCCAATATTGGTCTGCGTATAGTTTTTCCTCAGTAACAGTGTCATGATATTATTTGATGGTAATATATTGAGATTTTTTTTTGCCCATTATATATTGGTATTGCACTATATGACTTTATTATTTGGAGGTATACTAACAAATATACATATTCAGCATTTGCCAAATTTTTGTTGCGCCGACTATAACTGTAGATTAATTTTATATGCAAATTATTTGGGGCTTATCTAAAGAAACAGCTTCCAGATTTGTTTTCTGTTTTATTTCTCCTGCAAAAGAGGTATGTGAGGGCTTATTATATGTTGGTGAGCTACAGATTTTATTGGTATCATTTTGGGAAATATGCAACTTTTTGTTACATTTTTATTAGATTTTTTGGAAGATTCGAGGTGACTGAAAAGTGGCATTTCTCGAATCATAAATTTTCTTTTAATGGTGTTCGCTATGAAAGATAAATAACATTACGTTAGAGTACACTGAGCATTTTTGGACATACAAATACCAATTGTGTGTATGTTATTTTATAGGTTGGTTGCATTTCTAGTATTTTTTCTTTTTTTAATATTAAAAAAAAAAATGTTTTCAACTTTTACTTTTTTTAGTCCACTTAGAAAAGTTAAACCTGCAATTATTCAATTGTTTTCACCATTCACATTGATACTTCTGTATTGCTGTGATTTTACAATGTTCTATTTTACCCTGTGTATAATAGCTGCAGTAAAATGACTGGCCTGGGGACCGTCTTCTAACTGCTTAGATGTTATGGTTGCTTTTAACTAGTGATGAGTGGCAGTGGCAATATTCGGATTCGCGATATTTCGCAAATATTTGTTAGAATATTCGTCATTTATTCGCAAATATTCGTATTCGAGATTATTCTTTTGATTGCGAAAAATCAGCAATGTAATATTCACGTAATGCGAATATTCTAAAACACGAATTCATAGCACTATAAAATATAGTGCTATATATTCGTTTTTTAGCATATTCGTCATTTTTTCAAATTTAATGTGACCAGTCATTGGCCCAAAAGCAACTTAAGCAGGGAGGAATCAATGAAGAATATTCTAAAAAAACAAATATATAGTACTATATTTAATATAGTGCTATATATTCATTTTTTAGTATATTTGTCAGTTATTTCAATCTGAAGTCATGATTCCTCCCTGCTTAAGTTGTTTTTGGGCCAATGACTGTTCACATTAAATTGGAAAAAATGATGAATATTCTAAAAAACAAATATATAGCACTATATTCTATAGTGCTATATATTCGTGTTTTAGAATATTCGCTTTACGCAAATATTGCATTGCCGTTTTCTTTGCATAAGGAAAAATAAATTAAATAATGAAGAATGTTCTAATTTACTACAAATTACATTATAGCAGCCTTCTCAAATTGGCCCACAAGCAAGAAGCAGGTAGGTATATTAGGTAATAGGTTCAGATGAAAAAAAAAAAAAACGAATATTCGTTTTTACGAATATATATCACTATATTCGAAATATTGGCGAATTCTCAAAGTGACGATATTCATGATAAAAATTCTCAATTCGAATACTCGCGCTCAACACTACTATTAACACACTAGTAGGTTAATTGGCAGAATCTGAGTTATCACTGACCTCAGCCCCAGCAGGTAGGAATCAGTTTTGTACCACAGACAGCACCCACTGTGTATGAAGTGAGTTCAGCTTGTGAGCCTGCTCCTTGTACTCCTGTTCCACAGTTACACCCAGGTGCACAAATGCGCTAAACTTCTTTAAAACCAGCAACTTTCTATAACTTTTCTAAAATGATCATACAGCATAAAAATGTTTCAGTACCCTACTATAGTCACTATTTGCATAGCTACATCCTTTTATTTTTTTACTTAAAGAGGTTCTCTAGTGAGGCAAAATGTTTAGCAAAGTGCTCAGAAGTGGTTTAATGCAAGAGTTTATGTATGGGCGCATCCTAATTTAAAGAGCAGGAATGGGCGGGCTCGCACAGCCATACTAGTGCTGCACGACATACAGTATGCGCAGCGTTCACCGCTGGCTTCTACAGCTTCTACAGTTAGGTAGACTATCGTTTCTTAGTCCCCCTGCCTATGCTCCTGTTGAAGTGTTCGTTCTAGAGACACTGAAATGCGTTGAGCAGGCTGAGAAAGTATAGCTCGATGGTACATGTTAGTAGCAGGCTGCTTATAGGATAGTCCACATATAATTAGCTGTGTCAGTCAGCTGGGACACAGTGTAGTTTATACAGATGGACATTGATTTATCCCACTGAGCACTCCAAGCACTCTGCTGATCCAGGCTGATAACAATGGTCAATCTGATCTTGGGTTGTCAGAACACGATGCATATCAGCTATATAAACAGTGCTGGGCATAGAGAGGGAAAAGTCCTATTTTATTTATATCTGCATTTACTTCAATAAAGATATTTTTTGTTTTGTTTTAACTGTCCCAAACAGACAGTGGTGCTGGTCACCACTTCCTGGTCCAATCTCAATAAGCAGGAAAGACTAACTCAGCCTATCACTGGCTGAAATGGGTCATTACTGCAGCCAGTGATTGGATGAGTGGTCTTCCCCTGCCATTTCCTGTATGTTGACTCCAGACAGGTGATTGGTGAGGGTGAGTAATGATTCTTTTCATTTTTTAAACACTCTGCATACTTTACTAAAATATTTTGCCCACTGGACAAGACTGTTTAACCACATCCACATCACTGACCACAAGGGAATGGATTCCATTTTATATCATTAGCAAGTGTCCTACTAGGTCAACACAGATGGACTCACCAGGGTGCTGCCAGTTAGGGAAATATTTCTATTATGCATCACAAACAGGCTGAATGTTGGGCAATAGAATTTAAAAGTGCTCACATGGGGTATTAATTTGTCAGGTAACTTACATTTAATTCACATTAAGTGTGTGCAGCTCAAAATATTTCTACTCAAATTTGATCTCTGTGACTTGCAATTAGTTATATTTTGAAAAAAAGCAATGCTTTTAATACATGACTATAACTTTATCTCATGGTTTAATTGCAGTTTAAGGTGGAGCTACATTAATTTATATAGGCCAATAATTCTTTTGTGTGCAGAACTGATGTTTTTCAACAGGAATAACACATTTAAAAAAAAAGACTACATTAGATATTAAAAGCTGCAGCTCTTTGAATTATTCTAGTGTTAAATCATGGGCAATGAAATGATAACAAGTGTTACATTTCTGACAGTTGCTAAGGGATTGGTCTAGGCAGCGTATAAAGGAGAGAAAACCTAATTAAGACAAATTGAGAATATAAGCATAAAAATACTGTCATTTTGTCACCTAAAATCTGCAAAGCTTTCTTGACATGTGAACTGAACAAGGTGAATCACGAGAATTGATATGGAAGGATTTGCTTGTGTTAAAGGATGAGCTGGTACTCATGTGTTCTAATAACTAAACATACTTCATCCAGATAGGATTGAAAAGCTATTTACATTATTAACAATCCAGTAAGAAAAATAAATGTAAGGCACCCTGTCATGTAAGACTGCACAACTTGCAAAAATAAGAAATCAGATAATAATCAGATAATAAAGCCAAGTGAAGAACCTTCAAAATATCTGTGAGACATTTACTTGCTCATAGGTGCAACTATTTTCAATTTACAATGGACACACGGATAGTTAGACTGGCCCACAGGGGAGTAGGTGAATCCCATAGTAGATTCCTGGGCCAGGGTGGGCCCCACGTTCCCGTTTTGCTTATGGCTGCTGCTGAGTGAGCATGTGTTCCTGGCTCACATAGCTAAGATGAGCATAGTCCAAGGCCAGAGCCAGTTAGGCGATAAGCTCGAGGATTTGTGAAGGGGGTCAGGTGTACAGTAAGTCCACTGTTGAATCCCTCCTGCCGCTATTGAATGTGTGCCCCTGGGCTACCGCTCGGGCCCCGTTGACTATAATGGGGGCGGGGTAGAGGCACAGCAGCGCACGGTGAGAGCACAATGGAAGTCAATGAGAGAACCCAAGCATTAAAACCAGGCACCCCCTGCTCTGAAGAGGGGAGGGTGTCATGACTGTAGTTCAGCTTAGGAGTCCCTGCTCTGACTCAATATATAGCTATGTTCATATATGGAGTCAGTGCTTGGGGACACCCCAATGTATTTAAATCTAATTTAGCCTCTATTTCTATGCAGAAGATCGCTGTACAGTGGGGACATCCCTCAGTGTGAGTCCTTGGCTTAGGAGTCCCTGCTCTGACTCCATATATAGCTATGTCCATATATGGAATCAGTGGTTCGGACACCGAGTGTATTTAAATCTAATTTAGCCTCTATTTCAGAAAAGTTTCTGCTGGGATCGGAACTCAGATCCTTCTGCATTAAAGGCAAGGCACTTAACCAATCAGCTATAATAGCTGCATATCCAGTTACTTTAAATGAAAAAATTTTTAAAAAAAATTATGAGACTTCAACTGTAGAGGAATACTTACTACTAGTAAGTATCTCTATACAGTAGAAGTCTCATTTTATTTTTGTGACCGGCTATGTAGCTATATAGTGTAGTGGTTAAAATTTTGGGCTGTGATGTGGAAGCAGTGAGTTCAAATCCTGTCAAAAACTTTTTCAGAATTAGAGGCTAAACTTACTTTAAATATATATATATGTTTTAAGCCATAATATATTTACATATATTATTATATATTTAGAATATATAAAAAATTATAACATACATTCATATATTATGGCTAAACCATCAGTAGTAGTTTACCAAATATTATGCATTCATATATATCATACATACATATTTAAAAAAAATGTATGGCACAAAATAAATGTGTAATTACTAAAAAAAATTATCTATCTATATATATATATATATATATATATATATATATATATTATATATATAAAATCATACTTCATAATATGTAGGAAACTACTACTGATGTTTTTAACTATAATATATTTACATATATTGTGATATATATTCTAAATATATAATAGTATGTGTAAATATATTATGGCTAAAAACATTACAAATATATATATATATATATATATATATATATATATATATTCAAAATTAAGTTTAGCCTCTATTTCTGAAAAAGTTTGTGACTGAATTTGAACTCACAACTTCTGCACCACAGTCCAGAACTTTGACTACTACACTATATAGCTACATAGCCAGTCACTTAAAAAAAAATAGACTTCTACTATATAGGAATGCTTACTAGTAGTAAGTATTCCTTTTCAGTAGAAGTCTTTATATATATATATATATATATATATATATATATATATATATATATTTTTTTTTTTTTTTTTTTTTCTTTTAAGTAACTGGCTATGCAGCTATTGTAGCTGAGTGGTTAAGTGCCTTGCTTTTAATGCAGAAGGTTATGATTTTGAATCCCACCAGAAACTTTTCTGAAACACAGGCTAAATTTGATTTAAATACACTGGGTGTCCCCAAGCACTGACTCCATATATGGACATAGCCATATATGGAGTGAGAGCAGGGACTCCTAAGCCGTGGACTCACACTGAGGAGTTCCCTCACTGTACAGTGATCTTCTGCATAGAAATAGAGGCTAAATTAAATTTAAATACACTGACTCAAGCATCGCGCTGGAGCACACACGGTGTTCGGCCGAGCGTGCTCACTCAACACTATTTGTTATACTTGGAAAAATGACAAGATTATTTTTAAATGTGTTTGATTACATTTATTACATTGAAATATAAACAAAACAGAAATAAGATACTTTGAATTTTATACTTTTTTACTCCTTTCTAAAAAAAATAAAGATTCTTCTCTTTTTTAAAGATCATATGAAAGTCCAAACTGTTGCAAGAATGTAAACTTTCAACTAACATATGTTCAGATTTCTAATGATTTCAAGTTTGCCTAAATGTTAATCAACTATTAATAATTAAATTTTCTGCTGGACCATTGTTGAATTAGAGGCCTATAATTGTGTCGGAGACTAGGCCGACTGTAGAACTTATTAGTATTCTGGTGGGCCAATCAAACCTTGTCCATCAATGAAACTGCAGCTTCTCTCTTCCATAGGTTGTATTGCATTTCCTATTATTATTTATTATTAAAGCGCCATTTTTTCCATGACTCTGTACATATGAAAAGGGGTGCACATAGATAATACAGAAAATTGCAATAAGCATGAACATGACAAGTTACAGACTGGTAAAGAAGGAGAGAAGGCCCTGCCCACGAGGGCTTACAATCTACATTGTTAAAGCTGTTTCAGTGTGGGAGGGGAGATTACTGTATTTAGCTAATTGAGTAAGCAGTATTTCCTCTACTAATTAGTTCTTCAGATTGTGCTGGAGCAATCTCCATATGAGAATATGAAAGAATATTTTCATTTACAGTCTAGACTTTTACAGAAGCAATATAAATGCCATGTACATTATGTATGGATATTTTTTTACTTATGTTTTTTTTTTTTTTAGCAACTCAAGCTCATCTATAACTGTTACTTCTGATACATTACTGCAACCAATTTTAGATCTTATCGCAAGACATGTACCCTGGAACAATAAATTGAGATTATTCAATAGTTTTTAGCTTTAATAAATATAAAAGATAAATCTATAACCATAAAATAGCTGCACAATGGGGGTCATTTATTAAGACCAGTGTTTTAGACGCCGGTCTTAATAACCCCTTGTGCTGGCAGTGGATCCGCCGAAACTATGTAGAGGCACCGACCTCTGCATAACTTCGGCACATCCTCCACCGGTCTAAATATAAGCCATCTTTATTGCTGGCTTGAATTTTGACCGTTTTCTACACCTGAAACAGGCGTAAAAAATGAGTGAGGCAGGCCAGCCGGCCCATCCCCACCCACTTCACACCAACAGGGTCGCAGATTGTGGGACAAATATAGATATTTTTCATACTACATAGTGCATGCATGCTGTTTTATAACTTGAAAAGGGGGCTCTAGATATCCAAAACTCATGGTTTTGTAAAATATTTCAATAGATGCACCAGTCAACCAGACTAGTTAGATGTGGATTTATTACTCGTACCGGCACCCAAAGGAGTCCTGCACTATAGTGGTGACCGTAGTGGCACCCATCATTCCAGTTTATTTACAAAGTGTGTTTATCTGCTTTAATATAATAGAAACAGTCAGAATCACTTCTTTTTCTAGAGCTTCAAGAGAATGTTATTAAGAGAATGTTATGCTTTCAGTATTTCTTATTAGTAATTAAAACATTCAGAGCTCTGTGTATCATATAGATAGACAATTAACGCACAGTTATAAGGAAATTGTCTCACAAAAGAATAGAGGGAAGTTATGGATAATGAAGCATAATCATGGATGAAGTATAATTGCAGAAAGAGAGAGAGAGAAATATATGTAAATTAGAGCACCCCCCAGTGACACCGCACACACACCCATGTCTTAACAATCCCTAAACAGAAGGTGTATATATATATTGTGACACAGTAAATGATTTGGTCTGGAGGGGTAGGTATTTTCCTCCCAGCATGTGCTGCTGGACTAATTGACAGCCAGATGAGGTCAAGCATCGGACTGGTAAATACCTGCTTGTGTGAATAAACACTGCAGTTTTGTTTTTGGTGCCTCTGTTCTGCGACCGCTTACCCTGCCTACCAGAGTGAATCCTCACAATATATATATATATATATATATTTATATATATATATATGCACTTCCCTTTTCAAAATGGTACTCCTTAATAATATATTTGACATTATTGCCATGCAGTTTACTCCTATATGTGTAAAAGTAAACCAGGAGGTTGCCAGGTGTAGAGATTAGTAGTGACTTTTGTGAGACTTTTGCACATAGTAAATGTGCTATAATCCAGGTCTAATCTCACTTATGTCCTTCAAATATAGACCACTTGGAAAAAGGGCGAGGCTCACCAAAATTTGACCAAATGTTGGAAAAGCCTCTGCAATCGTCATGAAGTGCAACATTATAAAGCCAGAAAACTGATGTATCTGATTTGATAAACGTGTCCCTTAGTACCTAGAAAATTATCATTTAACTGAACATAAAAATATTCCTGGAAGTCTATTTTCTCCTTTGACTTAAGTGCACTTGTCATAGAAAGCACCTGTCATCCTTGGGTTAATGATCTAAAGACATTACAGTGACTATAGCAGATGGGAAAATAAAAGTTACTAATGACTTTCAGCAAATCTTCAGTTAAACCACCCCCACACACATTATATCTGTATTTATGCAGAAGTATATGTGGATGTAAATATATTAATGATATGTATATAAGTGGTGTCATTTATCAAACTCAAACTGGTATAAAGTAGAACTTGCTTAGTTGCCCATAGCAACCAATCTGATTCCACCTTTCATTTTTGACAGCTCTTTTGGAAAATGAAAGGTGGAATCTGATTGGCTGCTATGGGCGACTAAGCCAGTTCTACTTTACACCAGTTTTATAAATGACTATATATATCTATCTATATATTGTGGGGAGTCGCTCTGGTAGATAGCGGTGCGGGTGCAGTACAGAGGCAAAACAAGGAGTCCAGAATGTGCAATAAACAGTGTTTTATTCACACTTGCACAACATAAATGAAAAACAGTCTCTTGGTGATAATTCACACATAACAGAAATAATGTGGCCAAACAAAACAGGCCAACACAGGGTTCAGTCACCTGGGTGGTTTAGGTGAGGGTTCACACCTAGCAGTCGGCCCAGCCGCAGGAGATTCCACCTTCAAGTTGCAGGGAAAAACACCACCTTGCTGAGCTCTTTCCTCCAGGTCAGAGAACTCCACAGGACTGTTAGCAGCTCCAGGACAATCACAGCCCACAGCTGCTGGTGCTGGCTGAGTTTTTAAACCCAGCCCAAAACCAGGACTGGGTCGTGGGAGCAGCCACCCACCCTACACTTTAGCTGCTCCCGGTAAGAGCCGGCCCGGATCGGCTTTGCAGCCATGCTATTTAAAACTATGTCAGTAGCACTAGCTGCTGCTGACATCATCAAAACGGCTCTTACCTCACCGAGGCTATGAACCTCGGTGACACATACCTGCCATCCACGACGGCACCCTGCACCTTACCACACACCCCTTTGTTCAACCCTGAGGGGTGGACACATGTGAGGCAGTGGGCGCGGGAAAGGGCATCTGCATTACCCTGCAAGCGGCCTGCCCTATGTTCCACGGAGAACTTGAAGTTCTGCAGGGATAGGAACCACCTGGTGACCCGAGCATTCCTCTCCTTGGCCTGGCTCATCCACTTGAGAGGGGAATGGTCGGTCACCAGACGGAACCTCCTCCTAACAGGTAGTAGCGGAGAGATTCGAGTGCCCACTTGATAGCCAGGCACTCCCTCTCCACTATGCTATACCTGGTCTCGGCGGGACTGAGCTTACGGCTCAGGAAGACAACGGGATGTTCTTCCCCGTTGACCTCCTGAGACAGCACAGCACCGAGGCCTACCTCCGAGGCGTCGGTCTGTACGACAAACTCCCGGTTGAAGTCGGGTGTCACCAAAACCGGGGACCCACAGAGGGCCAACTTCAACGCGGAGAAAGCCTCCTCCGCCTTCTCACTCCAGCTAACCTTCCCAGACTTTCGCCCCTTCAATAGGTCTGTCAACGGCGCTGCTATTGTGGCAAAGTGGGGCACAAACCGCATGTAGTAGCCTACCATTCCCAGGAAGGACTTTACCTGCCTGGCAGTGACCGGTCGGGGCCAGTTACGTATAGCTTCCACTTTAGTTACCTGCGGCTTGATGACTCCCCGCCCAATTACATATCCCAGATATTTGGTCTCTTCCAACCCAATCGCACACTTCTTTGGATTGGCGGTTAGACCAGCTTTCCTCAGGGCATCCACTACCGCCTGCACTTTGGGCAAATGGCTTTCCCAGTCGGTGCTGTGGATGATTACATCGTCTAAGTAGGCCAAGGCGTACCGACGATGAGGTCGCAGCACAATATCCATTAACCTTTGGAAGGTGGCGGGGGCGCCATGCAGGCCAAAGGGTAACACTTTATAATGATACAGGCCCTGCGGGGTAACAAAAGCAGTTTTTTCCTTGGCCGACTCCGTTAAGGGTACTTGCCAGTATCCTTTAGTGAGGTCTAGCACAGAAAAATAACGGGCTTGCCCTAAATTCTCAACAAGCTCGTCTACCCGGGGCATGGGATACGCATCGAACTTGGACACTTCATTTAATTTGCGAAAATCGTTGCAGAACTGCAACGTCCCATCCGGCTTGGGTATCAGGACTATGGGACTGGCCCACTCACTTTTCGACTCCTCAATGACATCGAGCTTCAACATTAATTGCACTTCCTCCGCGATGGCCCGTCGCCGAGCCTCGGGTACCCGGTATGGTTTTAACCGGATCTTGGCCTGAGGCTCAGTGACGATGTCATGTTGGACGAGAGATGTGCGGCCAGGGAGGTCCGAGAACACATCCGTGTTCCGACTGATGAACTCCCTGACTTCCTGAACTTGTTTGGAAGACAGGCTGTCTGCAATTTTTACTGTGGTTACTGCTTCACAGGCCTCGAACTGTGGGGCTGGACCCATCTCACCTAGAAGCCCTGGCCGGGGGCTGTTGTCGTCGGCCATGTTCCTATCTTTCCACGGCTTTAGTAAATTCACGTGGTACACCTGCTCCGGCTTGCGCCGCCCTGGCTGGTGTACCTTGTAATTTACTTCCCCTACCTTCTCGATCACCTCATAGGGGCCCTGCCACCTAGCTAGGAACTTGCTGTCAAGGGTGGGTACCAGAACCAAAACCCGATCTCCCGGATTGAAGTCCCGTACCCGAGCCTGACGATTATACACCCTACTCTGGGCTTGTTGCGCTGCCTCCATATGCTCCCGGACCAGCGGCAACACCCTTTCCATCCGTTCCTGCATCTGGGTGACATATTCAATGACACTTTTGTGGGGGACAGGTTGCTGTTCCCACGCTTCCTTGGCAATATCCAACAGGCCTCGAGGGTGTCTGCCATAAAGCAGTTCGAAGGGCGAGAACCCAGTAGAGGCCTGGGGCACCTCTCGCACTGCGAACATGAGATAGGGCAGAAGCAGGTCCCAGTCCTTCCCATCTCTAGACACCACCCTTTTAACATATTTTTAAAGTTTGGTTAAACCTCTCGACAAGACCGTCTGTTTGCGGATGGTAAACGGACGTCCGTAACTGCTTTATACGCAACAATTTACACAGTTCCCTCATAACTTTGGACATAAAAGGGGTCCCTTGGTCTGTCAGAACCTCTTTTGGCAGGCCCACACGGGAAAACATTTCCATTAACTCTTTGGCGATGAGCTTAGCTGAGGTATGTCGCAGAGGCACCGCCTCCGGATACCGAGTTGCATAGTCGAGAACTACCAGAATGTGTTGGTGGCCCCTGGCAGACTTTGGTACAGGCCCAATTAGATCCATAGCGATTCACTCAAACGGGACCTCAATAATTGGAAGAGGTACCAGAGGACTACGGAAATGTGGCTGGGGGCTATTTATCTGACAGGTCGGACAGGACTTACAATAATTTTCTACCTCCTTGAACACACCGGGCCAATAAAACCGCTGCAGTATGCGGTCCTGGGTTTTCTGCCACCCCAAGTGTCCCCCAAGAACATGTTGGTGGGCAAGCTCCATAACAAGCTTGCGATATGCGGTGGGCACCACCAACTGTTCAACGGGCTCACCTCGGATTTGGTTCACCCGATACAACATATCCTGAAGAACAATAAATCGTGGGAACATTAATTCAGCCCCAGGTTTCTGGGGTTTACCATCAATTATTACGACACTTTCCCAGGCCCTGGTTAGGGTTTGGTCCCGGTGTTGTGCGGTCCCAAAATTTTCCCCGGAGACATTGAGGTCTGCCAACTCAGGTCCCGGTGGCAAGTCCTCCGTGTCTCCCACCATTACACTCAGTGGGGTTGTCTCCCCTCTACCGCAGCAGTGGTGGTCACCCCTACCGCAGGCCCTTCGGACTCGGGCTCCCAGGGCTCTGGCCTCCCACTGGAACCAGGCCACTCTGCTAGGGTTACCCCTGTCTCAGGGCTATTAGTCACTTTCACCTCAGGCCATAGTGACGGAAAACCAGGGAAGTCTCTCCCAATTATTAGTTCATAAGGTAGCTTTGTGGAGATCGCCACTTCATAAGTCTATGTGCCGGCCGCCGTGGACAGAGACATTACAACAGTGGGATAGTCCTTTAAGTCTCCGTGTATGCACACCACACCAACTTTCCGGCCCGTATACTGGGTGGGCTGTACCAGGGTAGCACTTACCAAGGTTACTAGGCTCCCTGAGTCCAACAGCGCCACTGCCAGGTTATCACCAACTTGCACCTGGCACAGATGACGATTGTCTATTATCTCGGGGGTGCCGGTCGCACACAGTCTCCGGGCATACATGGAAGCCCGGTACCCATAATTAGTCTCCATGGGCTCTCCCCGGCGTGGACAGTCGGCCCTTATGTGTCCAGGCTCCCGACACTGCCAGCAGACCACTGGGGATGGGTCTGCAAGGGGTACATCCCAGGCGGGTTTGGCCGGCCGCCGGGTCTGGGGTGGAGATTTCCTGGGTTTGACTGGTCCCCTCCCAAAAGAACCCCCTGCAGGTTTCTGGTGGCCTCATATCGCTCCACCAGGTCGACCATCTCTAAGGCATTCCCAGGTGACACCTGGCCGATCCAGTGCTGGAGAGGGTATGGCAAAGCCCTCCAGAATACATCGGCTAACAGACGGTCGAGCATAGCAGTGGGAGTCAGTATGTCTGGCTGCAGCCATTTTGCAACCGTTGTAGCAAGTCATAATATTGTGGTCTGGCGGGTTCAGCCGGGTTGAACCCCCACTGATGCACCCGCTGGGCCCAGACCAAAACATTCACCCCAGTCTTGCCAGGATCTCACCTTTCACGGTCGGGTAGTCAGCTGCTTGGTCATCTGGTAGGTCAAAAATACTTGCTGGGGTCCAGACGCCAGGAACGGAGCGACGACCTCTGCCCACTGTTCTCGGGGTAATTTCTCCCTCACGGCCACCTTCTCGAACACCGCCAGATAGGTCTCAACATCATCCGAGGCGGTCATCTTAGGGATCGCTGCACGGACAGCTTTCCGGGCATCGTGGACGTGGTGGGACGCTTCTGCCGCTTGTAACGCCATCACGTGCTGTAGCAGTAGCTGGTTGGTCTCCCGCTGCTGCACGTTAGCCTCTATGAGGGCTTTCACAGCCGCCTCCATTTTGTCAGGTAACACAGGCTGCAACTTTGCCGGCCGAATATAGGACATCCAGTCGTGCCCAGCAAAAACAAACTTCACGCCAGCCTCACTGCGCATGCCCGCATCCGACACCAAATGTAGGGAGTCGCTCTGGTAGATAGCGGTGCGGGTGCAGTACCGAGGCAAAACAAGGAGTCCAGAATGTGCAATAAACAGTGTTTTATTCACACTTGCACAACATAAATGAAAAACAGTCTCTTGGTGATAATTCACACATAACAGAAATAATGTGGCCAAACAAAACAGGCCAACACAGGGTTCAGTCACCTGGGTGGTTTAGGTGAGGGTTCACACCTAGCAGTCGGCCCAGCCGCAGGAGATTCCACCTTCAAGTTGCAGGGAAAAACACCACCTTGCTGAGCTCTTTCCTCCAGGTCAGAGAACTCCACAGGACTGTTAGCAGCTCCAGGACAATCACAGCCCACAGTTGCTGGTGCTGGCTGAGTTTTTAAACCCAGCCCAAAACCAGGACTGGGTCGTGGGGAGCAGCCACCCACCCTACACTTTAGCTGCTCCCGGTAAGAGCCGGCCCGGATCGGCTTTGCAGCCATGCTATTTAAAACTATGTCAGTAGCACTAGCTGCTGCTGACATCATCAAAAACGGGTCTTACCTCACCGAGGCTATGAACCTCGGTGACACATACCTGCCATCCACGAAGGCACCCTGCACCTTACCACAATATATATATATATCTATATATATATATATATATATATATATATATATATATATAATGTGCATTTATGACTTTACAATACCACCTATTCTCTTTTAAAGGGGTTGATGGACACGGAATCAAACAACGGTCGTGTGTGTGAGGCCTAAATAATAGGTATATATAAATAAAAATTTGATTAATGTCAGAATCGTTTGTACACGAACCAGATATGCTCCAATTGGCCCAAAATTGGCACTCTGCGGTCTCCTAGGACTCAGATTTTTTATCTTTTCATTATCTCTTTTTAGATTGTTTTTACAAATATTTGACACTGGCGTACATACAGATGTACATACATACATCTCACAGTGTTATGTCATGCCATCTTGTGACAAAAGCCATTAAAAAAACATTTAATGAATTAGTTAACCGTTTTATGCGATTATTTTACTCAATGCATTACCATCAAGTTTAGCTCGTTTGCATCTTTAGCTATGGGTAAATGCATGGTTGACAATGTATTTAAAAACACACTGCACTGTTTCATGAGTTATGCTTTTTCATATTAGAAATTTTCCATATATTGCCCTTTATTGGGGGCAGATGGAAGAATCCAAAAATGATGTGTTAACAGGCATGTATTTGTACATACACAAACATTAATTGTAAGGAGAAACAATAGCTTGTTCTGAACAAGTCTGGAAAAATTTTCCTTTCTAATTGGGAGCAGCAGCAGTACAGTACATAAGCAAATATTAATTGCCTGAAGAAAGATTGTCCAATGGAACAACTCATAGACTGGGAAAATCTCTTGAGTATCTACTGTAGCGGATTTTGGGGTTTTGTTGCTTCTTCCAAGGAATAAAGATTGTGTCTCAATAGGAGGGGGGTAGTGAGCTATCCAGTTCACAATCTCATTCTCTTTGTGCTTAATAATAATCATGTGCCTTTCAGAAGTCTGGGAGAATTGTGGTCAGATGGCTACTGCAGCTACTCTGGTTTGTTTTGCACTCTTCCAATTTTAAGACATTTTATTATGAGGCCTATAAATGAAAAGTCAAGTGTTTTTTATAAATGAAAAGTCTTGGGTTTCCTGTAAATGTGGACATAAACTGCTGTTCAGCAGGGAAAGACCACCTTTTTGGTTTTTGCAGTGCAGATTTTGATGGATTGATTTATAGATTTCATGCTGCTTTTTAATGCTTTTTGAACCAGTGCAGCTATTTTCTGACAACCATATGTTTTTTTTTTGTGTCAACAAAGCTGTTGGAGAGCAAATTTTTTGTGTTTTTTGTTGAAATTATCATTGCTTCTATTTTGGGGTATATACAACTTTTTTATCACTTTTTCTTTTTCTTTTTGGAAAGCATTGCTTTGTAGATACATATGGTTTTTTGATTGTGCAATATGCTTTTTGTGATGCAAGGTCGCCAAAAAATAGCTGTTCTGGCACTGTTTTTATTTATTTATTTATTTTTTGACATTCACCTGATGGGATAGATCATGTAATGTTATATAGAGCAGGTTTTTATGGAAGCAGCAAAACCTCATACTATAAGTCTTTTTTTTGTTTTTGTTTTACACAATAAAGGCATTTTTTACCCCCAAAAAATCATTTTTGTGTCATCTTTTTCTGTGATCCATATTTTTTTTAATTGTCTGGTGATGGGCTAGTTTTTTGAG
Organism: Bufotes viridis; assembly: GCA_033119425.1. Taxonomy (NCBI): domain Eukaryota; kingdom Metazoa; phylum Chordata; class Amphibia; order Anura; family Bufonidae; genus Bufotes; species Bufotes viridis. The sequence goes on along the minus strand of CM065591.1, from coordinate 291,817,769 downwards.
GGATGAGGCAACATTTTTATTTGGTACCAATACCAAATACATGCACATTTTTAATCGCGCATAATTATGCTTTTTGTGAGGCAAGGTAACCTCACAAATGGCAAAAGTTCTCTTATATGGCAGGCGGAGTTTAGAATGGTGTCTCTGGATACATCACAAATCTGAAGGACCTGCTAATATACTGCCCACTCAGGCTATCTGTCAGCCAATCAGGATGACTGTGGAGAAGCCCTCTCCCTGGGCCATGTGATCCTCTCTCTTCATCCTCTCTGCCGTGTTTTCCTCTAATTTTCACAGTAAAAGAGCAGTCACTATTTTGCAAATGTATGCAAAGTGAATCTCCAAAATGTTGGACTCATTTGGCAGAAGAATTTTTGTGAAATTCCTAACAGCTTCATTCAGCTTTAATTCATAAATGAATGAAAACTGCAAACTGATTTGCTCAAATCAGATTTAAAAAGAAATTTGATTATCTCTAGTAGAAATGCATATGATCTGGTCCAAATTAGGTATTCAGGGAAAATCTCAACAGGCTTTTAGAATCACAGTTCTCCAATGGTCCTTGAGCTTTGGCACACAGTTTCTCCTGTTTATTCTCAATATGTCTTAAGAGAGACCTGATCTTACCATGGTAGTAGGAAACTTTGTCACAAAGCATATTGCTTTGTAAGTAGTGGGTACAATGACCAGGAACAGCGAATGCTCTGCCCCCTGTTGTTGAACCCCTCATATGTTGCATTCATCGCTGATCACAACATCTTAGATGAAAAATGACGGCTTTCAGGGGTTAATCAGTTAAAAAATAAAAATACTCACCTTATCCATTTGAGAGTGAAGAGGCAGTTTAAAGAGCTCACGCAAAATCTTGCTCGGTGAGTGATGACAACATTAATAGTGTTGTGATGGCACCGCTCATGAGATTTCCCTCTCAAATGGATTAGTTTGAGTATGAATTTTTTTTGTTACTGCAATTTAAGGGAAAATTGATTTGTTACCACGAAACACGAGGAAACTTAGCTTCGCAGCGAATCAAATTTTTCCTGAAATGTGTATTGAAGTTTACTTTGGATATTTTGATTTGCTCAACCCTAATCATCATCATAATTTGTACTGAAAACTGCTGACAAAGTAGAACTTGATGCCTAGGCAAAGTCATATCCAGGCAGAAAATCCATAAGTAAGGAGATGCAGTATTACCATGAACAGGAAGAGAAACAAAAGTAAAACCAAATGTCAACAAAGTTCAACAGTAGGGCCCCAGGGGGTATACACTAGATTGAGGCCTAGAAATGCAAGCATCCATGCATTATCTAGCATGCCATTTCAGTGCATCATCCAATCATCGAACCAATGTGTTACGAAGCCATTGGTGAAATTAGTATGTGTTACAAATTGCTAATCTGTATGAACTTGAGTTTCCTAGTGCCTGAGAATATGCTATATAGATATTTAAGAAGGGCCCACTAGCTTTCTTGACATGTGCCGTGATGATGACAGGAATGGTGAAATAAAAGAGTTTTAAGGAAAGAGGCTCCAGAATTGTTATTTCTAGAGATGAGCGAATCGAAGTTGACAAATCGAAGTTTCGATTCGCACCAAATCCGTATTTCCTCGTGCTTAGTGGTAACGAATAGCATTTTTTCCTAAAATGGCTTCTGCATGTGTTAGGACATGGAGCAAGGTACTCTGGAAATGAGGGATCACCCACAATGCCATGCATGCAGCCAATCAGCAGCCAGCCAGCCCTGTGATGTCACAGCCCTATAAATAGCCTCAGCCATCTTGTATTAAGCCATTTTCCAGTGTACTTAGTGCAGGGAGAGACGTCAGCAGGCCATAGGGACAATGGCAGAAAAGACTTTAAAATTTTTATTTTGCTGAATAGAAGTTCAGGGAAAGGACAGGGAGAAATAATTCCACAGTATTGAAGCAGAACAGGGTTCAGTAGGGGAGTTTACAGCCTGGGTAATAGAAACAGTCCTATTTCACCTTGCTGCACTGACTGGGGATCCAAATTGCCATTATACAGCTCTGTAATTCCAGCAAACAGTTCTTATTAGGGTGCAAATGCTGTTTGATACAGTCATCAACAGAGTTTATTACAAGGAAATATTTCTATGTCTTATTTGCCCTTGTGCGGTGCAGTTATATATTCTAAAGCATTTTTTGGCTTGTATTAGTGGGAATAAAAAGGGCTTATTAGCTGTTGTATGGTGAAGTGAGAAAATTGCAGCCCTTTATGGCGTGTATTAATGGCACAAAATATATATTATTTGCCATTCAGCTGTGCAGTTATATGTTCTAAAGCCCTTTTTGGTGTGTATTAGTGGCACAACAAAAGTATTTGCCGTTGAGTAATGAAGTGAGAAAATTACAGCCCTTTCTGGCATGTGTTAGTGGCAAAAAAATATATTTTTGCCATTCAGCGGTGCAGTTGTATGTTATAAAGCTCTTCTTGGTGTGTATTAGTGGCAAAAAATATATATATTTGCCGTTCAGCTATGCAGTTATATGTTCTAAAGCCCTTTTTGGCGTGTATTAGTGGCAAAAAAAAGAATTTGCTGTTGTATGGTGAAGTAAGAAAATTAGAGCCCTTTTTGGTGTGTATTAGTGGCACAAAAATATATATTTGCCATTCAGCGGTGCAGTTATATGTACTAAAGCCATTTTTGGCGTGTATTAGTGACAAAAAAACATATATTTTCTGTTCAGCGGTGCATTTTTATTTTCTAAAGCCCTTTTTGGTGTATATTAGTGGCACAAAAATATATATTATTTACCCTTTAGCTGTGCAGTTATATGACCTAAAGCGAGTATAAGTGGAAAAAAATAAGGGCCTATTTGCCATTCAGTGGTGTACTTATATGTTCTAAAGCCCTTTTTGGCATGCATTAGGGGAAAAAATTAAATAGAGGGCTCACTAGCTGTTGTGTGGTGAAGTGAGAAAATTACAGACTTTTTTGGGGTGTTTTAAATTCCTTTTTATTTATTTATTTGATCCAACAGTATGTCAGACAGAGAAGTGCCAGGCCCTGCACAGGGGAGTGGCAGAGGCCTAAATTAGAGATGAACGAATTTTAAATCCTAATTTATTTGTGGCGTATCGAGTTAAAAAATGGCTCATTCCTGGCTGCAGAGAGCCTTGCAGTAACACACATAGGGAGTCTGCTGTGGTAGTGAAACAATACTGTGAGTCAGTATGGCATGCAGATGACAGTCGTCGCTCTTAGAATCACTGCACATATCACTTATTTGGGCAGATACGGGGCCAAAACTGACAAAATAACTCAAGTGTGAACTCAGCCTTACAGGTCAATGTGAGCGTCAAGAAGAAGTGCACTCGTTTTACACCATCGGCAGCTGATTCCACATAGATATCTATAGAACCTGTTCTATTAAACGCTTACACAACTAGAGCCCCACCCCCCCCCCGGCCCCGACAGGGTGGAGATGCTGTCAGCAGTAAGTGTGTCAGTAATCCATCAGTATCGTTAATGCCAAAAACAACAGGAGTGGATCGAAAACAGAGATGACACATGAATGGAATATTTGCATGTCTTCTCTGTTTTGTACCCACTCCTGCTTTTGGCTACCAAATCATAAGCAAATTCTGATGCAAAATAGGGACCATGTCATGCAGGCCTTATAGCTGTTACATAGACAGGATCCGTTGTGGGTCTTATTTTTCCTTCCTTCTGACAGATCAGAAGAAGGGTCAAATAAATGATGATGTAAGTCAGGCCAAAAGGCAAAATAGTGGCCAAGTCATAAAGTGGGGAGGGTGGGAACAGCAAGAGAAGTCCACAGAGTGGCCCTATAACATAGTGGTGAGGAGGAAGCAGCATGAGGAGACCACAGAGTGGCCCTATGACAGAGTCTGGAGTTGGTAGCAGCATCAGGAGGAGGCCACAGAGTGGCACAATGACAATGTGGAGGTGGCAGTAGGAGCATCAGGAGGCCACAGAGTGGCAAGGTGACATAGTGTGAAGGAGGCAGAAGCAGTATGATCAGGAGGCCACAGAGTGGCACAATGACATAGTGTTGAGGTGGCAGCAGCATCAGGAAGCCACAGAGTGGCAAGTTGACATAGTGTGGAGGTGGCAGCAGCATCAGGAGACCACAGAGTGGTAAGGTGACATAGTGTGGAGGTGACAGGAGCATCAGGAGACAACAGAGTGGCAAGGTGACATAGTGTGGAGGTGGCAGCAACATCAGGAGACCACATAGTGACCGGGTGACATAGTGTAGAGGTGGCAGCAGCATCAGGAGACCACAGACAGGCAAGGTGACATAGTGAGGAGGTAGCAGCAGCACGAGGAGACCACAGAGTGACCGGGTGACAGAGTGGGGAGATGGATGGCAATACGAGTACCAGCTGAAGATGGTGGGTGAAAGAAGAAGCACTTGGCATCAGCTGTGTGGCATCAGGTGGGTGGCAACATCAGAGTAGTAGCTGAGGCAGATAGCCAGAAAAAATGGTCTCTTTTGTCAAGGTGTTGGTGTGGCACCATGGATGATCTAGTGTCATGCATCAGGCATTGGTGGGTGGAAATCCTGGCTGATCCATGCCTGATTCATCTTGACAAAGGTCAGTCTCTCCGTATTTTGGGTGGACAGGTGAGTTCTTCTTGGGGTAACGATGTCCCCCGCCACACTAAACACCTACTGTGATGCCACACTACTGGCCGGGCAGGACAGTTTTCCAGGGCAAACTCTACTAGTTGATGGCACAAATCCAGTTTGGCTGCCCAGTAGTCCAGCGGATCTTCAATGTGGGGTGGCAGGGTACTGTCCAAGTATGCCACCAACTGCTGGTTCAAATCCTGCTCCAGTTCTAGCTGCTGCTGCTGGTGAATAGTTTCTTCACTAGGCGGGTGAAGAAAGCTGCTCATCAGCCACTCTAGACTCAAGTTGCTGCTGATGGAGCTGGAACTTCTCCTACCCCCCCCCCCCACCCTGCCACAGCAGGCATGGCAGAGAAACATGAGTGCAGAGGGCCCCCCAGCCAGACCTGCAAGAGGATGGATGATGGCTCAAATAGGCAGCGGCCAACTCACTACATAGGATGCCTCTATAGTAGTTCAGTTTATCCTACCTCTCAGCAGGTATAAAAAAGGCCCCCATTTTGAACCTGTAGCAAGTGTCCAGATGGAGAGACAGAATTTATCCCACTGCCGAATGGTGAGAATTTGGCTGTCACTATGCAAGCAAGTGAGCATGCATCAAGCCATTTGTGCAAATGACTCGGAGGGACTCCCTGCCACCAACTCTACTGCATAATGCCACAGTGTGTCTGTGTCCTCTGCCTCTATAACAACACGGCCAGAGAGTGAACCTATCTAGCAAGACTCTGACAACCACTGAAATTACCCTACTAAAAGGAGACTCTCCTTTGTACCAACATCTTACTTTAATCTATTTAGTTGGATCAAGGATATTAACCTCTTTGCGAGGAAACTGATGTGGCACAAACACTTTACGCCTCAAACTAAGCGTTAAAGTAGGGAATTGGGCATTGCGCCGGAAATCTTGCTTGATGTCCAGCTCCTGTATAATCTGAGCGACAGTGTACCATCAGAAGGAAAGGGACCCTTCTCCAACCTCAGAAACAAGAGCACTAATATGCCACCCACTGGCGACCCAGGCTGTATTGATGCTTTTGTCTCTCAGGTCTCCAAAGAATTGGAAATGTTGACACTGAATAAACCCTTCTTCAATTGCACCAGACAGGAATTTCAAGCCCTATCGTCACTTGAATGTGACCATGCACTTACATAAAACCCTTGGATAAAGGGGGCAATATTGTGGTTTTGGAGACACCACGATATAAACAAATGTGCCTCACCCTATTGAATGACAGGGCAACATATGATAAATTGAGCTCTGATCTGACAATGTTCTACCAGAAAACACTACTTAAGATATTGCGCCCGGCAAAACTGGATGGCCTTATCTCAGATCAGGAATATGACTATCTACACCAAATATCCCACCATTGCAACATTTTACAGTTTGCCCAAAATTCATAAAGGGGTGGTTCCCCTTAAGGGCCGCCCAATTGTGTCAGGGGTTAACAGTCTTTGCCAAAATGTAGGAATTTACATTGATCGGATTCTATCTCCTTTTGTGAGGTCTTTGCCCTCATATATCAGAGATACATAGAAACATAGAAACATAGGCCTGTCAATTGAGCAGGGGATGATGTTCGCCTCAATTGATGTTGAGGCCTATATTCATCGATACCACATAATTTGGGCATCAAGGCAGTGGAAACCTTTCTAAGTATGCCATTTTGCCAATTTCAGGCCCACTAAAGGGTCATTCTGCAATTACTTGAATTTACATTGACCTCAAATTACTTTCTGTTTGGGGGGTCTTTCTATCACCAGCTCAGGGGAACCGCGATGGGGAGTACTTGTGCCCCATCATATGCTAACTTGTTCCTGGGCTGGTGGGAGAAGAACCTCGTCTTTGGAGATGCCCCAGGTCCACACAGATTCATAGACGACATTTTTGTGATATGGAAAATGGTAAGATGTGAATTTTTGGAGTTCATGAGTGAACTAAACCGTAATGACATTGGGATGAAATTTCCATTTGACATTAGGGAGAATGAGTTACCATTTTTGGACATTGTGGTGACTAGGGGCTCAGCAGGAATCATTAAAACTAAGACATTTCGGAAACCAACAGCGACTACTTCACTGCTGAACTGGGGAGTTACCATCCACCTGTAAGGATACGGTGGTTTGCGCTCCAGCCTGGATCATGCCCTGTGTAACCATGACAACGATCGCTGTTTACCTCCCAGGCTGGAAGCAGTGGCCGCTGGGCCGTCTAAGGTGGCTCCGCCCACCCACACTTGGTCAATAAATAGGAGCCAGGTGCTGCACAGGGGGTTCCACTAATGGAGTGCGCACCCTGCCTGCTCCATTCACCACGAGGACTCAAGATCCTAACTACCTTCAACTCTGAACCTCCAGGAGAAACCCTCACCTACCTTACCCGGCTCCACCACTGCAGGATCCCTGCATGACTTCCAACAGCAAGTATCAAGCCTGTCATTTTGTTTCACTGACATTGCTCACTGAAAGGAAGGGACTCGCGCTGGTGGTTATTAGTACTGCAGGCCTGGGATTCCTGAACGTTGCCAAGAGCTGTTATTCATGAACTTCAATCTGAACTCTCATTCCTAAAACGAACTTTCCTCACTATTAGTTTTACACTCTATCTGTAGTACGCGGTACATGATTTTGTTAACCCCATACTCTCCGCTTAAGACTGAGAGAGCCGCCTGGGGTACACACTGAGCAGCCGCAAAAGACACCACCAACACTCAATCAGTGTGACAAAAGTGGATGTCAAAGGACACCGCAGTTGAGATCCTAACTGATCAATTTGGTGCGTTACACCACCCTCCCTCAAACGCGGTATTCCAGTGGGTTAATACCTGAGGATGAAAAGAAACTGCTTGACATTTAAAGACTTTAAAGAGCAAGCAGATGACCTCCGGGACCGCTTTTTGAAAAGGGGCTACCCCGATGCGGTATTAAGAACAGCCTTTAAAAGGGCCAGGACCACTGACATAACATCTTTACTACATCCTAAGAGTAAACAAAAGGACGACGGCCAAATACAGTTCATAGGTACTTTTGACGCTGCATCAAAGGAAGTGCGACATGTTCTTGATAAGTACTGGGGAATTTTGCAGTTGGACCCAGACATTGGGAAAGTTATCTCAGAGAGACCACAAGTGAAATATCGAAGGGTTCGTAATCTACGTGATCATAGTCACTTTGTGGAGATACCCACTGCAAGTGAGGGCACCTGGCTTAAACCACCACGGGGATGCCATCACTGCAGCGGGTGAATAGCCTGTTCTCATATCACTCAGGGCTGCTTCTTTGTAATTGGCATTACCCACAAATGGCATTACATCAGGGACTTCATCAGTTGCCGCATTAAAGGCGTTATCTACAGGGCCACATGTGTTTGTGGCCTTGAATATGTCGGTAAGACTTTTAGAGAGCTGCGGAGACGCGTTGGTGAACATCTTAGCGACAAGATACCCCTCTAGCAAAACACATTGAGATGGAACATGGAGGTGATTCCTTCAAATTCCGATTTATGGGTATCGAGAAAGTGCTACCATCCAAGAGAGGTGGCGACTGGAACAAAAAGCTACTTCAACGTGAGAATTGGTGGATTTTTTAGCTAAAAACGTCCCACCCCAATGGCCTAAATGAGCAGCTTTTGTTTGGCTGCTTCATCTGACCGAAGGTGGAGGCTTTGGTGACACCTTAAATGGTGCATTACCCTGAGAATGCCACCTTCTCACCGGTACCATGGAGAATTATACTGCTGACCCTGGTACTTTGTGTCCCTATATCTCACGTCATAATCTGTATTGATTTACCGGTTCATCTTATATATATATATATATATATATATATATTTTTTTTTCCACTAAACATAGTGTATTCCAGACTTACTGGTTCTACAGTTACATAATTGCATTCTCCTGACCATTCCTCTACCTGGGGGACTCTTCTTTACTTATTCCGGTGTATTTTTATGTTTGTGTGTTACCTGCCTGGAGCGGAGGCTGATAACCTCCTTTACCCATGGTTGTGCGCACTGCACACCATTGGGGCAACTTTGTACTGAACACAGCGGTTCATAGTGAATGTAAATAGTGCCTATACTTTCATGTGCGCTGCTTCAGACCTTGATATTTACCTCCCACGTCACACTGAGGGGCGGATTCTGTGTCCCTGACCCGCCACCAATAAAGAGTGTGACGTACACTATGGGAGTATGTTGATGGGGAGGGACGCTGTATTATGTCCCTCCCTCAACCATCCGCTCATGTGACTGGTCATGTGATATGGAAGGGCGGTACTTGCCACCACTCACGTGGTATTGTGGGCCGGTGCGCCATTACTGGCTACTTATGTAACCAACCCCACGTGACTAGTCACATGATGCGTAGGGGCGTGACTCCGTCCAAACTGGCGCGCTATTTAAAGCGCCGCCAGCCTGACCCTGGTTGCTGCTGCCATACGCGGATAGCCTGGGAAATGGACCGCCATACGCTGGACCACTTTGAAACCACCTAGCCTACCCTCCGATGCAACTACAGAAGAGCTAAGTAGTACATTTATCAGTGTGTCTGATCATTATTACCAATGTGGTCATTCACTTGTTGATATCTATCTTTTCGTCCCCTGATGACTCAGCGTGAGCCGATGAAACGTGTTGGGACAGTTTTCTTTGCACAGTAGACGCATTGCACATCATTGATCCTGTGTCTATATCCCTATCACTCTTTTCCCTTCTCCTTTCATCTTGATCAAGCTGGGAAATCACTGTCCTGTCTGTAAGGGTGCTATAGGGACGTTCCTCAAGGTGTCTTGTGGTTAGGTAGTTAGGGATCGACAGGGCAAGAGACCCAGTGCAACTGTCTCTCATCCTATCCTATCCTCTGACACACCTTGTGGTTTTAACTTTGTGGCGCATAATACCTGAATATGTGCCAAAGAAATTGAGCCGCACTACTGGCTCACTGTTGGTTTTCTTTATTGTAGTATTGTCACACACCTTTGGGCATTTATCTTAAACCTGAATAAGAATAAACGTTAAGCCTTAATTGGTCACCCAAATATTATTATTTTGTGTCCTCTGCCTCGCCTTCCTCATCGCCCTGTAGCTCCTCTATCTGCTCCTCCTCTCCTGTCACCTGTATGTAAAAATCACCCATTTCACTACACATTGCTTGTGCTCCAGTGTCCTCCTCCTCCTTTAGTTCAGCCCCCACAGGACTCATGTGGCCATAAGATCTAGTCGCCACGTCTCCAGTCCCCTGACCAGCCAGATTTACCAGCATCTGTTCCATCATGAAGCAGTGGAATGACGTTGTTAATCTCGACTTGCAAATAACGTGGCCAACTCAAAGAGGCATGAGCTGCCACTGGCTGACAACTGTCAACTGTCTAGTGTTGAGCGAACCCAAACAGTAAAGTTCAGGTTTGTACCGGACTTTAGGAGTTTTTGTACCCGGACCCGAACCCAAACTTGCCCAGTGCAGCCAATCAACAAGCGTTTAAGATGTGTGCGATTAGAAGCCATCACAGCCATGCCTACTAATGGCATGGCTGTGATTGGCCAGTGCAGCATGTGACCCAACCTCTATGTAAGCTGGAGTAACATAGCGCCGCATGTCACTTAGGGATAGGATGCTGCTGCTGTGAGGGAAAGATTAGAAAATAATCTGATATCAGAGCTTGGTGTTAAGTCTTTTTTTTTGTGTGGGTGCAATGCAACATTTTTGTACCCTGCCCTGAGCCCAGTGACACAGAAAAATAAGTTTTAATCCGTCTGTTAGTCAGGTGGGTGACGATGGCCATTTTGCACTTGCACCTGCATATGTGCCAAGGACAATAATTTAATCCTGTTCTTGTAGTTCAGTGAGCAACATATACCCATTTTTTAAGTGCACAAACTGCATATGTGCCATGGGAAGGGAAAATAATATAGGTAATCAGTCTGTGAGTTCAGGGCCCCAGGTGGTGAAACATTCACATTTGTTTCTGTAAAGTACCCCTGTGCTGCATATCTGACAGTGAAATCAATTCAGTAAATCCATCTGTTAGATTTTGGGGGGACAAATTAACTTTTTTTGGCGGTCAAGTACCCCTGCGGCCTGCACTGCATACCTGACAGTGAAATCAATTCAGTCAATCCATCTGTTAGATTTTGGGGGGACAAATTCACTTTTTTTGTTGTACAAGTACCCCTGCGACCTGCACTGTGTATCTGACAGTGAAATCAATTCAGTATCTCAATCTGCTAGATTCTGGGGGGACATTTCCACAGTTATCAGGCCAGTCATTCACAAGTGGCTTGGAGGGTGTGTTCCTGCTTCACTGCATACCTGACTGGGAAATATATTCTGTAAATTCGACGGCGTTTAGTTTGCTGGGTGATCTGTACCCTTTTTTTTCTTTCAAATTACCCCTGCACTGCATACCTGACTGGGAAATATATTTTGTAAATATATTTTGTAAATGCATTTAGATTGCAGTCAGTCACACTGACTAACTGCTGCTGCCGCTGCTTTCGTGAACCCATGCACCACTACTTTCCGGTCAGGTAGGCTCTTGTGAAAAGGGTGCTCTACCCTGGGCATGTTTGGCTACTGACCTCATACTGCTGCCACCCTGCTGACTCTCAGCCACGCGAGCGACTTGCTTGCTCCACCACTGCCTCATGGGCAAGCTTCCACCCTCTTCTCCCGATGATGATAAAGCTCTGAATTCACCCGGCTCCCAAGTGCAATCAGCTACATCATCATTATCGAGTACTGTCTGCATGTCACTTATGCCTTCCTCAACAGTCTCTGGGTCAGGAGGCAGGAGCCTCACTGCTCGCAACACCAGCTCCCATGCCACTCTACTCATTACTACTTGCCCGTCTAGTGAAGGAAGCGGCTGTAGCTGCTGACTGTACTCTAGTAGCTCATCCTCACTGTACAGTGGGGCTGAGCCCACAGCATATAATACTTCTCTGGCTGAGGGAACCGAAAAGGACAGAGGCAGGTTGAGTAGAGGTCAGTGCAAAGGTCCTGCTCCTGGGCCATGCCAACTAAGGGTTGTGTATGACAAACCCACCAACTCTTGGCTGGGGCTATCTGATGTCACTTGGGACGAAGTGGATGACCGAGTCAACCATTCAAGAACCGCTGGTTTGCTGGTCAAGACACGACCGCTAGATGACACCAGGAGCTCAGGCCTCTCGATGCGACTCCTGCGACCTGTGCCTGCACCAGAAACATTTAAACCCCTGCCACTCCCTGTACAGGACCAGGCACTTCTCTGTCTAACATAACATACTGTTAGATCAAATAAATAAATAAAAAGGAAATTAAAACATCCCAAAAAAGTCTGTAATTTTCTCACTACACCACACCATAGCAAATACTTTTTTTCTGTGCCTCTAATACACGCAAAAAAGGGCTTTAGAACATATAACTGCACCGCTGAACAGCAAAAAGGCCCTTATTTTTTCTACTTATACACTCCATAAAAGGCTTAAGAACATATAACTGCACCGCTGAACGGCAAATATATTTTTCTTTTTTCCACTTATACACTCCACAAAAGGTCTTTAAAACATTTAACTCCTCCGCTGAACGGCAAATATATTTTTCTTTTTTCCACTTATACACTCCACAAAAGGGCTTTAGAACATGTAACTGCACCGCTGAATGGCAAATAGGCCCTTATTTTTTCCACTTATACACAATACAAAAGGCTTTAGAACATATAACTACACCGCTAAACGGCAAATAAATATTTCTTTTTTCAACATATACACCCCACAAAATGGCTTTAGAACATATAACTGCACCGCTGAACGGCAAATAGGCCCTTATTTTTTCCACTGATACACGACACAGAAGGCTTTAGAAAATATAACTGCACCACTAAACAGCAAATATATTTAACTTTTTTCTACTTATACATTCAACAAAAGGCTTTCGAACATATAACTGCACCGCTGAACGGCAAACATATATCTTTCTTTTGCCACTAATACACAACAAAAAGGGCTTTATAATATATAACTGCACTGCTGAACAGAAAATATATTTTTCTTTTGCCACTAATACACGCCAAAAAGGTCTGCAATTTTCGCACTTCACCACACAACGGCTAATAAGTTGTATTTTTACCTCTAATACAAGCTAAAAAATGCTTTAGAACATATTCATGTAACTGCACTGCACAAGGGCAAATAAGACATAAAAATATTTCCTTGGTATAAACTCTGTTAATGGCTGTATCAAACAGCACTTGCACCCCAATAACAAGAACGGTTTGCTGGAATTACAGAGCTGTATGATGGCAATTTGGATCCCTAGTCAGTGCAGCAAGGTGCAATAGAATTGTTCCTATTACCTAGGCTGTAACCTCACCTACTGAACCCTGTTCCACATAAATGCTGTGGAATGATTCCTCCCTATCCTTTTCCTACAACTTGAATAATCTTTCCATGAATTTGTAAATTGTTTTTTTAGCACAATAAAGTCTTTCCTAGCACTGTCGCTAGCACCTGCTGACCTCTCTCCCTGCACTAATTTTACTGGAAAATGGCAGAATCTAAGATGGCTGAGGTTATATCTAGGGCTATGACATCACAGGGCTGGCTGCATACATGGCATTATCAGTGATCCCGCCTTCCCAGAGTTCCTTGCTTCATGTCCTCACATGTGCAGAAGCCATTTTAGGAAAAAATTTGATTTGTTACCACAAAGTGTGAGAAAATTCGGATTCGGCGCAAATCGAATTTTTCATGAAATTCGGATCGAATTCCACTTCGTCAACTTCGATTCACTTATCTCTACCCACAATATATTTTTCATCATATTGAAAACATTTTTTGGTCTAAACCAATCTTCATTTTCTTATAGAAAACAAATGATTGAACCTCCATAGTGAGACAATTCACTGTACATGTAGAGTCAGCATGATTAGTGGTTTATTAGTAGTTTGCTAGCATCATGTTAATATTCACTGAACAGTAGCTTGCAAGATTCAAAAACCTGGAAGAGGTTTTGAAAGTGTTGTCCTTGTGCAGTCTGTGCTGTGAAATGTTTTAGGATAAGATTAATATTTTCTACATCCCTTTGAATTATTTAGTTATTCAAGCTGTGCTCTTCAAAATGATACCCATGAGCTAAAAGACAGAGAATACAAAAAGCATGCAAGTCTTAATCTATAAAATATAAAATGTGCAATAATTATGTCTTAGCAACAATTTCAACACTAAACATCCCAAATGTTTATATATTAAAACCCTCATAAGATTGTAAAGGACACATTGCACTATATTTGTGAACTAAATTAATCTAACTTATGAGTGGGTGGTCAAGTCCTTACTAGTGTTGGGCGCGAATATTGAAATCGCAAATTTTAATTGCGAATATCGCAACTTTGAGACTTCGCAAATATTTAGAATATATTGATATATTTTACTTTTTCATCAGTAACCTCCCTTTTCGCTTGTGGGCCAATGAGAAGGCTGCAATGTCTTTGAGCTTAGCAACATCCCAATCAACCAATAGGAAAGTTGCCTACCCCTTTAGTATATAAGAACCTTCCTATAGCCATTTTCTACAGTTGATTACAGTTCTGAGAGAGTGTGATAGGTTCTGCTGTCCATACATACATGCTACATACATAGTGCTGTATGTATGTATGTATGCTACATAAAAATATACATAGTGCTGTGATGTCACAAGTTCACAACAATACTTAGTGCACCAATCACTAATATGTAGTCAGTCCTGCTACAATGTGAAGTTGCATGTATTTTGCAAAAATATGTGCATCATTAATTTGCACAATCACGAATATATCTGAGCATTCTATCTGCTTATAAAGCTATTGTAATGTTCTGCTGTACCAACCATTTTCTCCACTCTCAGGAAACTTCTAGCAGCTTGAAAAATGTAGCTATTGTGACCCGCGCCTTTGTTGCGAGCGCATTACGCGCATATTACATTGCCGATTTTTGCAATCAAGAAAATTATCGCGAATTTGCTAAGCCACGAATATATGATGAATGTTCTACCAAATATTCTTGAAATATCGCAAATTCGAATATTGCCCCTGTCGCTCGTCACTAGTCCTTACCTTTGAGTGGAATTTGGGACTCCCTACTCTAGAATGCCCAAAAGAAACAAGCGCACATAGGTGTAATTGTACAGCTAAACTGTAGCTTTTACTAATCTCACTTGAGGCAATGAGCTTGATGCTTACTACAACATTACAAGAAGCAACTAGCTTACTGGTCACAGCCTCACAAGAGGCGATGAGCATATGGTTACAATCTCGTAATGAGAGCACATACTTAGGGGCAAAAAGTTTGGTAAATGTACTAACAGCATACGCTTCCCTCAGATATTTCAGTCAGCTCCTCTAGCTGACAGTATTATATCCCTCTGCTTGAAAGCAATGAAGATGTCCGTTCCAATTCATACGCAATGCTGATTCTACTTGTAGCACATACTGCACTCTCTCCATTGCATCTCTGAAGATCACAGCATCTTTTCTCGTAAGTACCATGCACACTTCCCACTGTCCTTAAATAGAGGCAGATTTTTTCTCCTCACAAGACATCTATGCCCTAAACTGGTGATCCCTTATGATTCGTACCTCACACTACTACTGCCTGACTAACTAAACTATAGGAGTGTGGCTGGATCAGTGTCCAGTATTTTTCTTTCAGTGTCAGACTTACCTGTGTCTCACAATTAGGCTTGCCTGCATTTCTGCTTATCATCTAACAGGCATAGCCTAAAAGGTCCTGTGCACATAACAGCATATTATCCACAGCAATAGTACACCAAAGGGTGTTTTAGAATAAATAAATATGCAATGTCCATTGACAGACTTCAGAAGAGAATGTTTATATATTTATTTTATTCACTTCTATTGCGCTGAGATGTTCTGCAGTCTTTGTCCCCAGTGGAGCTCACAATCTAAGTTCCCTATAAGTTTATTTGGAGTGTGGGAAGAAACCAAAGTATCCAAAGGAAACCTACACAAACACAGGGAGAACATACAAACTGCATACAGTTGTCTAATTCAACTCACTTAGTTTAAGTCTGCTGTTATAGGCTGGCTGTGTTGTCAGCAGTATCTAATATATAGATACAAATGTCCTTTTCCTTTGTGCTCAGTGTGTTTCTACCAACAGTAACATGTATTCATATCTGGTGACATCTCAGTCACAGCATCTTAAAAGCATATTAGATCACATATGTGGCATGACACGTAACATGACAATGTGGTTCTGCTTACATGGCACTTTTAAGTGCAGGGAGATACAGTACTATGGAAACCATTTAGGCAGGTGTGGCAAAAATGGTGCAAAGTAAGAATGCATTAAAAATAAAAGTGCTAATAGTTTATTTTTAGCAATTAGCAAAACACAAAGTGAATGACCAAATTAATCTAAATCAAATTAATGTGGCTTTGGTGTGACTACCTTTTTCCTTAAAAAAAAAAAAAAAAACATTAGTTCTTCTAGGTAAACTTTCACACAGTTTTTGAAGGAACTTAGCAAATTGGTTATTCAAAACATCTTGAGGATAAATCCTTCTGCCACTTATAGGGGTTGTCCGGATTCAGAGCTGAACCTGGACACAACCCCTTCTTCTCTAATTCAGCATGAATGAGTGGAGCATCAGAGCATTTCATGCTTCGATGCTCCCCATTGCCTTGTGCTGTATCGAGTAAGGGCCCGATTCACCTTAATGGCAGGGGAACCTGAAAAACCTTCAGGTCATATTTGCAGCCACCAAATACTTACTAAAAGTGCACAAATAGTCCCACGACATGGACAGTGACATACCAGAGGGGTATCAATGGCAAAAATTCCCACAAAAAATATGTATTTTAATCAGGGGCCATTTTTATGTGTCTTAAAGGGAAACTCTCAAAAATGTACCCTGCTGGAGCCTAGAAATTTTTTATTTTAGGGCAAGGGAGTATGGGCCCCAAAAATTAGGCATTCACCTGACAGAAATGAACAAGTGATTATGTGGCTGGAGGTATATTAGACGATCAGTGGATAATCATTTTACTGTAGGCCAGTGGAGTATAGGCCCCAAACATTAGGCATTCACCGGACAGAAAAGAACAAGTGATTATGTGGCTGGAGATATATTAGGCGGTCAGTGGATAACAATTTTACTGTAGGCCAGTGGAGTACAGGCCCCAAACATTAGGCATTCACCTGACAGAAAAGGCCTTTTATGTCGCTGTATATACATTAGACAAGGACCATTCTTTGTTCTGGGTGGTGGCGGAAATGTGTGGGCTGGCATTAGGAAATTCAATTAAACGTGGTCCTCTGAGATCCATGCTTTATTCATTTTTAGAAATGTGAGGTGGTCCACACTGTCGTGAGCTAGGCGAGTGTGCTTATTGGACACAATCACCCCTGCTGTGCTGAACGTCATTTCGGACACGAGACTAGACGAGGGGCAAGCCAAGAGTTCCATGGCAAATTGTGCCAGCTCTGGCCACAGGTCAAGCCTATTAAGTTATCTGGCATCATCAACTTTTTACGCTGGAACATTTGGTCCACTGAAGCCTGCCTTCTGCCAGATGAACGTGACGACGGCACGGTGGAAGGTACAGTGGAGGACAAATGGGAGGAGAGAGGAGAAGGAGAAGAGGCAGGACGTGGAGCGTCGGGAGTGTGGCTTTGTGGGTTCTGACGGTGTTGCTCCCACTGGGCTCAGTAATGGGAGGCCAGGTGCCTTCTTAAGGCGGTTGTCCCAAGGTGAGTGTTGGGCTTACTGCGACTTATGCTTTGACAGCACAGGCTGCAGATGACAACACTGTTGTCAGCAACTGACACGTTAAAAAAAGCCCACACTGCGGAGCCATGCGTCGGCATCCTGGGAGCGCCAGATGTGACCGTGCATGGTGGATGGCTCGCTCCAGATACATTTGCAGTCTGCTTTTTGCCTCCTGTGCCCTGCGAGCTCTGCCTGCTTCTCCTCCTTCTTCTTCCTCTCTGCTGCTACGTCTCTTCCTCTGAACTCCCCTCCTCTTCCTCTTTTGTGGGCACCCATGTGATGTCCATTGATATGTCGTCATCATCACCTTCACCACCACTGACATTTGAGATCTCAGAGTAGGCAGCCACAGCGGAGACTGAGTACTGAACTGGGTACTGTCGTCAGACCGCTGGATGGCGGCTGTTGCTACCTCTTCTTCCTCATACGATGCCAAGAATGGCTGCTCATCGGTAAGGTCTGGGAATGGATGGGAACATAATTCCTCTCATTCAAGTGGAGGGGCTATGGTGGTGGTGGTGATAGATGTGTGGACATCATTCTTTGATTCAGCTAAGAAAGCTCCTATTTACTCTAGCTCTCAGCAACATCTTATCTCCTTCAGAGCACGAAGGTTCCATCCTACCAAAGAGACCATGCCTTCTTGCTATGTCATATATGCTTTTCTGCTGTTATTATAGACTCTATTACAAGATGGGCGCCATAGCTAGATGTTTACATACCAGAGTTAGTAAAACAATGCACACTGCGCAAATGCCAAGTGATATCTCTTTTCATATTTTCATATTCCAGCCAATGTAACAATGCCACATGCCTCAGAGGGAATGCCTCTGATGTCTATATAAACTGCTGTACTTCCTGTAATAAATTAGAAATTACTTTGACCCCAATATGTGTCACTGTTATTTCCTCCATGCACGTAAAAGCATGGGCCTACCACTGATTTGGAACAGTAGAACTAAAATAATCAGCTCTGATTTAGGGTATCTTTAACAGTGGTGGTGTCTTTGGGGGTGCACACAGCAGAGAATGAGGAGGGTGCAGATACAGAGGAGGAGGAGGGTGCAGAAGCGGAAGGCTGAGTGAGCCACTCAACAAACTCTGGTGCGTCCTTTGAAGTAATCGCACGCACCTTCTCCAACTTCCCACTTAGGCTCCGGCCTGGTGCACCCGCTCGACCTCTACCACCGCTGAGGAATGCCCTGCCTCTTCCTCTGCCAGTCATTTTTAAAATGACCCTGTGCCTAAGTCCCTAGAAAAGAGAAGTATTTGTGGAAGCAGGTATATCACAGCCCTCAATCAGAATTTTGTCTAAGCAGGTATATCAAACCCCTTAATCAGTAATTGGTGGAAGCAGGTATATCAAACCCCTTATTCTGTATTTTGTGGAAGCAGGTATATCACAGGACTCAATCAGTATTTGGTGGAAGCATGTATATCAATCCCCTTAATCAGTATTTTGTGGAAGCTGGTATATCGCAGGCGTCAATCAGTATTTGATGGAAGCATGTATATCAAATTCCTCAATCAATATTTGGTGGAGTCAGGTATATCAATCCTCTTAATCATTATTTGTGGAAGCAGGTATATCACACCCCTCAGTTATTTTTTGCCACAAAAGTTATGTCACACCACCCTTTTTATTTGGGGCAACAGGTTACAGGTATATCACAGCCGTCAATCAGTATTTTGTGGAAGCAGGTGTATCGCAGGCCTCAATCAATATTTGGTGGAAGCAGGTATATCAATCCCCTTAATCAGTATTTTGTGGAAGCAGGTGTATCAAACGCCTTAATCAGTATTTGGTGGAAGCAGGTGTATCGCAGGCCTCAATCAATATTTGGTGGAAGCATGTATATCAATCCCCTTAATCAGTATTTTGTGGAAGCTGGTATATCGCAGGCGTCAATCAGTATTTGATTGAAGCAGGTCTATCAAACCCCTCGATCAATATTTGGTGAAAGCAGGTATATCAATCCTCTTAATCGTTATTTTGTGGAAGCAGGTATATCACACCCCTCAATTATTTTTTTGCCACAAAAGTTATATCACACCACCCTGTTTATTTGAGGCAACAGGTTACAGGTATATTGCTGCCGTAAATCAGTATTTTTTTGAAGCAGGTGTATCGCAGGCCTCAATCAATATTTGGTGGAAGCAGATATATCAATCCCCTTAATCAGTATTTTGTGGAAGCTGGTATATCACAGCCGTCAATCAGTGTTTGGCGGAAGCAGGTCTATCAAACCCCTTAATCAGTATTTTGTGGAAGCAGGTGTATCGCAGGCTTCAATCAATATTTGGTGGAAGCAGGTATATCAATATCCTTAATCAGCATTTTGTAGAAGAAGGTATATCACACCCCTCAATAATTGTTTTGGCCACAACAGTTATATCACACCACCCTGTTTATTTGGTTGAAGCATGTATATCAATCCCCTTAATCAGTATTTTGTGGAAGCTGGTATATCGCAGGCGTCAATCAGTATTTGATGGAAGCAGGTCTATCAAACCCCTCGATCAATATTTGTTCAAGGCAGGTATATCAATCCTCTTAATCGTTATTTTGTGGAAGCAGGTATATCACACCCCTTAATTATTTTTTTGCCACAAAAGTTATATCACACCACCCTGTTTATTTGAGGCAACAGGTTACAGGTATATCACAGGCGTCAATCAGTATTTTGTGGAACCAGGTATATCACACCCCTTAAAGGGAACCTGTCAGCAGGAAATTCACTGATAAACCAGGCACACTGCCTTGTAGGGCTCACTCTGCTGAATATAATGATACCTTTCACTTGGTGATCTGTTGCTTTATTGTGGAGAAATAGTACTTCTAATCCATATGCTAATGAGCTGATTTGAGTCCAGTAGTTGATATGAGTCCAGCGTTTTTTCTATTCATAGCTGTAGCCCCTCCCCTATTCACGTCTTCAGATATAAAAGGGGCGTGGTTTATTACATCATTCATTTAAATAATTGTTTATCAAACATGTGTTTATCACCCCATGAACAAACTAGCCCTTATTCTAATTACTAACTTCAATTGTATATTCCTCCGCCTTTTTTTACCTTAGCATTCCCTGTTATTCATTTTCCCGCCAATTATTAAAATGAATGAATGATGTAATAAACCACGACCCTTTTACATCTGAAGTGAATAGGGGAGGGGCTACAGCTCTGAATAGAAAAAATGCTGGACTCATATCAACTACTGGACTCCAATCAGCTCATTAGCATATGGATTAGAAGTACTATTTCTCCACAATAAAGCACCAGATCACCAAGTGAAAGGTATCATTATATTCAGCAGGGTGAGCCCTACAAGGCAGCATGCCTGGTATATCAGTGAATTTCCTGGTGACAGGTTCCCTTTAATCACTTTTTTGGGGGGGCAACAGGTGTAACACACCAGTTGCAATTAGTTATTCCAATAGCGTTTGTCTCTCTATATACCTGCAGTTTCGCAGCAGAACCGCAAACAACTGCTTCACAATACAAATGCACTACAATATACTTTCTATGTTAGAAAGTATACTATAAGTATATCACACCCTCCAGTATGTCACACCTATCAATAGCACACCTATACCAGTCCTTAAAAGGACTTTTGTGGCCCTATTAGCTAGGGTTTAGTGTCCCTAACAGTTTGTCCCTGCTCCACAAAGCAACCTCTCCCTACACTGGCAAAACACAGAATGTAAAATGGCAGTTAGATCTGGTTCATTTATAGGGTGGGGGGGGGGGGGGCATGTGCTGAAACATCTCAATTGGCTGTCCTACCACTCCTGATGGATGTGAAACAAGTAGTGCAGGAACAGCACACACCAGTCCGTAGTCCTAATGGAGAGATGCAACAGCCTTGCACCAGCCGTGGATCCAATCAGCCAGAAAATATGTGGAAATCAAAATAGCGGTGGCAGCATCTCCCATAATTTCATCTTTATTAAGGACTTCACAGCATACTAAAATATGCAACGTTTCGGCTGTCAAGCATGACAAAGGCTGTTGCACAGCCTAAACGTTGCTTATTTTGGTATGCTGTGAAGTCCTCAATAAAGATGAAGTTATGGGAGATGATGCTACCGCTATTTTGATTTCCGCCTGATGGATGTGTCATGGGTCAAGGTTTAGCCCAATGCAAAATAATATGGCGCCATATGTTCGCATGTTCAGTGAATCATGAACACGCAAAGTTCCCGATCGCTGGGCAAAACGCAAGGCCATCTCTACAAAACATCTGCAGGGCAAGAGGAGCATTGAATCATGAAATGCTCCGATACTCCACTCACACGGGCTGAATAAGAGAAGAAAGGGTTTTGAACCCGTACAACCTCTTTAATTGAATCCCAGACAGACATGATTCTGTTAAGATCAAGTCTCTGTGGGGTCCAAATCATCACTTCCAGGACTTTTTGTTAATTTGCTTTACATGTGGTTTAATGAAAAAAAATAAAAACTTCAGTTTTTTTAAAGCATTTTTATTTCACTACATTTTTATACACCTGCTTAAAACTTTTGCACAGTACTGTATAATGTCATACAGTAATCACTACAGTGTAAAGCTGGTGTGCCATCCTAAGTCACAAAATAGTTCAACTTAAGTGGTGCTGCAAACACACCAGGGGCACCAGTAACCCATAAGAACAGGAGTATCTGCAACGGATATGTGTTTCCTTATAACCTACTTTCTTACAAACTGTCAATCATTGATCAAAAATTATCTTTATGTAAGTACCAAGGGAATTAAGGTTTTAATAAATAATTGTCTCAGTTTTGGAACTACTGTAAAACATGCTGAAATCAATATTTTTTCTTCCATAGGACATCTATAGTGTATGTCCTTTCTAGACTACAGCAACAAGATTCTTTTAACAATTATGATTTATATCAACACAGAACATTTTTGGAAATGTTTAGTTTTTCCATTTTTATAGGCATTATTGATATAACTAACTGTTATTATTGTACTTTGTGGCCATATTGATGAGGATTATATCTGAATTAAAGGGCTTCTGTCAGCATATTTTTACCTATGAAACTGGCTGACCTGTTGCATGAACATGGGACTAATACAGATTCCTTTAGCTGCTAAGTGTAGCAGCCAAAGGAATCTGTATTGATCCCATGTACATATGTGCTCGCATTTTTGAGAAAAACTATATTTTAATATATGTAAATGAGCCTCTATGAGCAATGGAGGTGTCTTTACACCCAGAGGCTCAGCTCTCTCTGCAACTGCCGCTCCCTCTGCACTTTGACAGGAAAACGTCAGCACACCTAGCTCTGTCAATCAAAGTGGAGAGAGTGCAGCAGTTGTAGAGAAAATAAAGCCCCTGGGTGTAATGGCAAAGCCCCCATTGCTCCTAGAGGCTCATTTGCATATATTAAAACATCATTTTTCTCAGCAATGCAGGCACATGTGAAAATGGGACCAACACAGATGTCTTTAGCTGCCAAGTGCACATGTAACAGGTCAGCCTGAAAGAATCTGGTAACATGTGGCAAAGCAGGTGAATGTGATTCATTACTGTGGACTATGGTCTGAAAAACCACAGATTAACTACCCTGAATTGTAGTGTGGACGTGCAAGTTTCAGTTGGAGATTTCTGACAATGGTTAACAAAAAAAATCTGCTTGGGGTTATGTATGGCAAATCTGTGTGTGATCACGTCCTAAATTGCACAATTATTTAATGCACAATATATATATATATATATATATATATATATATATATATATGTGTGTGTGTGTGTTTCTGGAAGCATGTAGCCTTAATTTTGTAAAGTAGAACTCCAATTTTTAGACATTTTAAAAAGAAACTGTCAATGAAGGGAATTGTCCTCAATTACCTATCCATGTTAGATCAAGCAATGCAGAACAAGTTTTAACTGAAGTCATTTAAAAATGCTCCTGTGCCTAGATATTGCTGTTACGGACTTGTTAATGGTGCCCCACTGGTATGAAACCACATAGTCTTTCAATGCACTGCTGGCTGATATAATATCTGAGAAAATTTGACAGTATTAGTTAGCAGACTATTCACAGAATCCAGTTTATTATATATAGTAAATTATCTAGTCTCCTATTGGTAACAACTGACAAATGTCATAAAATCCTATGTAAGACACCACACGGTGATGTCAAGGCAGATTTTTTGGTCAAGTTGGAAAACAGGCAGAGGTTATAAAAGGTAAAAAAAAAAAAATTAAGAAATTCATGATCAGGTCAAATCGCTAATAGATTTTCATAAAGTTCAGTCACATTGTTGATGTGTCAGGGAGCAAAAATACTGTACTAGTGTCCTGAGTCTAAACTCACTGTGTATACAACCTATAATTTTTGAAGCACTGTCTATTTCTTTACAAAATGAACTCTTATTCTAGTTCTGAATTCTGAAAAAAGTTCTCACTTATTAGGGTGGGTTCACATCTGCGTTCTGGATTCCGTTATGGCTTTATAAATAACGGAATCTATAAGACGGAAGTCAAAATGGAAGCCTTTAAGAGGCATTCCGTTTTTAATCGTCATAATACAAGTCTATGTGAGGCAGAATGGATCCGTCCTGGTTTGCATTATGCAGGTGTTCAGTCCTGCATAAAAGAAACGGGACGGATCCGTTATGCTGCCCATAGACTTGTATTATGACGGAATACACAACGGGAGCCTTCATAAGGCATTCAGTTTTACTTAACCTCATAATAGAAGTCTATAGGGATCATAACGGATCCGTCGACAGGACTTTCTTTTCCATCTTGTATAACGGGAACCAGACGGATCCCTTATGATTCCCGTAGACTTCTATTATGACTGATCAAAACAGAATGCCTCTTAAAGGCTTCCGGTTTTGACTTCCGTCTTATGCATTCCTTTATTTTCTGTTATAACCATGTTATAATGGAAAGCCATAATGGAATCCAGAACGCAGATGTGAACCCACTCTTAATGAATTCCCTCCTGTATATTTCATTCAATCGGAATAGAATTTATGTACTGTATATAGGAATTTGAGCTCTTAGTGAAAAACGTGCACTTTTTACTGTAGTCATTGTAACAACATTATTACTTTTTAATGTCAAACATTGTCACTGATTTAATAACATTAGTAGGTACAGAAAAATTTAAAAAAAAATATATTAATTATATTGGTCTTATAATGTAGAAAAACTTAAATTGCATTGTCTGGGATAACAGGCATGAAGCATGCTCACTACATATGATAAAAATAACTATTACTAATATACTGTCGTCGTAATTCCTCTAGAAGAGGGTGTGGACATTTTAATTTTAATTTTGTTTTAAACACTCTTAACATACCTAATTATTATGTTACTTAGATCCAATGTATGTTATTCTAGGGACATGATACACACTTCTGTCTTGTTTTTGTATTGTCTATGTGGCTGTTGTTTCTGTTTGTATCAATTTTCCGAATAACTGACATTGGCCCTCCTCTGGAATTACCATTCATGTACTGTATTTATCGGGCATGCTTTTCCTGGTTTTGGCCCTGCTTGTTAACTTCTCTTTGAACCTCCCTGGTCATTGTAGAAGGTCTGCTACTTGTGTGTTCCACCGTTATTCTGTTATCAGCTCTTCTGACGTATCTTGGACCCCTAGCAGCCAAGTACAATCCTGCCTTGCACTGGGCTCTGTTGAATACTTAGGAGTAGCCTTAGTTTTAGTCTACCTGGAGTGATTTTGAAAGGCTGGAAGCAGTTTCAGGATTCATTGGCTGGGGTTCAGATGATGACTCTAGAACAGCCTAGTAGTTCCTAACAAAATCATAGCCCAAAATTATTTTGCGGTATGGAGCAGATTCATGGCCTTGTTGTTCAAATGCAGGGCTTAATGCAGCTAGTACAGTATCTGGCTGAAAGACTTTAACATCATGAGACCAAATGCCACTGCACTTGCCATTCCAATACCAGTTGAACCCATGCTAAACCTTCCCAAGATATTTTCTGGAGATCAGAGATTGTTTATGATTTTCAGGAGATTCGCAAGTTATACTTCTGTTTGAGACCTTATTTGTCAGGTACTGAACAGTAATAAGTGACAGCTCATCATAGTATTTATCTAATGTGGTGAGAGTTTACAATCTTAATTTCACTATTAAGATAACTAGTTTGTAGTTATAAAGAATTCAGGAAACAGTAATGCTATACCGGAAACAAAACACTTCAATTTGTTGTCCTTATTGCAGTGCCAAGTGCTATGCCATACAGTGCACATTCATCATAGTACCTGCACATATTGCCAAATAACACATTCGTATAGTATTGCATATGTATAATGATGAATATACCAGAAAGGATACATCAGTTTTCTGGCATGAAAAGTTTGTTCCAGGTACTGTTTTGAACCAAAAATTTGTTTCCTTTCGCCACTTTACACCACCTTCAGCACTTTTGAAAAATTGGGGGCAAAGTGGGTATGGTTAGCTATGTTAGTTCAAGTTACACATGTTTAATTCCCCGATAATAGAGTCAGCCACAGTACCTCAGGATAAGTAGGTACATGTCACTAATGCATAGTGACAGTCTTGTCAGCATTTGTATTTCATCACTTAGCCTACCTGATTACTTCACACATGGGATTATATTGGCAGATTTTTTTAATTTCCTCATTGAATAAAATCTATGCTTACTTCCTGTGCCCAGTTGCAAGTTTCTTAATGTCCCTGTCTTTTTTTTTTAAATAATGAAACAGGCTGTTATTTACAATAGACTAAAATCATTTTACTCCTTGAATGATCATTTTTCTGAAGAAATTTTAAACGTTGGCGGAACATCTTGTTTTCTCAGCCAGTGCAGGTTCATTTAAAAGACTTGTGCTATGCTGCTTGGCATGTTATTGATTGCCACTGTTCAACAAGTGCTTCATAGTCTCTCAAAATTGAAATACCGCAGTGTATGTAAACATGAATTCCAGCTGAATCTGTTACATTAAACAGAGCAACAGGCCTCTGTGCAATCAGATAATGATATAATGATCTGCAAATTTGGCGAATTATTAATCATTCTCTGTGCGGTGAGTTATAGCCGGCCTCATCACAGTTCAACTTTGTTTCAGTACCAATCAACTGAAGTGATTATTGTAATAAGTCCCTTTCTTATCTGTGTTCTAGTATTCCTTAGGTCTCCTTTTTTCTGTCATGTAAATTCAGTGCATAAATTTCAATTTATTAACACTTTAGTGACTGGCAGTATTTTTTTCATCGTTGCATTCCAAGAGCCATACATTTTTTTCCCCATCGGCGATCGCCATAGCTTTATGGGAAAGTTTTTTTGCGGGAGTATTTTTTTAATAGCACCATTTTGGTGTAGTGCACATATACTATATTGTATAATTTTTTAATAGAGTTGAGCGAACAGCTGGAAGTTCGGGTTCGCTGGGTTTGGCCGAACTTCGGCGAAAAGTTCGAATTCGGGACCCGAACTTGACCCTGAACTCGAACCCCATTGAAGTCAATGGGGACCCAAACTTTGGGGCAGTAAAATGGCTCTAAAAGAGTCATGGGAAGGGTTAGAGGGCTGTAAAATGAAGCAAAATGGGGGTAAGAGCTGAACAATTGCCATGAGAACGAATGTGGATAGGGAAATTACTTAAAATAGCATAAAATACATAAAAATTTAAAATAATAATCTTGAACTAGGAGGAGGAGGTCCATATGGAGTTGGAGGTTGAGGAGGCGGTGGACGTGGCAGTGTAGGTGGAAGCGGTGGTGGAGGAGGTAGTCGCCAACAACACTGTTTTTTTAACTTTTTTAAAAACAATTGGGTAGACCCCAATACATTGGGAAATATGCGCTGGAGTATAACAAAGGCTGGGCAAGGCCAGTATACATGTCTATTCTGCACAAGGTACGGACAAGTCCTGTGGGATCCATGCCTGGTTCATTTTAATGAATGTGAGCTGCGCTTGTCTGCCATGCTAAAAACATGTTCAGACAATACACTGGCTGCAGAGCAGGCGAGCACCTCCAAGGCATAAAGGGCAAGCTCAGGACATGTGCCCAATTTGGAGACGCAGAAGTTGAATGGTGCAGACCCATCAGTCAGTACGTGTAGGCGTGTGCACACATACTGTTCCACCATGTTGCTGAAAGGCTGCCTCCTGCTAAGACGTTCCATATCAGCTGGGGGTGCTTGTTCTTGTGGCATGCTGACAAAGCTTTTCCACATTTCGTCAATACTAACCCTGCCTTCTGAGGTGCTGGCAGTGCCCCAGCTGCGTTGGCGACTTATTCCGCCCCTCTGCCTTCGCCTTGTGCTTCCACTGAGGCCCCGGTGTCAGATGGCCTCATCAGCAGCGCGTCTACCAGCATGCAGAACATATTTCCCGGTCAGGTATGCAGGGCAGGGGTAGTGTGAAAGAAAAAAGGGGTACAAATCACCCAACAATCTAAACGCCGCCAAATTTACAGAATATTTTTCCCAGTCAGGTATGCATTGAAAGGGTAGTGTGAAAGAAAAAAGGGGTACAGATCACCCAACAATCTAAATGCCACTGAATTTACAGAATATATTTCCCAGTCAGGTATGCAGTGCAGGGGTAGTTTGAAAGAATAAAGGTGTCATCATGGAGCGTCCTGGTCATTCAGCATCTATTCGCCTGCTGAAGGATTATTTTGAAACTGTGTAGAAGCCACACGGCGCCCCAATGCTACAGATTTATCATGGAGACATCATTGAGATTTTACAGCATATAACTACAGCACCCAACAATCTAAACGCCACCGAATTTACTGACTATAATTCCCAGTTAGGCATGAAGTGCAGCCAAATTTACAGAATATACAGTATTTCACAGTCAGGTATGCAGGGCAGGGGTAGTTTGAAAGAAAAAAGGGGTCATGCATAGGGAAATGACTTAAAATAAAATAAATTAAAAGTTAAACAATATTAATTGGCAACTCAGAGGAGGAGGTGGAATTGGAGGTTGGGGAGGCATCAGGTTGGAATGCCATCAGCAGCACATCTACAAGTGTGTGTTTTGTAGTCAGTAGTCACGCATCTTTTGATCAGTAACATACGTTTTTACAAAATTTGGTCTCCTGTCAGCAATGCACAGCTGTGGCTTATCACTGGCAAAACTGGGTTAATGTCACCCACCAATGGAACAGATTATATTCAGAAATTTTAGGCCCCTGGCACCCAGACAGAGGATAGGTCAATGAATGGCAAAACAGGCTTCATGTCACCCAGAAATGGAACAGGCCATTTTCACTAATTTAGGCCCCTGGCACCCAGGAAGAGGAGAGGTGCATTCACAGCAATAAGAGGTTAATGTCACCCAGCAATGGAACAGGCCATTTTCACTAATTTAGGCCCCTGGCACCCAGACAGAGGACAGGTTCATTTCAATTGGGGTAGCCCCCGAAATAATGGTACAAATAAGAAAAAGGATTCAATGAATAAGTGCACTGGAGTACAAGAATGTATGTTTCAGGCGGTTATAAATGTCTATTCTGCACAAATTACGGACAGGTCCAGTGGGATCCATTCCTGGTTCATTTTTGTGAACGTGAGCTTGTAAACGTTGGCTGTGGACATGAGGCTGCGTTTTTCTGTAATGACGCCCCCTGCCGTGCTAAATACACGTTCAGACAATATACTGGCTGCAGGGCAGGCCAGCACCTCCAAAGCATAAAGGGCAAGCTCAGGCCATGTGGACAATTTGGAGACCCAGAAGTTGAATGGGGCAGGACCATCAGTGAGTATGTGGAGGTGTGTGCACATGTACTGTTCCACCATATTGTTCAAATGCTGCCTCTTGCTAAGACGTTCAGTATCAGCTGGTGGTGCAGGTTGCTGTGGCACGGTGACAAAACTTTTCAACATGTCAGCCTTGCTTACCCTGCCTTCTGAGGAACTGGCCGTGACACAGCTGCGTTTGCGACCTCTTCCTCCTCCTCCTTCGCCTTGTGCTTCCACTTTTCCCCCTGTGTAAGTTGGAAATGCCCTCAGGAGCGCATCTACCAGCGCGCGCTTGTACTCATGAATCTTCCTATCATGCTCCAGTGCGGGAATTAAGGTGTGCATATTGTCTTAGGGATCCAGCAGGGTGGCAACCCAGTAGTCAGCACAAGTTACAATGTGGGCAACCCTGCTGTTGTTGCACAGGCACTGCAGCATTTAGTCGCTCATGTGTGCCAGGCTGCCCAGAGGTAGGGATAAGCTGTCCTCTGTAGGTGGTGTATCATCTGTGTCCTCCGTATCCCCCCCAGCCATGCTCCAGTGATGGCCCTGAGATGCATTGGGCGCCAACCTGCAATGAACCCGGTTCCTCCTCCTCCTCTACCTCATCCTCCTCGTCCGTCAGAACTGTGCCCTGGCTGGCCACATGTGTACCTGGCCTCTGCTGGTGCAGGAACCCACCCTCAGAGCCACTTCCGAATGACCGGACTGAAACCCTGTGAAATGCCCCCTCTTCCTCCTCCTCCTCTGCCACGATGTAATAGATTTTTCAAGTAGACATAGAAGTGCTTTTGTAATGCTAACAATGGCGTCATCAGCTCTGGCCATGTTGGTTGAGTACTCAAAAGACTGCAACAAGGTACACAGGTCTCGCATGCAGGCTCAGTCACTGGTGGTGAAGTGGTGCTGATCCGCAGAGCGACTGACCTGTGCGTGCTGCAGCTGAAACTCCTCTATCGCCTGCTGCTACTCGCACAGTCTCTCCAGCATATGCAAGGTGGAGATCCACTTGGTGGGCAAGTCGCATATGAGGCGGTGAGCTGGAAGGCCGAAGTTACGCTACAGCGCAGACAGGCGAGCAGCAGCAGGGTGAGAACACCGAAAGCGAGCACAGACGGACTGCACATTTAGCAGCAGCTCTGACATGTCTGGGTACTTTTTAAGAAACTTCTGCACCACCAGATTCAGCACATACGCCAGGCAAGGGATGTGCATCAAACCGGCTAGTCCCAGAGCTGCAACGAGATTTCGCCCATTATTGAACACCACCAGGCCGGGCTTGAGGCTCACTGGCAGCAACCACTCATCAGTCTGGTGTTCTATGCCTCTCCAAAGCTCCTGTGCGGTGTGGGCTTTGTCACCTAAACACATAAGTTTTAAAATCGCCTGCTGACGTTTACCCCTGGCTGTGCTGAAGTTGGTGGTGAGGTTCTTTCGATGACCGGATATGGGGGTGGTAGAAGAGGAGGAGGAGGGTGTGGAGTAGGAGGAGGAGGCAACAGGAGGCAAAGAATAATGCCCTGCGATTCTCGATGGTGGAAGGACATGCGCCAAACCGATATCAGCCTCGGGACCAGCCGCCACTACGTTTACCCAGTGTGCAGTTAGGGAGATAAAGCGGCCCTGGCCATGCTTACTGGTCCATGTAACTGTGGTTATGTGGACCTTGCCTCAGATGGCGTTGTGCAGCACACACATGATTTTATCCTCCACTTGGTTGTGCAGGGAAGGGAGGGCTCGCCTGGAAAAGTAGTGGTGCCTGTGAACTACGTACTGTGGGACAGCCACCGCCATCAGCTGTTTGAAACTGGCCATCTCCACAAGAGGGAATGAAAGCTATTCAAAGGGCAGCAATTTTGAAATGCTGGCATTCAGGACCAGGGATCGAGGGTGGGTAGATGGGTATTTTCTCTTTCTCTCCAGTGTTTGGGAGATGGACAGCTGAACGCTTGCCTGTGACATGGTGAAGATGCTTGGTGATGGTGACGGAGGTGGTAGTGGTGTTTGTGGAACATCCTCTGTTTGCTGGTTGCCAGGTGCCACATTGACGTCGAAGGTAGAGGAAGAGGCCAAGACAGCAGCAAAAGAGGGAGCAGGAGGAGCCTGAAATCTTTTGTGGCTTTTAAGGTGTTTACTCCCCTGCAGTTCGTGCTTTGCATGTAGATGCCTGGTCATGCAGATTGTGCTCAGGTTAAGAACGTTTATGCCTCGCTTCAGGCTCTGATGGCACAACGTGCAAACCACTCGTGTCTTGTCGTCAGGACATTGTGTGAATAACTGCCACGCCAATGAACTCCTTGGAGCAGGCCTTGGTGTGCTCGATGCCTGGGTGCGGTGGAAAGTAGAAGGCATACTGTCTATAGAACGGCCTCTCCGCTTTTGCACCCTGCTCCCTCTTTTGCTGTGCTGTTGCCTCTGTAAGACCACCGCCTCTTCCTCAGAACTGCACACCTCACTAGCACGACCCTCAGTCCAGTCTGGGACTAGGACCTTATCATCCTCCACATCATCTTCCACCCAATCATGATCCCTGCCCTCCTTGTCGGTCTGCACATTGCAGAAAGCCACAGCAGTTGGCACCTGTGTTTCGTCATCATCAGAGGCATGCGGCAGTCTTCCCGTGTCCTCATCCTGCAACATAAGTGGTTGGGCACCATTGCATTCAAGGTCTTCCACTTCTGGGGCAGGGCTAGGTGGATGGGCCGGGGAAACCCTGCCAACAGAGTCATCAAAAAGCATAAGATTTTACTGCATGACTTGGAGCTCTGACTGCTTGGCTGATTTGCAAGAGAGTGAGGTGAAAGACTGATGGGCATGGGCTGCAGGTGCCAACTCTGAGCTTTCTGCAGAGGACTGGGTGGGAGACACTGTGAAGGAACTGGAGGCACTGTCAGCCACCCAATTTACTATCACCTGTACATGTTCTTGCCTCATCATCCGTAGAGAGGCATTCGGTCCTACCAAATAATGCTGCCGATTCTGTCGCCTACTCACACCAAAGGAAGGTGTTTCACTTGGACCGGTAGTTGACGCTGAACGGCCACGTCCTCTCCCAGCAACAGGAGCTCTACCAACACCACCACGACCATGCCCACGTCCCTTATTTGATGTTCTCCTCATTATTTGCGTTCACCCACCAAGCTGAAAGATGGTTTCTCTGTGGTGTCAATTTAACTGCCAACTGTCAAAAATTAAGTTCACTAAGGCAGTGCCTGTGTCACAAAAAGGTTCTGTGGACCAAGAATAAAGTTTTTTTGGCCCAAAACACACTGATTTAAATTTCACTGCAGAAATGTAAAATATGTATTTGTGCACTGTATGTACAACTGTTCGGTGAACCAAGAACACATTTTGTTTTCAGTAAAACATAGTAAAGCACTATTTTCTTGCTGCAATTTAAAATTGGTATCTGTACGCTGTATGCACAAGTGGTTTGTGGACCCAGAACACAGCTTTTTTTAATAAAACACAGAAATGCAGAATTTCACTGCTATAAATAAAACATAGTTTTTTTACGCTGTATGCAAAAGTGGTTTGTGGACCCAGAACAAGGATTTTTTTAATAAAACACAGAAATGCAGTATTTTACTGCTGTAAATTTAACATAGGTATTTCTACGCTGTATGCAAAAGTGGTTTGTGGACCCAGAACACGGCTTTAAAAAAAACAAGTGCAGTATTTCACTGCTAACTAAAATGTATACATGTGGTCAGAAAAAAAGGAGCAGGAGAAAATGGTTTAGGGAAGGGAATATGGATAGGGTTGAATGGGAGAAGGAAAAGGGAGAAAGACGGGCACCAGGGGATACCCACACAGGACGACTGATGAAATTGAAGGTGTTATGGCAGCTCACAAGGAACGGCGTGATACCAGGCCGTGGAGACAAATGGATTGAAGAGAGAAAATAGATGGAGCGCCAGATGGGAAATAAAATTGGGTTGGTGCAGACACAAGGCTCCTCAGGTGGTGAGGCTTCTAGGTTTTCACCAAAAAACACACTTGAGGTGGTATATAAGTAATCGATAAATATTACTCACTTCACCAGGGGGGTGGGTCAAGATAAGCTCAAGACAATTGGAGCCCACTACCCCCTCGCCGAGATCGCCTTCAGTTGGATACAATCCACGAAGTCCCTCAAAAGGATGACCCGGGAGACCTTCTGGATTGCAAAGTGTTCCTTTTATTCAAGCTCGACGCGTTTCGGGGTATACATAAAACCCCTTCATCAGGAGCATATGCAATCCATAACTAAAATGTAGGTATTTCTATGCTGTATGCACAACTGCTTTGTGAAGCAAGAATATTGCTATTTTTCCCACAAAAAAAACGAATTCACTATTTCACTGCAGAAATGTCAAATATGTATTGGGGAAGTGTATTTCAAACTGTTTTGTCGACCAGGAATTTTTTTCCCTGAAACACACTGATGCACTATTTCCCTGCAGAAATATTAAATATGTATTTGTACGCTGTACGCACAACTGCTTTGTGAAGCAAGAATATAGCTTTTTTCCCACAAAAAAAAACGAATTCACTATTTTACTGCAGAAATGTCAAATGTGTATGTGGGTGGTGTATTTAAAAATTCTTTGGGGACCAGGATTACCGCTTTCTCTCACAAAAATACACTGATGCACTATTTGACTGCTGAAATTGAATATACGGTTTAGTGCATTGTATACACAAGTGGTCTGTGGAACCACAGGTCCCAGACTAGACAAATGGACTATGTCACCCCTTAATTATACAAAAGGTAGTGTAGGAGACTTGAGCAGCCAGAAAAAAGCATTTTTTCCTTCACTGAGCTACCAAACAGGATTAGGCTAATGTCCCTGGCAGGCTGGCACATATGTAGTACACTGAAGTGGCCGCCGACCCCCACCTCAGTAACAGATGTATTAAAAATCAAATTTCCTTGGCAGTGGCTGTGTACATAAATGTAGGATTGCTGAAGCTCCCTCCCTCTCTATTTGCTGAATCTTGAGGATTAAAGTACAACAGGTTCTACAGATTTCTTGCCTATCCTGTCCCTAATAGCACCAGCAGCAACCTTTCACTAGGCTAACATCAGCAGACTGACTTGCGGCACTACGTGACTCCAGCTTATAAAGAGGCTGGGCCACATGCTGCACTCAGCCAATCACAGCCATGCTCACATCATGGAGATTTTACAGCATATAACAACAGCACCCAACAATCTAAACGCCGCCACATTTACAGAATATATTTCCCAGTCAGGTATGCAGTGCAGGGGAAGTTTGAAAGAAAAAAGGGGTCATGGAGTGTCCCCTTCATCTGGCATTTATTCAGCCCGCAAAAGGATTATTTTAGAAGTGTATAGAAGCCACAAGGTGCCCCCATGCTGCAGATTTATAATGGAGACATCATGAAGATGTTACAGTATATAACTACAGCACCCAACAATCTAAACACCGCCGAATTTACATCATATATTTCCCTATCAGGTATGCATTGCAGCAGGAACACACCCTCCAAGCCACTTGTGAATGACTGGTCTGATAACCGAGGAAATGTCCACCCACAATCTAAGAGCTGTATTTACTGGTTAAATGCAGTGCAGACCGCAAATGTACTTTATGGCAAAACATTTGTGATTTTTTTCACCAACAATGTCACAGTAGTATTTACTGGTTATCTTGCACTCTTAGAAATGCAGCGTAGGCTGCAAATGTACCATCTAGCACAAAAATTTGTGCTTTTTTAAACCAAAAATGTAAATGCAGTATTTAACGGTTTTATTGGACTTTCAGAAATGCAGTGCAGGCAAAATATTATACTTTCTAGCACAAAAAATGGGAATTTGTCAACCGACAATATAACAGCAGTATTTTCTGGTTTTATTTGACTGTCAGATATGCAGTGCCGGTTTAAGAAAGTGAAAAAATCGCTTTAGGTCACACAAATATGTGACAGACTAATATAATTGAATTATTTTCACTGCTAGGTATGCACTGCAGGCCGCTGGGGTACTTGATCACCAAGAAAGAGAATGTATCCCCCTAACAGATGGATTTAATGAATAGTAGAGATGAGCGAACACCTGGATGTTCGGGTTCGAGAAGTTCGGCCGAACTTCCCGGAAATGTTCGGGTTCGGGATTCGAACTCGATCCGAACTTTATCCCGAATTGAAGTCAATGGGGACCCGAACTTTTAGGCACAAAAAAGGCTGTAAAATAGTCCAGGAAAGGGCTAGAGGGCTGCCAAAGGCAGCAAAGTGTAGAAAAATCCCCTGCAAACAAATGTGGATAGGGAAATGAATTAAAATTAAATAAAATAAATAAAAATTAACCAATATCAATTGAAGAGAGGTCCCACAGCAAGGAATCATGCGTCATATCACCCTGCACCGGAGAATGTCACTCTCATGTATTTTGGACCAGCACCCAGACAGAGGATACAGGTCCCACAGCAAGGAATCATGCGTCATATCACCCTGCACCGGAGAATGTCACTCTCATGTATTTTGGACCAGCACCCAGACAGAGGATACAGGTCCCACAGCATGGAATCATGCGTCATATCACCCACCACCGGAGAAGGCCACTCTCATGTATTTTGGACCAGCACCCAGACAGAGGAGAGAGGTCCCACATCAAGGAATCATGAGTCATATCAACCACCACCGGAGAAGGCCACTCTCATTTATTTTGGACCAGCACCCAGACAGAGGATACAGGTCCCACATCAAGGAATCATGCGTCATATCAACCACCACCGGAGAAGGCCACTCTCATGTATTTTGGACCAGCACCCAGACAGAGGAGAGAGGTCCCACAGCAAGGAATAAGGCGTCATATCAACCCCCACCGGAGAAGGCCACTCTCATTTATTTTGGACCAGCACCCAGACAGAGGATACAGGTCCCACATCAAGGAATCATGCGTCATATCAACCACCACCGGAGAAGGCCACTCTCATTTATTTGGGACCAGCACCCAGACAGAGGAGAGGGGTTTTCACAGCAGAGAATCAGGCATTTAGATCACCCACCACAGGAGTAGGACACCATTTAATGGGACCCCGGCAACCATGTCAGATGGCACAAACATCAGCTTCACATCACCCAGCACAAGAGAAGGCCACTTTGAGAGACTTTGACCCCTGCACCCAGGCGGAGGAGAGGGGTTTTCACAGCAGAGAATCAGGCATTTAGATCACCCACCACAGGAGTAGGACACCATTTAATGGGACCCCGGCAACCATGTCAGATGGCACAAACATCAGCTTCACATCACCCAGCACAAGAGAAGGCCACTTTGAGAGACTTTGACCCCTGCACCCAGACGGAGGAGAGAGGTTTTCACAGCAGAGAATCATGTATTTAGATCACCCACCACAGGAGTAGGACACCATTTAATGGGACCCCGGCAACCATGTCAGATGGCACAAATATCAGCTTCACATCACCCAGCACAAGAGAAGGCCACTTTGAGAGACTTTGACCCCTGCACCCAGGCGGAGGAGAGGGGTTTTCACAGCAGAGAATCAGGCATTTAGATCACCCACCACAGGAGTAGGACACCATTTAATGGGACCCCGGCAACCATGTCAGATGGCACAAACATCAGCTTCACATCACCCACCACAAGAGAAGGCCACTTTGAGAGACTCTGACCCCTGCACCCAGACAGAGGATACAGGTCCCACAGCAAGGAATCATGCGTCATATCACCCTGCACCGGAGAATGTCACTCTCATGTATTTTGGACCAGCACCCAGACAGAGGATACAGGTCCCACAGCATGGAATCATGCGTCATATCACCCACCACCGGAGAAGGCCACTCTCATGTATTTTGGACCAGCACCCAGACAGAGGATACAGGTCCCACAGCATGGAATCATGCGTCATATCACCCACCACCGGAGAAGGCCACTCTCATGTATTTTGGACCAGCACCCAGACAGAGGATACAGGTCCCACAGCATGGAATCATGCGTCATATCACCCACCACCGGAGAATGTCACTCTCATTTATTTAGGCCCAGCACACAGACAGAGGAGAGAGGTCCCACAGCAAGGAATCATGCGTCATATCAACCACCAACGGAGAATGTCACTCTCATGTATTTTGGACCAGCACCCAGACAGAGGAGAGAGGTCCCACAGCAAGGAATCATGCGTCATATCAACCACCAACGGAGAATGTCACTCTCATGTATTTTGGACCAGCACCCAGACAGAGGAGAGGTTCATTCAACTTTGGGTTGCACCGCAAGATCATGGTAAAGTAAAAAAATGAGGATTCAATAAAGAAGTGCCCCAGAGTACAAGAATACATGGTTGATGGGGAGGAAATGTCTATTCTGCACAAGGGAGGCACAGGTCCTGTGGGATCCATGCCTGGTTCATTTTTATGAACGTCAGCTTGTCCACGTTGGCTGTGGACAGGCGGCTGCGTTTGTCAGTAATGACGCCCCCTGCCGTGCTGAATACACGTTCAGACAAAACGCTGGCCGCCGGGCAGGCCAGCACCTCCAAGGCATAAAATGCTAACTCTGGCCACGTGGACAATTTGGAGACCCAGAAGTTGAATGGGGCCGAACCATCAGTCAGTACGTGGAGGGGTGTGCAGACGTACTGTTCAACCATGTTAGTGAAATGCTGCCTCCTGCTAACACGTTCCGTATCAGGTGGTTGTGCAGTTAGCTGTGGCGTGGAGACAAAACTTTTCCACATTTCTGCCATGCTAACCCTGCCCCAGAAGAAAATGTATGTTTTTGCGGATACTAATATAGTTTGCCAGGCTCAGCTGTGACACCAGATTTAGGGTGTTGCTATTTTGGCAAGTGAATTTCACCCCAGAAGAAAATATATGTTTTTGCGGATACTAATATAGTTTGCCAGGCTCAGCTGTGACACCAGATTTAGAGGATTGCTATTTTGGCAAGTGAATTTCACCCCAGAAGAAAATATATGTTTTTGCGGATACTAATATAGTTTGCCAGGCTCAGCTGTGACACCAGATTTAGGGTGTTGCTATTTTGGCAAGTGAATTTCACCCCAGAAGAAAATATATGTTTTTGCGGATACTAATATAGTTTGCCAGGCTCAGCTGTGACACCAGATTTAGTGGATTGCTATTTTGGCAAGTGAATTTCACCCCAGAACAAAATATATGTTTTGCGGATAATAATATAGTTTGCCAGGCTCAGCTGTGACACCAGATTTAGTGGATTGCTATTTTGGCAAGTGAATTTCACCCCAGAAGAAAATATATGTTTTTGCGGATACTAATATAGTTTGCCAGGCTCAGCTGTGACACCAGATTTAGGGTGTTGCTATTTTGGCAAGTGAATTTCACCCCAGAAGAAAATATATGTTTTTGCGGATACTAATATAGTTTGCCAGGCTCAGCTGTGACACCAGATTTAGAGGATTGCTATTTTGGCAAGTGAATTTCACCCCAGAAGAAAATATATGTTTTTGCGGATACTAATATAGTTTGCCAGGCTCAGCTGTGACACCAGATTTAGGGTGTTGCTATTTTGGCAAGTGAATTTCACCCCAGAAGAAAATATATGTTTTTGCGGATACTAATATAGTTTGCCAGGCTCAGCTGTGACACCAGATTTAGAGGATTGCTATTTTGGCAAGTGAATTTCACCCCAGAACAAAATATATGTTTTTGCGGATAATAATATAGTTTGCCAGGCTCAGCTGTGACACCAGATTTAGTGGATTGCTATTTTGGCAAGTGAATTTCACCCCAGAACAAAATATATGTTTTTGCGGATAATAATATAGTTTGCCAGGCTCAGCTGTGACACCAGATTTAGTGGATTGCTATTTTGGCAAGTGAATTTCACCCCAGAACAAAATATATGTTTTTGCGGATACTAATATAGTTTGCCAGGCTCAGCTGTGACACCAGATTTAGTGGATTGCTATTTTGGCAAGTGAATTTCACCCCAGAAGAAAATATATGTTTTTGCGGATACTAATATAGTTTGCCAGGCTCAGCTGTGACACCAGATTTAGGGTGTTGCTATTTTGGCAAGTGAATTTCACCCCAGAAGAAAATATATGTTTTTGCGGATACTAATATAGTTTGCCAGGCTCAGCTGTGACACCAGATTTAGGGTGTTGCTATTTTGGCAAGTGAATTTCACCCCAGAAGAAAATATATGTTTTTGCGGATACTAATATAGTTTGCCAGGCTCAGCTGTGACACCAGATTTAGGGTGTTGCTATTTTGGCAAGTGAATTTCACCCCAGAAGAAAATATATGTTTTTGCGGATACTAATATAGTTTGCCAGGCTCAGCTGTGACACCAGATTTAGTGGATTGCTATTTTGGCAAGTGAATTTCACCCCAGAAGAAAATATATGTTTTTGCGGATACTAATATAGTTTGCCAGGCTCAGCTGTGACACCAGATTTAGTGGATTGCTATTTTGGCAAGTGAATTTCACCCCAGAACAAAATATATGTTTTTGCGGATACTAATATAGTTTGCCAGGCTCAGCTGTGACACCAGATTTAGTGGATTGCTATTTTGGCAAGTGAATTTCACCCCAGAACAAAATATATGTTTTTGCGGATACTAATATAGTTTGCCAGGCTCAGCTGTGACACCAGATTTAGTGGATTGCTATTTTGGCAAGTGAATTTCACCCCAGAAGAAAATATATGTTTTTGCGGATACTAATATAGTTTGCCAGGCTCAGCTGTGACACCAGATTTAGAGTGATTGCTATTTTGGCAAGTGAATTTCACCCCAGAAGAAAATATATGTTTTTGCGGATACTAATATAGTTTGCCAGGCTCAGCTGTGACACCAGATTTAGAGTGATTGCTATTTTGGCAAGTGAATTTCACCCCAGAAGAAAATATATGTTTTTGCGGATACTAATATAGTTTGCCAGGCTCAGCTGTGACACCAGATTTAGAGGATTGCTATTTTGGCAAGTGAATTTCACCCCAGAACAAAATATATGTTTTTGCGGATACTAATATAGTTTGCCAGGCTCAGCTGTGACACCAGATTTAGTGGATTGCTATTTTGGCAAGTGAATTTCACCCCAGAACAAAATATATGTTTTTGCGGATAATAATATAGTTTGCCAGGCTCAGCTGTGACACCAGATTTAGTGGATTGCTATTTTGGCAAGTGAATTTCACCCCAGAAGAAAATATATGTTTTTGCGGATACTAATATAGTTTGCCAGGCTCAGCTGTGACACCAGATTTAGTGGATTGCTATTTTGGCAAGTGAATTTCACCCCAGAAGAAAATATATGTTTTTACGGATACTAATATAGTTTGCCAGGCTCAGCTGTGACACCAGATTTAGTGGATTGCTATTTTGGCAAGTGAATTTCACCCCAGAAGAAAATATATGTTTTTGCGGATACTAATATAGTTTGCCAGGCTCAGCTGTGACACCAGATTTAGGGTGTTGCTATTTTGGCAAGTGAATTTCACCCCAGAAGAAAATATATGTTTTTGCGGATACTAATATAGTTTGCCAGGCTCAGCTGTGACACCAGATTTAGAGGATTGCTATTTTGGCAAGTGAATTTCACCCCAGAACAAAATATATGTTTTTGCGGATACTAATATAGTTTGCCAGGCTCAGCTGTGACACCAGATTTAGTGGTGTTGCTATTTTGGCAAGTGAATTTCACCCCAGAAGAAAATATATGTTTTTGCGGATACTAATATAGTTTGCCAGGCTCAGCTGTGACACCAGATTTAGAGGATTGCTATTTTGGCAAGTGAATTTCACCCCAGAACAAAATATATGTTTTTGCGGATAATAATATAGTTTGCCAGGCTCAGCTGTGACACCAGATTTAGTGGATTGCTATTTTGGCAAGTGAATTTCACCCCAGAAGAAAATATATGTTTTTGCGGATACTAATATAGTTTGCCAGGCTCAGCTGTGACACCAGATTTAGTGGATTGCTATTTTGGCAAGTGAATTTCACCCCAGAAGAAAATATATGTTTTTGCGGATACTAATATAGTTTGCCAGGCTCAGCTGTGACACCAGATTTAGTGGATTGCTATTTTGGCAAGTGAATTTCACCCCAGAACAAAATATATGTTTTTGCGGATAATAATATAGTTTGCCAGGCTCAGCTGTGACACCAGATTTAGTGGATTGCTATTTTGGCAAGTGAATTTCACCCCAGAACAAAATATATGTTTTTGCGGATAATAATATAGTTTGCCAGGCTCAGCTGTGACACCAGATTTAGAGGATTGCTATTTTGGCAAGTGAATTTCACCCCAGAACAAAATATATGTTTTTGCGGATAATAATATAGTTTGCCAGGCTCAGCTGTGACACCAGATTTAGTGGATTGCTATTTTGGCAAGTGAATTTCACCCCAGAACAAAATATATGTTTTTGCGGATAATAATATAGTTTGCCAGGCTCAGCTGTGACACCAGATTTAGTGGATTGCTATTTTGGCAAGTGAATTTCACCCCAGAACAAAATATATGTTTTTGCGGATACTAATATAGTTTGCCAGGCTCAGCTGTGACACCAGATTTAGTGGATTGCTATTTTGGCAAGTGAATTTCACCCCAGAACAAAATATATGTTTTTGCGGATAATAATATAGTTTGCCAGGCTCAGCTGTGACACCAGATTTAGTGGATTGCTATTTTGGCAAGTGAATTTCACCCCAGAACAAAATATATGTTTTTGCGGATAATAATATAGTTTGCCAGGCTCAGCTGTGACACCAGATTTAGTGGATTGCTATTTTGGCAAGTGAATTTCACCCCAGAAGAAAATATATGTTTTTGCGGATACTAATATAGTTTGCCAGGCTCAGCTGTGACACCAGATTTAGGGTGTTGCTATTTTGGCAAGTGAATTTCACCCCAGAAGAAAATATATGTTTTTGCGGATACTAATATAGTTTGCCAGGCTCAGCTGTGACACCAGATTTAGAGGATTGCTATTTTGGCAAGTGAATTTCACCCCAGAACAAAATATATGTTTTTGCGGATAATAATATAGTTTGCCAGGCTCAGCTGTGACACCAGATTTAGTGGATTGCTATTTTGGCAAGTGAATTTCACCCCAGAACAAAATATATGTTTTTGCGGATAATAATATAGTTTGCCAGGCTCAGCTGTGACACCAGATTTAGTGGATTGCTATTTTGGCAAGTGAATTTAACCCCAGAACAAAATATATGTTTTTGCGGATACTAATATAGTTTGCCAGGCACAGCTGTGACACCAGATTTAGGGTGTTGCTATTTTGGCAAGTG
Source organism: Bufotes viridis (assembly GCA_033119425.1). NCBI lineage: Eukaryota > Metazoa > Chordata > Amphibia > Anura > Bufonidae > Bufotes > Bufotes viridis. Next base: position 291,775,429 of record CM065591.1, on the reverse strand, counting down.
AATTTCACCCCAGAAGAAAATATATGTTTTTGCGGATACTAATATAGTTTGCCAGGCACAGCTGTGACACCAGATTTAGGGTGTTGCTATTTTGGCAAGTGAATTTCACCCCAGAACAAAATATATGTTTTGGAGGAAACACTAATATATTTTGCCAGCCACTGCTGAAACCACTGATGTATGGTATTGCTATTTTGGCAATTGAATTTAACCCCAAACCAAAATATCTGTTTTGGCGGACACTATTATATTTTGCCAGCCACTGCTGAAACCACTGATGTATGGTTTTGCTATTTTGCCAATTGAATTTCACCCCAGAAAATAATCTATCCTTTGCCAGACAGCAGACAGTATTATGCTTGTCTAGCCAAAGCTGGAACACCAGATTTAGGGATTGGTATTTGGGCAATTGTATTTAACCCCTTAATAAAATATAGAAATTGCTATCCTGAGTTTCTAGGGGTGACAATTAGCACAGCCAAGCCCCTGATGGAGGATATAGCAAAAAAAAAAATAGTATTGAAGCATTGATGGATGTGTGGCAGCTTGTTCTGGAGCACCACAAGTCACAAAATGGCCGCCGATCAACCCAGAAAATAAGTGACAGAAAAACGCTCTGTGCAGCCAAAAACCAGCAATCAAGTAAATAGCAGAAGTTCACTGATTCTCAGCTGCAGATCGATCCGTTCATTAGGTGCTGTTGCTGACTTTTCCCTGCCTATCTCGCCCTCACAGAAGCTGCATCCTCTCCCTACACTAGTCAGAGCAGTGTGACGTGCGGCGCTACGTGACTCCAGCTTAAATAGAGGCTGGGTCACATGCTGCACTTGGCCAATCATAGCCATGCCATTAGTAGGCATGGCTGTGATGGCTTCTTAGGGCAAGAAGTAAGACGCTAGCTGATTGGCTGCTGTGCAGCCCTTCAGAAAGCGGGAAGAAATCGACGAACACCGAACCCGAACCCGAACTTTTTTGAAAATGTCCGGGTTCGGGTCCGGGTCCCGGACACCCCAAAATTCGGTACGAACCCGAACGATGCGCGAACTGTTCGCTCAACACTAATGAATAGATTTTCCCAGTCAGATATTCAGCACAGGGTTAGTTCACAAAAAAAAGTGGTAATATGTCCCAACCCCCCCTCCTCCTGGGCCCTCAAGTCACAGAAGGATAAGCTATATTATTTTCCCTTCCCCTGGCACATATGCAGTGCAGGGGTCTGTATACAGCAAAAATGGTAAAATGTCACCCAAGAATGTAACAGAGAATTTTTAGAAATATAGGTCCCTATCACCTACGCAGATCAGGGGTTTGGATACGGAAAAATGGGTTAATGTCACCCACCAATGTAACAGAGGATTTTTAGAAATATAGGTCCCTCTCACCTAGGCAGAGCAGGGGTTTGTATACGGCAAAACTAGTAAAATGTCACCCAAGAATGTAACAGAGGCTTTTTAGAAATATAGGTCCCTCTCACCTATGCAGAGCAGGGGTTTGTATAAGGCAAAACTGGTAAAATGTCACGCAAGAATGTAACAGAGGATTTTTAGAAATATTGGTCCCTTTCACCTATGCAGAGCAGGGATTTGTATGCAGCAGAAATGGGTTAATGTCACCCACCAATGTAACAGAGGATTTTTAGAAATATAGGTCCCTCTCACCTATGCAGAGCAGGGGTTTGTATAAGGCAAAACTGGTAAAATGTCACGCAAGAATGTAACAGAGGATTTTTAGAAATATAGGTCCCTATCACCTATGCAGATCAGGGGTTTGGATACGGCAAAAATGGGTTAATGTCACCCACCAATGTAACAGAGGATTTTTAGAAATATAGGTCCCCCTCACCTATGCAGAGCAGGGGTTTGTATACGGCAAAAATAGTAAAATGTCACCCAAGAATGTAACAGAGGATATTTAGAAATATAGGTCCCTCTCACCTATGCAGAGCAGGGGTTTTTATAAGGCAAAACTGGTAAAATGTCACCCACCAATGTAACAGAGGATTTTTAGAAATATAGGTCCCTTTCACCTATGCAGAGCAGGGTTTTTTATATGGCAAAAATGGGTTAATGTCACCCACCAATGTAACTGAGGATTTTTAGAAATATAGGTCCCTGTCACCTATGCAGAGCAAGGGTTTGTATATGGCTGGGTATAAACTGGGTTAATGTCATACAACAATGCAGACGAAATTTTTAATTTTTTTTACCCTGTCTGCTATATGCACATATGCAGTGCAGATGCACTTAAAAATGGGTATATGTTGCCCACTGAACTAAAAGATTAAATTATTGTCCCTGGCACATATGCTGGTGCAAGTGAACTACACTTGCACAAAATGGCCACCGACACCCTCATAACTAACAAACGGATAAAACTTATTTTTCTGTGTCACTGGGCTCATGGGTAAAAAAATGTAGCAGAGCACCCACAAAAATATTCGCTGCAGTTTGCAGATTTAACACCAAGTACACAAGGCCAGAATTGTTTCCTAATCTCTCCCTTACAGCAGCAGCATCCTATCCCAACACTAGTAAGAGCAGAGTGACGTGCGGCACTACGTGACTCCAGCTTATATAGAGGCTGGGTCACATGCTGCACTCGGCCAATCACAGCCATGCCATTAGTAGGCATGGCTGTGATGGCTTCTAAGGGCACACTAGTTAAACGCTTGTTGATTGACTGCCCTGCAACCTTTCAACAAGCGACAATAAATCGCCGAACACCGAACTCGAACCGGAACTTTTACATTTCGCTTTTGCGGTTCGCTCAACCCTATTTTTCAACTATTTTTTAAAAACGGGGATTGGAAAAACTGCAATTTCACCACTTTTTTGTATTGTTTCTACAGAATTCTGCAAACATAATAAATTGTATTGTAAATGTATTCTCTAAGTCAAGATAATTGTAAAAATACCAAATGTATACCCTGTTTTACTTGACTTATATAGCAACATAAAACTCTTTTCTTTAAAAAAAAACAACAACTGCCTTTCTGTCGCCATATTCCAAGAGCCATAATGTTTTTATTTTACAGTTGTTAAAGCTGTAAGAGGGCTCCTGTTTTGGGATATTTTGGTTGTTCTCAATGTGGTGACATCAATTATGTATGTTTTTTTTTCTTTTTTCCATAGAAAAAGTTTTATGGGGGAAATATGTATTTTTATCTTATTTAGGATTTTTTTATTACATTTTTTTTCTTAAAACTATATTGATTTTTTTTTAACTAAATTCTTTACTCCCAGGACGGTATTTGAATGTGTCATTTGATTGCTAACATAATACAGTGCATAACTTCTGTTATGCACTCTATTATAACTGCCATTTTAAGATGATATGCAGCCCATCAGACCTCGGCTCTGACAGGTCCTACTAGGCTACTGCTTTTGGCGGATGCAAGGATGAATCTTAGGGCTATAACTTGCATCAATGCCCTGTGATTGTATGGGGGCAATGAAGATGCAGCAGTTGATATTGACCATTGATATTGATATTGACTACAGCATATTAAATTACTTAGATTCCTCATATCCCAGCCTTTAGAGTAGGAACTTGACTTTCTTTACACAGCCGAGCACCCAATCCACAGAAAACCAATGCCAGACTAAAATAAAAGGTTAATAAAAAGGCATTCAACAGGCTGATTATACATTTCTTCTAATATGATCTTTTCCGTGGGTTCATATCTAATTTACACTTAAAGAGCCACAATATATGTAATGTTAAATTCATACCATTTATGTGTCTCAATTGTTTTTATACAGTTTTATTTTATGTGATATTTATCATTACACACTTATCATTTATTAAAACAATATCACATATTAACCAGTAGCCCTGCCTAAAATTATACATATATATATATATATACAGAAAGAGAGAGATGGCCTTGGAGTTCGCCCGGCAGTCGTTTGGCTGCAAACTTTGCATGTTCGCGATTCACAAAACATGCGAAAATATGGCGGTGTCCGCCTGTACCATATTCTTTTGCATTGCGCCAAACTTTGACCCATAACACATCCATCATTTGGAACAGGACAGCTAATTGAGATGTTTTACCACATGGACACACCCTCACCCTATTAACCACTTCAGCCCCCCTAGCTTAAACACCCTTAATGACCAGGCCACTTTTTACAATTCCGCACTACACTACTTTCACCGTTTATTGCTCCGTCATACAACTTACCACCCAAATGAATTTTGCCTCCTTTTCTTCTCACTAATAGAGCTTTCATTTGGTGGTATTTCATTGCTGCTGACATTTTTACTTTTTTTGCTATTAATCAAAAATTACCGAAATTTTTGCAAAAAAATGACATTTTTCACTTTCTGTTGTAAAATTTTTCAAAAAAAACTACATTTCTATATAAATTTTTCTCTAAATTTATTGTTCTACATGTCTTTGATAAAAAAAATCCAATAAGTGTATATTTATTGGTTTCGGTAAAAGTTATAGCGTTTACAAACTATGGTGCAAAAAAGTGAATTTCGGCATTTTGAAGCAGCTCTGACTTTCTGAGCACCTGTCATGTTTCTTCAGGTGCTAGAATGCCAGGATAGTATAAATATCCCCAAATTACACCATTTTAGAAAGAAGACACCCCAAAGTATTCGCGGAGGGGCTTGGTGAGTTCATGTATCATTTCATTTTTTTCACAAGTTAGCAGAAAATGACACTTTCTGAGAAAAAAAAAGTTTCAATTTCTGATAACTTCTGGCAAAAAAAATAAAAATCTCAGGCGGACTCACTATGCCCCTCAGTGAATACCTTGGGGTGTCTACTTTCCGAAATGGAGTCATTTGTGGGGTGTGTTTACTGTTCTGGCATTTTGGGCGGGCTAAATTGTGAGCCGCCATGTAAAACCTAAAGGTACTCGTTGGAATTTGGGCTCTTTGCACCCAGGCTGCAAAAGCGGCACTTATGTGGTATCGCCGTACTCAGGAGAAGTAGGGCAATGTGTTTTGGGGTGTATTTTTACATATACCCATGTTGGGTGAGAGAAATATCTCTGTAAATTGTCAACTTTGTATAAAATTTTTTAAAAGTTGTCGTTTACAGAGATATTTTTCACACAAAGTATGGGTATATATAAAAATACACCCCAAAACACATTGCCCTACTTCTCCTGAGTACTGGCGATACCACATGTGTGCCACTTTTTGCAGCCTGGGTGCACAAGGCCCTAAACCAAAGAGTACCTTTAGGATTTCACAGGGCATTTTTGCGCATTTGGATTCCAGACTTCTTCTCACCCTTTAGGGGCCCCTAAAATGCCAGGACAGTATAAATACCCACATGTGACCCCATTTTGAAAAAAGACACCCCAAGGTATTCTGTGAGGGGTATGGTGAGTTCATGTAAAATTTTATTTTTGTCACAAGTTAGTGGAATATGAGACTTTGTAAAAACAAAAAAAAAAAAAAATTTCCGCTGACTTGTGCCAAAAATAAAAATTCTGTGGACTCACCATGCCCCTCACGGAATACCTTGGGGTGTCTTCTTTCCAAAATGGGGTCACATGTGGGGTATTTATACTCACCTGGCATTTTAGGGGCCCCTAAAGTGTGAGAATCCAAATGCATAAAAATGGCCTGTGAAATCCTAAAGGTACTCATTGGTTTTAGGGCCCTTTGCGCATCTTGGCTGCAAAAAGTGTCACTCATGTGGTATCGCCGTACTCAGGAGAAGTAGGGCAATGTGTTTTGGGGTGTATTTTACATATACCCATGCTGCGTGTGAGAAATATCGCTGTAAACGACAACTTTTTACATTTTTTATTCAAAGTTGTCAATATACAGAGATATTTATCTCACCCAGCATGGGTATATGTAAAAATACACCCAAAACACATCGCCCTACTTCTCCTGAGTACGGCGATACCACATGTGTGACACTTTTTGCAGCCAAGATGCGCAAAGGGCCCAAATTCCAATGAGTACCTTTTAGGAGGGCATTTTTACGCATTTTTCTTCTCACGCTTTAGGGCTCCTAAATGCCAGGGCAGTAGAAATACCCACGTGTGACCCCATTTTGAAAGAAGACACCCTAAGGTATTCCATGAGGGGCATGGCGAGTTCATAGAATATTTTTTTGGCACAAGTTAGTGGAAATTGATTTTTATTGTTTTTCTCACAAAGTCTCCCTTTCCGCTAACTTTTGACAAAAGTTTAATTTTTCATGAACTCATTATGCCCCTCAGCGAATACCTTGGGGTGTCTTCTTTCCAAAATGGGGTCACATGTGGGTATTTATACTGCCCTGGCATTTTAGGGGCCCTAAAGCGTGAGAAGAAAAATGCGTAAAAATACCCTCCTAAAAGGTACTCGTTGGAATTTGGGCCTTTGCGCATCTTGGCTGCAAAAGTGTCACACATGTGGCATCGCCGTACTCAGGAGAAGTAGGGCGATGTGTTTGGGTGTATTTTACATATACCCATGCTGGGTGAGAGAAATATCTCTGTATATTGACAACTTTGAATAAAAAATGTAAAAAGTTGTCGTTTACAGCGATATTTCTCACACCCAGTATGGGTATATGTAAAAATACACCCCAAAACACATTGCCCAACTTCTCCTGAGTACGGCGATACCACATGAGTGACACTTTTTGCAGCCAAGATGCAAAGGGGCCCAAATCCAACGAGTACCTTTAGGATTTCAGAGGCCATTTTTACGCATTTGGATTCTCACGCTTTAGGGGCCCTAAAATGCCAGGGCAGTATAAATACCCCACATGTGACCCCATTGTGGAAAGAAGACACCCCAAGGTATTCTGTGAGGGGTATGGCGAGTTCACAGAAAAAAATTTGGCACAAGTTAGCGGAAATTGTTTTTTTTTTTTTTTTTTACAGTCTCATATTCCACTAACTTGTGACAAAAATAAAATTTTCCATGAACTCGCCATACCCCTCACGGAATACCTTGGGGTGTCTTCTTTCTAAAATGGGGTCACATGTGGGGTTTTTGTACTGCCCTGGCATTTGAGGGTCTCCGCAGTCATTACACGTCAGGCCAGCATTAGGAGTTTCTGCGATTCTCCTTATATTGAGCATACGGGTAATGAGATTTTTTTTTTCCGTTCAGCCTCTGCGCTGAAAAAAATGAACGGCACAGATTTTTCATTCGCATCGATCAATGTGGATGAAAAATCTCTGCCAAAATCAGTGACTGCGGTGCGGTGGGCTGGGCGCTAGCTACCTAACAAGTAGCTAACTAACTGGCGGTGATAAGGGACCCTTATGCCCCATTCACACGTCCGCAATTCTGTTTGCGGAACGGAATTGCGGACCCATTCATTTCTATGGGGACAGACTTTGTCCCGCTCGGATCCGGAATTACGGATCCGCGCTTCGGGTCTGCACTTCCGTTCGCAAAAATATAGAACATGTCTCTATTCTTGTCCGCAACTGCGGACAAGAAAAAGCATTTTCTATATAGTTCTGGCAATGTGCGGATCTGCAAAATGCGGAAAGCACATTGCCGGTGTCCGTGTTTTGAGGATCCGCGGATCGGATCCGCGGATCGGATCCGCGGATCGGATCCGCGGATCCGTGGAATCCACGGATCCGCAAAACACATATGGACGTCTGAATGGAGCCTTACAAGGGGTGTGATCAATGACAGGGGGTGATCAGGGGTCTAGATGGGGTGATCAAGGGGTTAATAGGTGAGGGGGTGGGGGTTAGTGTAGTGTTTGGTGCAACTGTTACTGTGTTACCTGGTCCTCTGGTGGTCGATCCCAGAAAATGGGACCACCAGAGGACCAGGTAGCAGCTATATCAGACGCTGTTCATAAAACAGCGTCTGATATAGCTGTTTGATGTGATTTATATCGCATCTACAGCCTGCCAGCGATTGATCATCGCTGGCAGGCTGTAGTCCAACTCTCGAGACGCGCTTCACTGTGAACGCGTGCGCACGCGCGCGCATTCACAGGAACTCTCGCGTCTCGCGAGATGACGCCCCGGCGCGTCCAAACAGAAGATCCCGGCCGCCCGCAGGACGCAATCCTGCGTACGGCGGTGGGGGACTGGTTAAAGAACCCGATCTGGCAGCCATTTTACATTAAGTGTTTTGCCAGTTTAGGGAGAGATTGCTTTGTGGAGCTGGGACAGGCTGTTAGGGACACCAAATGCTAGCTAATTGGGCCGCAAAAGTCCTTTTAAGGACTGGAATAGGTGTGTTATCGATAGGTGAGATATACTGAGGGGTGTGATATACTTATAATATACTTTCTAACATAAAAAGTATATAGTGCATTTGTATTGTGCAGCAGGTGTTTGCGGTTCTGCTGTGATAGCACACCTATATAGAGGGGCAAGCGCTATTGGAACAACTTTTTGAAATGGGTGTGATATACCTGTTGCCCCAAAGAAAACTGATTTAGGGGTGTGATATACCTTCTTCCACAAAATACTGATTGAGGGCTACGATATACCTGTTGCCCCAAATAAACAGGGTGGTATGATATAACTGTTGTGGCAAAAAAAAATAATAGAGTGGTTTGATTTACCTGCTTCCACAAAATACTGATTAAGAGGTTCGATATACCTGCTTCCACCAAATATTGATTGAGGGATGCAATATACCTGCTTCCACAAAATACTGATTAAGGGGTTCGATATGCCTGTTTCCACCAAATATTGATTGAGGCCTGTGATATACCGACTTCCCCAAAATGCTGATTAAGGGGTTTTATATGCCTGCTTCCGCAAAATACTGATTGAGGGCTGCGATATACCTTATTCCACAAAATACCGATTAATGGGGTCGATATACCTGTTTCCACCAAATATTGATTGAGGCGTGCAATATACCAGCTTCCACAAAATACTGATTAAGGGGTTTGATATACCAGTTTTCACCAAATATTGATTGAAGCCTGCGATATATCTGCTTCCACAAAATTCTGATTAAGGGGTTCGATATACCTGTTTCCACCAAATATTGATTGAGGCCTGCGATATAACTGCTATCACAAAATACCGATTAAGGGATTAATATACCTATTTCCACCAAATATTGATTGAGGCCTGCAATATACCTGCTTCCACAAAATACCGATTAAGGGTTTTGATATACCTGTTTCCTCCAAATATTGATTGAGGGCAGCGATATACCTGCTTCCACAAATACTGCTCTTTTCTAGGGACTTAGGCACAGGGTCATTTTGAAAATGACAGGCAGAGGAAGAGGCAGGCCCTTCCAGAGGGGTGGTAGGGTTCGGGAAGGTGCACCAGGCTGGAGCCTAAGTGAGAAGTTGGAGAAGGTGCGTGCGATTACTTCAAAGGGCGCACCAGAGTTGGTTGAGAGGCTCACTCAGCTTTCCGCTTCTGCATTCTCCTCATCCTCTGTATCTGCACCCTCCACACTCTCTGCTGTGTGCACATCCAAACACACCACCACCACCATAGCCCCTCCACTCAAGTCAGAGGTAATATTTTTCCATCCATTCCCAGACCATTCCGATGCGCAGCCATTCTTGGCATTGTATGAGGAAGAAGAGGTAGCAACGGCCGTCACCCAGCGGTCTGATGACAGTACCCAGATCAGCCCAAGGAGGGAGGTCACCGCTGTTTCTGCCTACTCCGAGATCTCAGATGTCAGTGGTGGTAAAGGTGACGATGATGACGTGTCGATGGACGTCACGTGGGTGTCCACCAGAGAGGAAGAGCAGAGGAGTTCGGAGGGAGAGATGGAGCAACAGAGAGGGAGGAGAAGGAGGAGAAGCAGGCAGAGCTCTGGAGCGAGCCATCCACCATGCACGGTCACTTCTAGCACTCCCAGGACATCGGCACATGACTCCGCAGTGTGGGATTTTTTTAAACGTGTCAGCTGCTGACAATAGTGTTGCCATCTGCAGCCTGTGCAGTTAACTCATACAGTAAGTCGCGGTAATCCCACCACTCACCTAGGGACGACCGCCTTAAGAAGGCACCTGGCCTCCGATCACCGAGCCCAGTGGAAGCAACGCCATCAGAACCCACAAGGTCACACTCCCGGTGCTCCATGTCCTGCCTTTTCTCCTTCTCCTCTCTCCTCCCATTTGTCCTCCACTCCACCTTCCACTGTGCTGTCGTCGCAATCATCTGGCAGAAGGCAGTCTTCCGTCGCCCAAATGTTCGAGCGCAAAAAGTTGATGACACCAGATAACCCTCTTGCCCAATGGCTGACCGCTGGCTTGTCGGAACTGTTAACCCTCCAACTACTGCCATATAAACTGGTGGACTCAGAGGCCTTTAGAAAATTTGTGGCCATTGGCACACCACAATGGAAGGTCCCCGGAAGGAAATATTTCTCCCAGAGAAATCCCATCCCAGAGCTATATGGCCACGTTCAGCGTCAAGTGAATATATATCTGGCACACAGTGTCGGTGCCAAGATACATCTGACCACAACACATGGTCTAGCAAACACGGGCAGGGAAGGTACATAACTTTTACTGCCCACTGGGTGAACCTTCTGACGGCCATTAAGCATGTAACCAGTGATTCATGTGTGGATTTGGTGTTACCGCCAAAGATGGCATGCAGGCCTGCTCCTTCTTCTCCTCCTCCTACTCCATCATCCGTCTAATCCTCGGCTGACTCCTCTTTTTCCACTGATAGCCCCTCTTCCAATGCGCCCCCCAAGCTCCCCAAAACCAATTCAACATCTATGCTCCAGAAGCAACGTGCCGGCGTTGACGACTACCTGTACAAACTCTTTAGCAGGACTGGTTCTGGGGAGCTTAGTTTCTTTTCACCGCGCCAGTGGCTGCTCATGCGTGATGCATGCAGACTTCTGCGGCCATTTGCTGAGATCAGCAAACTAGTCAGTCGCAGCCAGGGCGCCATCACTGACATCGCACCTTACCCCCTCTTTCTGGAGCGTGCATTGCGTTGTGTCATTGATCAAGCTGTCAAGGAGCAGGAGCTGGAAGATGAGGAAGTTGCAATGCTGAATGAATTCATTCTGCTGTTGCGGGCGTCAGCAGAGGAATCACCACCCTCAGTGAAACAGGTGCGGGTACCAATCCTACCGCGCCTGTAAAAAGAGGGCTGTTTGAAGATGTGTTGGTCACTTTGGATATGAGATCATTCTTTTATCAAACCCATTGACAGCCGCCCTCCGGATCCAGCCTCAGGGAACGCCTAGACCAACAGGTGTCCGACTACATAGGGTTAACGGCCTATGTGGACGCTGTGAGAAGCGAGGAACCCTTGGACTACTGGGTGTGCAGGCTTGGCCTGTGGCCAGAGCTGGCACAATTTTCCATGGAACTCTTGGCTTGCCGCTCATCGATTGTCCTGTCCGAAAGGACGTTCAACGCAGCAGGAGTGATCGTGTCCGATAAGCGCACTTGCCTTGCTCACGACAGTGTGGACTACCTCACGTTTCTAAAAATGAATGAGGCATGGATCTCGGAGGAATTCATCACCTGTGACGACCACATGTAATTGAATTTCCTCATGCCAGCCCACTCATATCAGTCACCACCCAGAACAAAGAATGGTCCTTGTCTTATATATATACAGCAGCATAAAATACTTTTTCTGTCAGGTGAATGCCTAATTTTGGGGGCCTGTACTCCAGTAGCCTACAGTAAAATTTTATTCCATTGACCGCCTAATGTACCTTTAGCCACATAATCACAAGTTCTTTTCTGTCAGGTGAATGCCTAATTTTTGGGGCCTGTACTTCCGTGGCCTAAAATAAAAATCTTCTAGGCTCCAGCAGGGCACATTTTTGAGAGTTTCCTGGGCAGACTAGATGGGCCAAAAGGTTCTTATCTGCCAACACATTCTATGTTTCTATGTTTATATATATACAATTTTTTTTCTTTTAGTAATTGCACATTTATTTTGTGCCATACATTTTTAAACAATTACTTAAAAAAAATATAAAATATATAAATATAATTTAACCTCTATTTCTTAAAAAGCTTGTGACGGGATTTGTACAGGTTCTGCATCACACTAGTAGTAAGTATTCCTCTACAGTAAAAGTCTCATATTTTAATTTTTTGCTACTGTCTAGCTATGCAGATGTATAGTGTAGTGGTTAAAGTTCTGGGCTGTGATGCAGAAGCTGTGAGTTCAAATCCCATCACGAACTTTTTCAGAAATAGAGGCTCTGAAATGTATAACACAAAATAAACGTGTATATATATAAATTATATATTCTAAATATATAATAATGTGTAAATATATTATGGCTAAAAATAAAAAAAATATGTATATATATATATATATATATATATATATAACTACACAAAAAAGGGGTCAGTCAGCATGTACCTGAAAGCAGGTGCATGTAGTAAAATATACATACAAGCACAGAAAAAATGCAACAGCACTCTGCAACCAGCACTCTGCCCTGCCTATATGCTGGAAAAGTGAGTGTACATTTTGATCAAAAGGTAATAAGCCACTCCCCGCGCCAAGGCCGCCTCAATGAGTGGCGCGGCGAGTGGCTTATTACCTTTTGATCAAAATTTACACTGATGCCTCACTTTTCCAGCATATAGGCAGGGCAGAGTGCTGGTTGCAGAGTGCTGTTGCATTTTGTATATGCTGGAAAAGTGAGGCGTCAGTGTACATTTTGATCAAAAGGTAATAAGCCACTCGCACGCCAAGGCCGCCTCAATGAGTGGTAACGCTAAATCCTACCTGTTAAGGGCCATTACAGCCACATAAAATCCAGGGAGTGCAGGCCCAGCTTGCATGGATCCACCTAGCTTAGTAACCCTGTTTGGTGCCATAACAGCCTCCATTAGATCCAGGGATGCAAGTACCAACATGCACGCTGAGCCCACCATGTCCTCCTCCTGGAGCCAAAATGGCTACTAGTAGGGGAAAGCTCAGCTTTATACTTACTCTGATTAAAACCAGCCTCTAGGGCAGACGAACTGGCCAGGTGTGTACGACTAACTGAATGCTGCCACACCTCCAATACATACTACACAAAAAGGGGGTCAGTCAGCACGTACCTGAAAGCAGGTGCACATAGCGAAATATACAAACAATCACAGAAAAAATGCAACAGCACTCTGCAACCAGCACTCTGCCCTGCCTATATGCTGACAAAGTGAGTGTACATTTTGATCAAAAGGTAATAAGCCACTCCCCGCGCCAAGGCCACCTCAATGAGTGGCGCGGCGAGTGGCTTATTACCTTTTGATCAAAATTTACACTGATGCCTCACTTTTCCAGCATATAGGCAGGGCAGAGTGCTGGTTGCAGAGTGCTGTTGCATTTTTGTATATGCTGGAAAAGTGAGGCGTCAGTGTACATTTTGATCAAAAGGTAATAAGCCACTCGCACGCCAAGGCCGCCTCAATGAGTGGTAACGCTAAATCCTACCTGTTAAGGGCCATTACAGCCACATAAAATCCAGGGAGTGCAGGCCCAGCTTGCATGGATCCACCTAGCTTAGTAACCCTGTTTGGTGCCATAACAGCCTCCATTAAATCCAGGGATGCAAGTACCAACATGCACGCTGAGCCCACCATGTCCTCCTCCTGGAGCCAAAATGGCTACTAGTAGGGGAAAGCTCAGCTTTATACTTACTCTGATTAAAACCAGCCTCTAGGGCAGACGAACTGGCCAGGTGTGTATGACTAACTCAATGCTGCCACACCTCAATACATACTACACAAAGGGGTCAGTCAGCACGTACCTGAAAGCAGGTGCACATAGCGAAATATACAAACAATCACAGAAAAATGCAACAGCACTCTGCAACCAGCACTCTGCCCTGCCTATATGCTGACAAAGTGAGTGTACATTTTGATCAAAAGGTAATAAGCCACTCCCCGCGCCAAGGCCGCCTCAATGAGTGGCGCGGCGAGTGGCTTATTACCTTTTGATCAAAATTTACACTGATGCCTCACTTTTCCAGCATATAGGCAGGGCAGAGTGCTGTTGCATTTTTTCTGTGTTTGTATGTATATTTCGCTACGTGCACCTGCTTTCAGGTACGTGCTGACTGACCCCCTTTTTGTGTAGTGTTTTTCTTTGTTTATATATACAGTATAGATATATATATATATATATATATATATTTATTTTTATTAATTTTAGCCTCTATTTCTGAAATAGTTTGTGACGGGATTTGAACTCACAGCTTCTGCATCACAGCCCAGAACTTTAACTACTACACTATATAGCTGCATAACCAGTCGCTTCAAATAAAATATGAGACTTCTACTTATAGGAACACTTTCTAGTGGTAAGTTTTTCTCTACAGTAGACGTCTAATTTTTAGGCTAAATTAGATTAAAACACACTGGGTGTCCCCAAGCACTGACTTCATATATGGACATAGCTATATATGGAGTCAGAGCAGGGACTCCTAAGCCGGACTCTATCCTGACACCCTCCCCTTTTCAGAGCAGGTAGTGCCTGGTTTAATGCTCGGGTTCTGCCATTGACTTCCATGGTGCTTGATCAACACTAATATTGATAAATATATTTTGCTAAATAGTATATCTGCCCAGTTATGCAGTTTTATATTCCCAATTATCATATTTCTGCATAACTTGGAACCATGGAATTGAGCAGTGTATAATGTGATGGAAAAAATCATTCAGCCAGCAAAGGAAGCAATGTAGACAATCACAATACATTAGCAAGTGCCCTGTATAAACTTTCTTTACATGATGAATGCCACTTGCTAAAATGAGACAACCCCTTTAAATAAGCCAAAGGGTATTGATTGTATTAAATGAGTTGAGACTAACTTAAAACCTAAAAATGTACATCTCTAAAATATTCTGTAATCTAGTTTAAAATCTTGTTTGTCTTGTAGCTGTAGTGTTATTCACAAAATCAGGTATAAAAGCTGACAACAGCTCGTATCCACAATTCAACTGAAGGTGATACAGTGAGCATCATTACCAATTTCTCTGTCATCTTTTAACATCAAATAGCAGCTTTTCAGTGCAGATTGTCATTGCTGTCTGATAGACTTGATTCTCAGAGCTCAATCTTTCCTTCAGTCCTATCTAAATTGCCAATAGTTTTTCTGGCCTTTTTCATCCTTTATTGTACAAAAGAAAGGCAATGTTAAAAATCTAAGTTTATTACATCAATAGCTGCATTTTAAGCCTTTGAACGATATCTACAGTAGTAGAAGTCAAAAGAATTTACTGAGGAGTAAATATAATTATATTAAAGGGACATTTACAGTATAAAGATAGGTAGTTTATAACGAATTTAAGTAATTAGTAAATCTGACACATTTTAATAGATCATATCTGACACGATAATTGATGACTGCTAGAGAAGCGATCGATTCTAAACTAAACCAATTTGTTTTTGTTTTTTTAATGAATTCAAAGCTTTTGATATTTGTCCTGAACAAACCAGCCAAAATGGTGTATTCTATTCTACACTCATTGACAATAATAATGCACCAAGAACTAGTTGGAATCAAATAAAACTTTCTATTTGTGACTGTAATAATGATATATGTAAGTGAGTACTATATTAAAGTGAAAGAATATATTTATTGTGGAAAACTACAATAAAAGGAGGCTCTAGTGCCCTGTCTGGATACAAGATGAGATATGGTTGGGCATGGAGGCATACAGGTTCCGTATGGTATCTAAGCAAAAGATGTCCTGCACATATCGCTGGTAGTTTCCCTCATATCACTAATAGGGGTGACTGACTGTAGCACATGATGGCTCCCAAGATCATTACACCAGCAATTGTGGCAATGTGTTTCTCCACAGCAAAGGCAGGGTTCAAGCGCTTACCATGAGGCCTCCATACTCTTACTCTCATTGGATCAAAAACAAAAATTTAATTCATTATTAACAATATAGTTCTAGTCCATAGCAGTACAGGCTTCATTGACAATGGCCCACTGTCAATGTCAGGTCAAATAATGGGTTTCATGACACCAAATTTCCTCCTGCTAAAGATGGTCTTTCTAGTAGCCAGGTCATATTTTCAGCGTCATCACTGGTAGGGATGGTCGAAGTGTTGAAAAATTTGATTTGGCAGCTTTGCCGAAGTTCACCATGTAGTTTGATTAGTTTTTAATAAATTTGTCACAAATCACTATAAATCAGGTATATCCAGGCCACTCTGCCTTAGAGCACTGCCACATGCATCAGCCGTGCTGTGGCGGCACGGCTACACCTTTAATGCACCTTTAAACAGGGGCCGTATGCACTTCTCCAACCCCAGTACTCTCCTGCCCTACAGTAGGAGACCATTTTCTGCTATCTGCTTTTCCTTTTCCTGCGTTTCTAATGAATGTATCATTAGAAACATCTTAGGAACATCCAGCTCTTCCCTTTCTGCATCTTTCTGACTTTTCTAGGACAGGGAGACTTTGAAGGATGATTTGGAGAAAGTAAAGCCAGCAAAACATGAGGATGGTCATCATAAAGACCTGGCCCCCCTAAGAGATGCAGACTGTATGGTATTGGTTGGCACGCTGGCAGTGGAATAATAAAGGCTTCCATAATTTTGGTATTGAATTACATATATTACATAGAAAAAAAACTAACACAGCATAAGTCTCCCTGCACTCTCCCTCCACTCTCCCTGCAGTCTCGCTTCACCCTCCGTCCCCTATATTGTTCTATTAATTGCTTTCAGCAACTCTGTCTCTAGCACAGGGGTGCACAACCTGCGGCCCGGGGGCCACATATGGCCTTGATACCATTCCATGCGACCAATAAGTATCTTGTAACAGGCATGTATAACTTTGTCTTGTGGCTGCTCACATGTATTTTTCATGTATTCTTCTATTAGATGGGAATTCTGGAGGTGTAACTAGACATTAATGCCATAAATACAGTATTTCAGTTGTTAATAACCCTTTAATTTTTATTTTAGGTCATTGCCGTTGGTTCAGTCTGACAATGTTGCCCCCACCCAGAAAAAGTTGTGCACCCCTGCTCTAGCGCATGAGCACTTGACACGTCTCTCCCTATATTCAACTCACAGGACAATGGCAGAGATTGCTCGGGATGAGGCTTTAATAGGGCTGTGACATCACAGGGGAAGGCTATCTGTGGATTGGCTGGCTGCACAGCATTATGGGTGATCTTGTGTTCCCAGGCTTCTTTACTCTATACTTAGTTTCACTTTGTAACACATGCAGGCCTGCAAGTTTTCCTAAACTTCAGACTGAATTTCACTTTATACTTCGCTCGACACTAATCACTGGCAACATCATCATTAATGATTGTCCTGCTCTGACTACTCCACTCCATTGTCAGTCATCCATAACCAAACCTTAAACCTCTCCCAATAAAGGGATCATTTATGAAGGCTTTTGTAAAAAGT